>OY804602.1:47167590-47767590 GCA_963680895.1 Fragum sueziense | reverse complement strand
ATGCGCACAAGCTTCAAAGCAATGACATCTGCTCATCTTAAGATACAGAAACTTTTAGAGAAAACTTTACCTCTTACCCCTGAATTTCAAAGCCGATTAGGTTGTAGTACATACTATATTCTCATGTTGGGTCAATGTACTTTAAAGTGTTTGCATTGTATTATTACGAGCTTAGCATGAAAAATGGGTTTTCAATGACATGAATAATGTATCATTTTGTAAAGGAGGGGACAATAATTTGAGGTCTTTAACCTTCCACCCCTCTGAGAAAATACAAAAGAATCATGGATTCATCCAATTAGAATAAATACATAATTAACCCTTTCCCAAATGACACAAAATGTTTGCTTAAATTTCAAAGAAGTTCAAAAAAGGACACTTTGAATGTGGAAGAATCTTTAAATTTGTATTCATTTGGGTACAGAGAACATTGAGGAAAAAGGAGAAAATGCTGATCATCAGCATTTTCTTCTTTCCCCTCAATGTTCTCAGATGCCTTTTCTGGCTAAACAAAACTAGTTTGAGAAAGGGTCAACTTGAGTCATATTACAACATTGTCAATTGTCATGTAAAACGCTGTCATTTAAAAGAGTACAGATTATTGGCAATATTCAACCTTTTGTTGTGCTCATAATACCCAATTTTTAACAGTTTTTAACCAATTTACAATGCAAAGCTTTAACGAGCTATAACGACTACCAAAGTCTAATATTTTTCATCCAAACCCTCTGTTGCGAGTACCTAATTGAATTGAGTTTATTGGGGTTTTACGCCGTTTTCAACTACCAGGGTCATATTGCGGCGGCTGGAGCACCTACCCATGGATTCCTGTTGTTTCTCAAACCAGTACTACCACAACACCCTTACCGAGCCTCCAGCTGCTTACCCACTTAGGTTAACGATTTCAAACCCATTGGTGGGTGACAATTTTGTCAGAGAGGGTATTAGCCGCGGCCGGGTATCGAACCCGGGACCTCTCGAATGAGGGTCAGATGCGCTACCAACTGCGCTAAGGCCGCGGCCTCACCTAATTGAAACAACCTAACAAGAAAATCCAAATAAAATCTAAAGACACAAATTTTGAGTAATATTTTTATAGTATAGTCCCTGGACTAGGCTCCATTTGAATGAAACTGACTGAGATGTGGGACTGATAACACAGAGCACCATGAAGGTGCTAGTTGGGGAGCCTAGTCTCTTATCTGAGTAGGTGGACCATCGCTTCATCTTATACAGAGTTCTGTATTGTTGCTGCACTTTATAGAGTTTTTAGAGCTTTATTCCAAACTTATAATTATCATATTATTTTGGCTATGAGGAAAAATGAAACAAAAACATAACAACAAAGAAAATATTTTCAACTGGCCACAAAAATATTTACCACAGAGTTTGACACAAGACACTTTAATTAAACCCTTTCCCAAACGTCAAAATTTTAGGGTGATCCACTTCAAAAAGTGTCACAAATGACAAAATGGATGTTATTAAAGATAGAATTTGTATAAAATATGGCATAGAAAATATTGAGACAAAAGGAGAAACTGCTGGTTATCAGCAGTTTCTTCTTTTGTTTCAATGTTTTCCCAAGCCATTTCTATTGGGGACGTCAAAACCAGGTCTTGTTTGGGAAAGGGATAAAAATTTATCTAACAGATCTATTTCCGAACTATAAGGAAGGAACATTGCATTAAACATATCTTTTAAAGGGCGATGGTAACAGATGGTCTAATTGCAAAAAATGAAATTTTTTTGAAAAAATATGCAAAACTTTTGTGTTGACAACCTCGGGATGGTTAATAATATGCGATTCAGACAGAGAATGAGCCGAAATTACAAGACAGATAGCTGAATTTAGGGAGAATCCAAACCTAAATTCAACCCCATCACTGATGGGGTTAGAATTATTTTGAAATTGTTGCACATGCGCATACAGCGCGGACCATGGTTCAGACGAGATTCATACTTGAATTTCAATATGACGTCATCATGTAGGTTGTGACGTCATTTAAGAAAGTCGCATGTCCTACTGTTTTGACCTACTTTCGATATCGCTTCATGAATTTGGTATCAAATTGCAAAAAAATGAGTCGTTGCTTCAATAGTTTGTCGTAACCATTTAATCAGGTCATATAAAGCTTAAAAAGTGTACATTTCGTTTGTATTTGACAATTTTTGGGTCCAAATCTGGGAAATAGTAGCTTTAAATGAAACAGACAAAAAACATCACAGAAAAAACTTTAGTTCTAAAACTGTATATTAATTGGAATGTACTTAATATTCTTCCCGGGAAAATTGCAAAGTTATATCAAATTTTCTGATTAAAGAGATTTAACACAACAATAATGTTGCTAAAGAAGTTGACTATAAAAAGAACATGAAAAAACATAGACATTCATAATTTGGGAATGATCTCACTCTCTTGATTTTCTAATTGCATTCATATGGCAAATGTTATGAATAATTTACATTTTTTTTTCCAAAAGGACAATTTAAAACAGAATGGATGAATTTGAATGGTTTCAGCAATGTTATGAATTCAGCCTAATGAAAAAAGCATGATATGAGAGAAATATAGCCCTGATAGAATAGACAATTTTGGAATTCATATCTTTTGTATCCTGAGAACACGAGAAATGATCAAAGTATTTTTATGAGTGAAAGCATTGAATACTACCATATAGTTGCTTTTCTTTGAAACCCTATAAACTGCAGCTTGTTTTAAGCTGCAGTTATGAAGTTTTTGAGGAAAAGCAACAATATGAGTGCTTTCACTCTACAATGAATTGCAATTGATTTGACTTATTGATGCTTAAAACGAATTATTTTACAGTTCACTTATTCATAAACAATGCAAATTAATCTCTTTCAAAAACGCACCAATGTTTTGATGTCCATGAGAATGAATGCTTCTACTCTATAATGTTCACATATTCATAACTATCCAGATTAGCTTTTAATTTTTGAAATTTCATTCTTTTTTGCTGCATGGGAAAGGATTACTTTGCACTGATTTCTGCATAGCATGTCAGCTAGAAAAGAGCATTTTGTATGAAAGACAGATCTATGAAATGAGAAATGTAAACAAAACAATAGTGGGCAATCAAAACCTTGTAACTACAGCTTGTCAAAGCTGGAGTTACAAGGTTTTGGTCTACACCGATGACAAATATCTTCAAAATGACGAGGCATTACACAAAAATTCAAATAAATCAGATCTACGGACTAGTAAATATATGTGTTAATGACAAAAAATATGAGTATAAATATTGTGGTTACTGGTATCTTTTTTGTCTTAATTACAAATGTGATATTGTCACTGTTCTTAAAAAATCTCGTAACTACAGCTTATTGAAAGATCTATTTACGAGGTTTTAGAGGAAAAGTGATGATATGTAGAGTGGTTCAACCTTTAAAGATTTTTTATTGTCACTTTTCAACAAAAACTTTGTAACTGCTGTTTAATACAAGCTGCAGTTACAAGGTTTTTGATGAAAAGCGATGATATGTTCTTTCTATTTCTTATATTCAAGGACTTAGAGTAACATTAACCATCCCCCATACACCTACTCCAATTTGAAATGGGTTGAAGAAGACAAAATTAATGTTACGAAAACTACGATATTTAACCATCCTAGCATGGAAAGAATTGAAGGAAAGAGAGTAAATGCTCATCATAAGCATACTCTTCTTTTCCCTTATTGCCTTCCAAAGCTTTCTGCATTGCCATTAGAAACATCAAAACCTTGCTTGTTTTGCAAAGGATTAAATGAAAAGGCAACATATCGCTGCTTTTCTTCAAAAAACTTGTAACTTCATCTTAAAACAAGCTGCAGTTACGTTTTTGAAGAAAATGATATGTCTAGGAGCATTTACAATATTTTTACTCTAAGCCCTTGTTTTGTTGGCCCTTGTCAAGCCATTCCCAGATTATTCCAGATTTTGTAGTCAGCATCGAATAAGATCAACCTGCATGATATTATTCACCATCTACATGTTACAATTTTGCATGACAAGGGTTAGAATTAAAGATGAGGACTAGCTAATGACAGCTTTCAGTACATTGTCACTTTTCATGCAAAATCTCACAACTACAGATTTTTTAAACTGTAGTTATGAGGTTCTATGAAGAAAAGTAACAATATTTCATGAAACATTTTCGAAAAAACTTCATTTGATTAAATGAAATACCTTATTATGAATGATATGCTCATCTCAAATCCCACCCATTAGCAGGGAATGTAAGGATGCTGATTGGATACAAACTTTCCATGCATCCCATTGGTTGTATGCCCCACACTCTCATTGGGTGAAATGGTTCCACTCTTATGATTGGGTGTGGTTACAGTCAGCTTATTGGCTGAAATAATTCCACTCATCTGATTGGCTGTTGTTGCTATCAGCTCATTGGCTGAAATGTTTCCACTCATCTGATTGGCTGTAGTTCCTTCAAGGCCAACCAAATAACATAAACAACATGTTTGTGACTAGTATTTTGGCAGCATTCATGTCTCGGTCAGCAAATAATGGTTGATGAGGTCTTTACACTCTTCCTTCATGAATCATGGAGCTCTCCATCAATCCTGGAAAAGACAAATCAGATTTTTTAGTGTGACATTTCATCATTAACCTATTACATGACAGCAAAATTTTAGGGTTATCCTTATTGAAACCTACTGCAGATAAAGAATTTGGGTGTTGAAAAAGATATCACTTGTGTACAATATAGCATAGAAAATATTGAGGCTAAAGTAGAAAATGCTGATTATCAGCATTTTGTTCTTTCTGTCTTAATATTTTCCCAAACCAGTTCATAATAGGGACAACAAAACTGTCTTGTTTAGAAAGGGATTAACCCATTACTAGAAGAAACATTTTGAAGTGATCCAAATTAAAAGATTTTTCAGACAACAACTTCAAGTGAATGAAATTATACATTTTTAGGTGCTTCCTTATAGACAACATTTCACTGTTTCACTGAAATCATGCTTAAATTGAATGATTTTCAGCCAATATTTTTGCAAATATAAGCACTTATATGTCCATATTTTGGCAATAAATTCAGCATATATATTTTAGATTACATTTGAGATTAGTGATTTTTCCCTGTCTCAAGATAGGCAATAAAATCTTTTAATTAGGCAATTATTCATCAAAATATACCACCACAGTTGAGGAGTTTGATTTTTGTAACCCTTACTTAATTAAAACTAGATTTTATCTAGTTTCAAATGAGGTATATGTAATCATCTTTTCGCAAAAAGGGTTTAGGCTTATTCAGAATAACAGGTAAAACATATAAAACATGAATAGATTGAAATCATTTATTATTTATAGAACTTAAAGTGCTTGTTTGTAATCTGATAGATATTGTTATGCAATAAAAAAGATAACACTGAAAACAGTAGAGATAATGCAGAATACCTTTGCATGACAAAACCAGTGCCTCTTCCTATACCAAGTGACATAACAATATTATAAAATTCAGATACACTCTTGAAAGTTTAGCAACTTTATCCCATTACCAAATGGCAAAATTTTGGCCTGATCCAAATTCACAGAAGCTGCAGACAACAATTTCAAGTGACTTTTTTTCCATGTTTTTGTTTTTTTGAATGTCACAAGCCATTTACTTCATTTTCCATCATGTTTCCAAAGCCATATTCTTGAGGGGCGTCAAAAAGCGTCACAGTATGGAGACTGGTTAAGTTACAGGACAAAAACACTAACAGTCCCTCAATGACATCATTTAGCACAGGAAAAACAAGTGCATGTCGGATTGCGATGCAATACAGGAGTCCCCCACCGGATAACAAAAAATCCTTTCTTATAATATATCTCCTACTTACTAGATCTATAACTGTATACAAAATTTGAAGTTGCTAGCACATTAGGTTTTGGACAAAATGTCCCAAACAAAATTATAAGGGTAAAAATAACCAAGGGCAATAACTCCAAAAGTGGGCGGAGAAGAATGATTCTTGTACATGCCACTTGTCCTCAATGAGATCTATAAGTGTACCAAGTTTGAAGTTGCTAGCACTGATGGCTCAGGAGATATGGTCCGGACAAAAATGTAAGGATAAAAAACAACAACGGACAATAACTAAAAAAGTGGATGTGATAGAGTAACAGTTCTTGTGCATTACACTTCTTCTCAATGAGATCTACCAGTGTACAAAGTTTGAAGTTGCTAGGGCTTATGGTTTAGGAGATAAGTTCGGGACAAAAATGTAAGGATAGAAACAACAAAGGGCAATAATTCAAAAAATGGACATGGCAGAGTGACAGTTCTTGTACATGACACTTGTCCTCAATGATATCTATAAGTGTAGCAAGTTTGAAGTTGCTAGCACTTATGATTTAGAAGGTATTTTCCAAACAAAAATGTAAAGGTAAAAACAACAAAGGGCAATAACTCAAAAAGTGGGTGTGGCAGAGTAACAGTTCTTGTACATGACACTTGTCCTCAATGAGATCTATAAGTGTACAAAGTTTGAAGTTGCTAGCACACATAGTTTAGGAGATATGATCCGGACAAGAATGTAATGCTAAAAACAACAAAGGGCAATAACTCAAAAAGTGGACATGGCAGAGTAACAGTTCTTGTACATGACACTTGTCCTCAATAAGATCTATCAGTGAAGAAAGTTTGAAGTTGCTACCACTTATGATTTAGGAGATATATTCCGGACAAAAATGCAAGGGTAAAAACAACAAAGGGCAATAATTCAAAAAATGGGCGTGGCAGAATAACAGTTCTTGAACATGACACTTGTCCTCAATAAGATCTATAAGTGTACTAAGTTTGAAGTTGCTAGCACTTATAGTTTAGGAGATATGATCCGGACAAGAATGTAATGCTAAAAACAACAAAGGGCAATAACTCAAAAAGAGGGCATGGCTGAGTTATGGTTCTTGAACATGACACTTCTCCTCAATGAGATCTGTAAGTGTACAAAGTTTGAAGTTGCTATGACACTTGTCCTCAATAAGATCTATAAGTGTACCAAGTTTGAAGTTGCTAGCACTTATAGTTTAGGAGATATGATCTGGACAAGAATGTAATGCTAAAAACAACAAAGGGCAATAACTCAAAAAGTGGGCGTGGCAAAGTTATGGTTCTTGAACATGACACTCCTCCTCAATGAGATCTATAAGTGTACAAAGTTTGAAGTTGCTAGCACACATAGTTTAGGAGATACGTTCCGGACAAGAATGCAAGGGTAAAAACAACAAAGGGCAATAACTCAAAAAGTGGGTGTGGCAGAGTAACGGTTCTTGAACATGACACTTCTCCTCAATGAGATCTATAAGTGTACCAAGTTTGAAGTTGTTAGCACATATGGTTTAGAAGATATAGCCCGGACAAAAGTGTGACAGACGGACGGACGGACAGACAGACAGACAGACGGAATCAAGCGAACCTATAGTCCCCCAACCGGTAACCGGTGGGGGACTAATAAAGAAATACCGGTATGTGCTCTTGGTATTGACACAGCTTAAAATGATCTGGTTAAAGACAACTTTGAATTCTTTTTTTTTTCAATTTGCGTAGAAGGAAGTAATGACAGATCCGTCTAAAAAAAAACTCTTTAAGAAATCTTTCACCCCTTGTATTGTATACATTTCAAAACATGCACTCAAATTTAAATATATAAGCCAGGTTATGAAAAAAGGAGCACATCCATGGAAAAATTGGCATCAGCCATCAACAAGGATCCTGATAAGCCTGTGTATATGGGAAGTCTGATCCAGGTCCTTGTTGTTCTGATATGCTCATCATTACCTTCTGACGCAATCCCAGTTAAATGGGACAATTGATGTCTCCGGCCTTCAATATGTTCTAGCTGCAAATAGTCAACATTATATAAATGACCTCCGCATTTATTTTCATCCAACACCTATAACTAAAAAATGTATCTATAATTTACATTCGTAAGAACTCCATTTCATATGAAAATCATGCGACAATCAAACTAGGGGGTACGAAAAACCGATGTCTCCGGGTATAAATTCTAACTTTCAAACCAAAAATGTCAATTCCAACAATAGATTATCCTAACAGAAATGTCCCAATCTTGTACATAAAACATAGAGCTCCAAAACGATACCAAGATTTATATAAAAAATGTAATCCAAAATTTGTAGAACAGCCTCGAGTCGTTGTCTCCAAAATTCAAAAACGTACGGGACACTTTCTTTAAAGCTAAGAAACACTGACATAAATCTACATTTAATACATTAATCTAGCGTAATCTACTTTAGTATAAATATATATAATCAAAATGAAGTCGTATTTTGATATACTTTCGTCAATATTTTCAAAAAATCAACATCATTCTTAAACAATTTACCGTAATTTTAACTCCGTAACGTACGAGGCAAGAACTAAAGTAACTCTAGTTAAAAATGTGTAAATATAAATAGTTTAATTCTTCAAGTAAAATCACTATTCGAAGTGTCTTCAAATATGACAAAAAGAATTATGCCGATTACTATAATAGCATTGATACGGCAGGCCAAATAAAATTGGGTACACATTAAAAAGTGACGTACGAGTCCATAACGTTCGAGGCAATTTTTAGTTTTCAGTTTTTAAATTGCTGAAATGGAACGTTTCCTGTGCTTATTTTATGTGTTTTGGGTTCCTAAAGGACTCCAGTTTAAGCAAAATAGACTTTTAATGCACATAATAGACTGTACACGTACTCGTACTAGTCTCGTACGTAATGGTATTATGATTACGCTTAATTGATACTATTTTTACAATATTGAAGAAAGTTCCACAAAATATGCCAGTTTTTGTTGATATATATATATAGGAATATATTCATACCCATATACATTACATTAGATTGATGCATTAAAATAGACTATTTCAGCGTTTCTTACCTTTATAAAAAGTGTCCCGTACGTTTTCGTATATTGGATCCATCAGAGGTAAGGATGTCTAGCAAATTTTGGATAACATTTCACTTAATTAAGAAGTTATTGCACATACCTCATGTGTCAAAACAATACGAACATCTCAACTTTTATAAATTGAAACTAATTTGGCTAGGAAGTCTTAATTTGTAAAACAACACACCCAAATGGCTTATAGAGTTGTATTTATTTTCCTTTATTCATTTCATTACAATTTTTTGACAAAGTGTCTGGCAAATGGATATTGCCTGATAATATTATGATTTGATTGAAAAGGTAATAACACAGAGGCTGTGATGTTAAAGGAAAGAAAGCATATTACGTACGGGACAAGCTGTAGTTACGTTCGGGACAGACCAGTTTTAAACTATTGTTGATTTGTAACAAATCATTGACCTTCCATTTCGGTATATCGATTAAGGGAATAACTCATTGCTTTTGTTTAACAATACGAGAGAAAATTAAAGGTTGTTTGGTGTATTTTAGAAGAGTTGGAAGTAGTCAACGTTTTAAATTAAAGGAATTGTACAAGGATGGTCGTTTTGAATTTTCATTCGCATAGGTACAATTCGCCATTTTCACCCATATTGTCAATTGATTCACATTTTATAAACAAATACTCATCAAAATGTATCGGATTTATTATTCTTTATGCATTACTTAATATGAAATTAGACACACATTTCACAAAGGGGTCTATTTAAAATACGTAGTTTTTTATGCACACATTTGATCCTTTAACAGTCTATAAATCCAAAACTAAGCAAGCCCACTTGACAAAACAAAAGAAATTTGCGCAGAAGATATGATCCAAGAAGAAAATTTGTCCAGAATGAGTGAAGGGTAAAATGAAAAATTTCGAAAAAAAATTAGTCAATTGTCCACTTTAACTGGGATTGCGTCTTCTATGGTTTTGGAGACCAACATGGATCCAGATTAGTCTATGCATATCCACAGTCTGATCACAGTCTGATCAAGATACATGTTGTACTCATAAATTCATCAACATTTAACCCTTTCCACAACAAGACCTGATTTTGACATTCCTCATTGAAACAGCAAGAGATTATATTGAGGCAAGAGAAGAAAAAGCTGATAAATCAACATTTTCTTCTTTTGCCTCAATATTTTCTGTGCTGTATTGTGCATGAATCCTATCTCTATCTACATTCTTTTTGTCCTCTGCAAGAACTTTCAATTGGAAACATTCAATTGGTCTTAAATGAGCTTTAAGACTGAGCACAAAGGATCCTGATCAATCAGACTGCATGTATGTGCAGGCTGATCTGGATCAATGTTAGTCTCAAATTCCATAAAGGCCCTTTTCCCATATTCCCAGCTCATAATATTATGCAGGGGTGTCTAATTACCTATTATGTAGACCAAAGTTAATGTAAGGGCCTTCAAATATAATACCTGTTGAAATAAAATTTTGACGCAATTTTAGCCAAAAATACACAAGCTATATCATATATCATCGCTTTTAACAAAAATCTTGTAACTGCAGCTTGTTTTTAGCTGCAGTTACGAGGTCTTTTGTTGTAAAACGATGATATAAGACACAAGAAAAATTTAAGTTTTCATTATTATATGTAAATATCTATTCACGATTTTGTGCATTTTTTTCTAATTTTTCATATAATGAGATCATATCAACTATTCTTTCCTAAACAAGACCTGGTTTTGATGTCTTTTGTAGAAATAAATAGGAATAACAATGACTGAAAATAGGAATTTGATCAGCATTTTTTCATCGTTCTATATTTTCTAGGTTATTTTTCAAAGCTTATCTATATACCATAATCTTTATTGTGTAGGGTGCAACTACTTTGAGTTTAGAACAGTTTAGAATTTGATTGTTTGAGAAAGGATGTTCTAATTTGAAAGTTGCTGCAGACACTGAATTGAATTTCGATAAAGATTAATGTGAAAGGAGGAGATGCTGATTATATGCATTTTCTTCTTTTACCTTGAAGTTTTCAAAGGCTTTTTTGTATTATGGATATCAAAACCTGAATCGTTAATGTTTTGGGAAATATTTCATTTATAGAATTTTGTCTCTTTTAAACAAAAACCTTGTAACTGCAGCTTGTTCTAAGTTGCAGTTACAAGGTTTTTGTTGAAATGCAGCAATTTGTTATTTTTTGGGGCTGAATCGTTTTTTATCTATAACCTATATCTGGCTTCTAGCTTTTGATTTATTCATAAACATGCACACATAACTCACACTGCATATTAAAATTAGACAAGTTTATTGAAATTTTTCATGCAAATTGCCTTTTTAAAGTCTGACAAGTTCAATTTTGATATGAAATCTTTCATCTTAATATAGCTTAATGGACTATTTTACATAGCACTGACTTAAGAAATATTTGTGGCACTTAGGAGTAAATTATATTAAACTCTTTGCAGGAGAAAAGAATGTTAGATTGGTCTATTTTGACAGCATTTTGCAGTGAAATGAAAGTATTGCTACCAAATTAGTACCTTATTCTTTGGTATATTGCTCCTTCTCAACAAAAATCTTGTAACTGCAGCTGCAGTAATAAGGTTTTTGTTAAAAAAAGCCACTATAACTGTGTATTTCTTTATGTTAGCGCTTTCCTAAATGACAACATCTTTGACTTGACCAAATGCATAGCCAGTGCAAAGGACAAAATGATTGTTATAACATGTCGAATGTTTATTGAATATAGCAAAGAAAATATTGCGTGAAAACAAGAAAAGGCTAGTGATAAGCATATTTTTCCATTCCCACAACATTTTCAAAAGCTCTTTTTTCTGATGGAAATGTCCAAACCAGAAAATGGTTTGCAAATGGAAGGGGTTCAAAAAATTAAAAAAGATTACTTACATAGTAACATGAGTTTTTACATTCGATGATGTCAGATCTAGAATCGTCTTAAATCCGTTATTAGGATCTGACCGCTGTACGACAGTTGGCGACGCCGGCACTCCGACAGACCTCGATGGTGACGATGGCGTACTCAGAGTCACCGACGGCGACGTAATGGCACTATCTATTGTTGATGTACTGTTACTGGGAGAAACACTTTCCTCCCGCGAGTTAACAAGTCCCTGACTAAGTCCGGAGTTAACAAGTCCATGACTAAGCCCCGAGTTAACAAGTCCCTGACTAAGTCCACTTTCAGCTTGCTGATTTGTTTGTTCAGTCACTCTATTTGTGTCACTTTGTTTGGAAATGTAGTTACTACTTCCATATTGCCTCATAAATTTTCCCGACTCAGTCCTTGCCGGAAGTCTACGAAAATCCCCCACATTCGCGCGCACAACAGTCCTTTGTGGCGATAAACCATCATCAGAATCGTCACTTTTATATAAAGGGTTACGCGGCTTCCCTTTCTTACTGTCTTTTTTGTCACTTTGTGAATTAGCACCATTAGAATTAGAATTTGAATAACTAGCTACAAAGTCCGCCATTGGTACAGAATTTTCCATACCAGATGAGATATTTACATTGGGAGCACTAGTCCAGCTTTGGAAGTTTTGCCGTTTTGTTGTGGCGTCTGGAAGCTGATAATTTAGTTGAGACGCAGTGTAATGTTTCATTACATTAGGGTCTTGTTGGTTGATGACGTCCATTAAAGTTGGGTTTGATTTGCGATCGAAAGGTTGACCTGTCAAGGTCATGCTGTTGAGGAAGTACGCCATTTGTTGTGAAGTGGGTGGAGTTTGTACTCCCAACATTCTCATGTAGTCGTTGATATCGTAACTCATACCTGGTACCCCTCCGTTCAACAGTGGACCAGTCTGTGCTTGGTGGTACAGTCCAAAGTTTGGCTGGTACCCGTTCTGGGGTACCTGCTGCCCAAACAGGTTGGTGTAAGCTTGTGTCTGTGCTGGGTCCGGGCCAAGTCCATAGTTACCAGCTGGGGGTAATGGTGGAGCACTTAACTGCATGGACATGTTCTGTTGCTGCTGTTGTATCAGGTGTGCGTTCAGCTGTTGCTGTAGATGAGCATTCTCTAGTCGCTGTAACCTCTCTCTCGTCTCCGCCTCCCGGATCTTGTGTATCTCCAGCTCCATCTCTAACTGCTTCCTTCTCTCCAACTCCAGCTTTCTCTCCCTCTCTCTTGCCTCCTCTAATGCTTTCATTGCTACAGATTCTCTCTCCTTTTCTAACTCCTCCTTCACAGAAGCCTTTAACTTCTCTTTCTTCTTCCTTTCCTTGTATTTAGCTATTGCAAGCTCTTCCTCACTTTCATACACATATTTCTGTTCCCTTGGTGATATTTGTCTAGCACTTGTATTAGAAACCTTTGATTTAGTCCTATAATCATTCATCTCTTCGCTATCATTGTCACTCGTAACTTCAGAGTCCACAAGACCATTCTGTTTAAGTTCATTGTCAGTTTCTTCATTATTTACATGACTTGAATGTTCATTCTCAGAATCTGAATCACCATAGCCATTTGGTACCATGTATGCTTTAGCCCTACTGGAAGATTTACTCTTGTTTGACTTTGAATCTTCATGTGAAAGTTTCCAGTTTCTTGGTGCATCGTCAACTTGCTCTAAATCTTCAGCTTTTTGTTTTCGTAGGATTTTACCGGAAGCTTTGCTAATTGATCCAAATGCATTTCTAACACTTTTATGCATAGACTTTTTAAATTTCTTCACACTACCAAACTTATGCTTGTTACTCTCATCTTCATTTGCTGGTTTTGGCTTTTTATCCTTCTTGCTCTTCTTTTTAGACTTCAGGTCAGTAACAGTACTTGGAACGATGGTAGATTTGAATCCATCAGAATTACCTTTCTTTGAAGTGACAGTTTCTCTATCAGATAGATTATCATCAGAGTCCAGATCATCCTCAGGAGTCCAATCTAGAGCTGTGGATGCTCTAGTATTCACAACTGGGGTTGGGGAAATTTGTCGTCTATCTGGAGTTTTGTTTCTGTTCATGGTGACATTTTTGTGGTATCTTGGAGGTTTGGACAGAGTTTCTGGAGCCTCGCTAGAAGTTGTTGAATCTTTCCTATCAGAATCCATAACCTTGCCAACTTTACCATTGTCTGGTTTAAGTTTATCATCAATGGTTCCTTCAACTTTGACTCGCTCATCCCTCTGGGCACAAGCTTTAGCAAGCTGTTCTCGAAACACTTCGTGGGGATCTTTAGGTTTTGGTGGCACTGGTGTAACTTGCTTCTTCAGTTTCAGACATTTAGCATTAGCAGCTGCTTTAATATCATGCTGAAGAAGGGAGTTGAGTCTGCGGACAGGATCAACATTGTTAGCAGCAGAGGATAGACCAGCTGGTTCTGATACTTGTCTCTGTATTGCAGGAACATGATTCTCTTGGAAACCGATCGTTGATGCATTTCTTGTAAACCGTTGTGGTTCTGCTTTAGTTTCACTTGTCTCAACAGCTTTTGTTTCTTCTTCACCTTCTTTATCTGCTGCTTTGAATTCATTGTTTGTACTTTCATAGACCATCTTTTTCTGTATTGAAGTGTTGAGGCTGATTTCATCATTACTGTTGTTAATCATTTCAGTTTCCTCCACTTCCATATTCTCTTCTTTAGGTAACTCTGGAGTCTCTGATGCTTCAATAGACTGCTGTCTTCTTGCTGACATGGTCTCTGATAGGTTCTTTATCTGTAACAACCATGGTACCTCAGCTGGAGAAGTTTCTGGTTCTTTCTGTGTCACACTTGGTGTCTTCTTCAGAATAATCTCTGGTTTACCCATAGTAAAGCTGTTAGTTCTAGCAACTTGTACATTTTTCCGTGGTGTTGTATTACTGCCATATGCAGGTGTGGGTGACCCAGGTTGTGGGGAAGCATTTCTAGTGGAGTTATTCCTCGAAACAATTTTGTACCTGGGCAGCACCATGTTGACCTCTCGTCTTGGCGAGTCCATCTCGTAGTCCGCTGGTGGTTCGTTCTCAACAGAGTATGGTTGGTGTTGTATGGTAACTTTTGTCTTGGATGGGAATGGTAGAGTGTTAGAGGCCCCTGTAGGGGGTGGGGGAGGGGCTGGAGGCGGTACAGTCCCATTCATACCCGGTGGCTCTGGGGCTTTCTTCTTCTTGCTGCTTAAAGCTGATCCTCCACTACCAGTACTTTTACTAGATACCCTCGATGGAGCTGCTCGCTTAAATGGCTGCTCTTGATTCTCAATCAGATCAGCTGAAAGATCACTCAGCTTCTTCCCAGTCTTCCTTTCAAGCTCTTCTATTGTTTTATTTCTCCTGTGTTCAGCAAGCTGTACATAAGTAAGCTGGTAAGAGTAGTCCAGATTAAAGTTATTCTTAACAGGTAACGATGGCCCTGTTGCACCAGGGAAGGACTGCATTAGTGGATCCAGCTTCACCCTGTGGTCAATTTCTTCCGGCTCTTCCATTATAATGTTATGATCTTGTCCAAGTGAAATCTGTCTCCTGTGACTTGGTCGATATGGAACATTCTTATTACCAGCATTACCATTCACATTTACAGGATTTACATTCCCACCATTAACATTCCCATTAGTATTAACGACACCGTTAGTTCCATTAATAGTTGGTATGCTACCATTAGGAGTCTGGTTTAAAGTTGGACCATTTGCTACTTGCACACCATTTGCTACTTGCACACCATTTGCTACTTGTACATTAGGTTTAACACCACCATTGGCCATGTTTGTCTTCTTCAATATTGGAGGTGGTGGTCGTGGAGGGGATGTTCCAAGTTTCTCAAACTTAGCAGCCTCCAGTTCCTCATCGTCCAAATCCACCATATTCTCTTTATCATCTTCATTATCAGATCCGTGATCAAAAATCTCCTTATATTCTGGATGAAACTTACTCAGCTCCATTGAAACTGGTCTTAGACGAAGCACTGGAATATCCTTGGGTAGTACGAGATTTTCAGGACTGTGGTAGCTTGGTCCCTTGGGTCCAAGGTCACTGACGGGTCTTGCCGAGGGTGGGGCATTTGGTCTTGTCGGAGGCCGACGGACCACCTCCGTCGGTGGTGGCGGTGATGCCTGCTGGGATTGGTTATTCCCCATTGTCTAGTGTGTCATCGGGTCAGCTAGTGATACTGGAAATAGAAAGGAAAAAGAGGTGAATAAAAATAAGAAACATAACAATGAGGTTAACCCATTACCAAGCGTAGACACTGTATGATGCCCCACAAGATAAAGGCTTTGGAAAACATTGAGGAAAATGAAGAAATTGCTTGTGACAAGCAATTTCTTCATTTCCCACAATGTTTTCTACCCTGAAAGACCAAAAAATATATAATTCAATGCACTTAAAATTGTTGTCTGTAATATTTCTGAATTTGAACTAGTCTAAAATTTTGTGGTCTGGTAATGGGTTAATTGGAGTGGTAAAAATGTATCAACCCTGATCAGACTCGGCTTCTGCCATGTTGAAACATATGATGATTTTGCCATTATTTTTTTTTATTATGTCAGTTAACAATTCCATTAGCATGTTTTATTATTCTGTCACGATATTAATGTCTCTTATCAATCTCAAATGTCTTCTTTGATATATTTCATTAGACCAAGAAGTACATTTCACAAATTACTCATTGTCATAGTTTAGACTTAACTCATAGCTCAATAATTCATTAGTCAAATAGATAATATTAGGCTACGAGCAGGGACTTTCTCTGAATAATTTGAATGACAGTTCTAGAGTTAATTTTTCCTAAATCTTGTTAAGAAAATAATCAATTTGGTTTTACCGTTTAAGAAATCAGTCATTACTTTAGCTTTCATAAAGTTAAACATAGTATAATATCCAAAGATATTGCTTTCACTTTCAGCTAGTCTACATTTTCCGGAGAAGTTAAGGGCAAGACAAACTGTTGTCAAATCATGCAAAACCATCTGTGTTCCTATCAATGTACAAGGCAATTAGAAAAATTCATGAGCAACACTGTCACAGATGTACATATCCACTCATATTGATTCATAGGCATTTATAAATGCTTCATCAATAGATCTAAATGACATACAATCAAACCTAATGTTTTGGTTACTCTTTGAAAAAATTCTAATATGTACCCACAGCATCAAGGCCTGGTCACATACAATTATACATCCACATCACGTCTACATATCCAGAAATATGCTGTGTGACTGGCCATTTTTGGATGTGCTCCAGTCATGATGTGGACACCAAGGGCGGATCTAGGGGTGGGGTCAGGGGGTCATGCCCCCCTCTTTATAACTTCTTATTAAAAGCTGTCATTTGGGCTTTAACCCCCCCCCCCCTGGAAAAAAATCCTGGATCCGCCATTGGACACAGAGTAGTATATCTGACCAGGCCCTGGTTTCTCAAAAAAACTTAATTACATACTCATCAGCACATGTTCAACTTCAAAGGAATACTCTCCAACGTTGAAGGGTATAACATTGAAGTTTCATGTGGATTTCGTGTGATTTGAGTATGATGCTCAGATTTGAGTCTGAAAACATTACTTAAGTTTTTTCGAGAAACCGGGGCCAGGTTTTTTGGATGTTTGGTAATATTAAACAACTCTTTGAAATATATTCATTTGAATAAATTCTCTTTCAATATCAAGGTGGTGTTAAAACAACCACAGCATTTTGAAGAGGCACCAAAACACAAGCTCTTTACTTGGCTATTACAGTATCATATTGTAGGCATCAATACAGTGGTGGATTAAATATTGGAGTCAGCTTTCACCCATGGACATACAGCAAAATTTTTTACTGTTCCAATATGAAAGCTGCTGCAGACGACATAATAAAAGTTAATTAAGATACAATTATTTGCGTCTGAAATAGCTCAGAAAATATTGAGACAAAAGTAGAAAATGCTGGTTACCGGCATTTTCTTCTTTTGTCTCAATGTTTTCACAAGTATTTTCTGTTAGGAAAGTCAAAGCCAGGTCTTGTTTGGCAAAAGGTTACAGTACAATGTTGTTGGCATCACCAATACAGTCACGGATCAAATGATGTAATTGGAGTCAGCTTTAGGGATACAGTATCATCAGTTTGCATTCAATCTTGTCATCAATCAGGGCTTTTCGTCCAAAAATTGGGAAGGGGCCCTGGTCAGTTATTTTGGGAAATTATAGCGTGATTTTGGTCAAATTGGGAAAAAAATAATAAATGGAAATAAATGTAGAAATGAGAGACATTTTCTTAAACAACACTTTATAAACAGAATAACTGATTTATAGAAGACACATTTTGTGGCTTGAATTGCCAGTTGGTGAACGACT
Source organism: Fragum sueziense (assembly GCA_963680895.1). Lineage (NCBI taxonomy): Eukaryota > Metazoa > Mollusca > Bivalvia > Cardiida > Cardiidae > Fragum > Fragum sueziense. The sequence goes on along the minus strand of OY804602.1, from coordinate 47,749,456 downwards.
ATTATGTATTTTCCAAATTTTAGGAATTTCAACTTTGAAAATTGGGAAATTCTTACTCTGAAATTGAGAAAAAGGAGCCCTTTTCAAATTGGGAAGCCACCGAATTTCGGCCCCTGTTATAGAAGGAAGAAAAGCCCTGTCAATACTGATAATATGCAACAGCTTATGTTGGAATTACTTCATTTCGCAATGGTCCCAGGTGACCAAAGTTCCAGGTATAGGTCTCGATAAATGACCTGGCAGAGCATCCCTAGAGCTACAGATGCTCAGCCACATTATAAATCAGGACCTACCAATATTGCAATATTTTATGACCAATCATTTCCCAAACAATATCCAGATTTGATGTTCTTTCTTAACATTCCAGAAGGCAATATTCAGAAAATACTGAGGAAAGTAGCTAAAATGTAGATGACCAATCTTTATGTGAAATAGCATCACAGCAATTTTGAAATTCTTCTTCTACAACATGTTTTAAATCAGTCTGAGATTTTGTCATTTATACTATCAATTTCATCTTTTCTTGCAAGTTTTTCAAATTTCTTGCTTGTTTGTTATTTTTGTTGATAAATCTTAGGGCCATAATTGCAGTAAATGACTTTTTGATGATAGCTTAGCACCATCTTATACTTCAAGTTTGTCCCTGAAATGCCTATAAGCAGCTTTCATGTGACATTATGAATCAATATTGACAAGTTGGTATCGATGTACAAAGAGAAAGTTAAGGTCTCAAACAGTTCATAATAGTATAAATAGGGCGTCCAACTTAATCCTCTTATTTTAATAAAAGAATTGTTTTCTAAATACGCCCTGAACAGTCATTTTGTCAGTCGTCCCTTATGCCTTATTGGACTCAAAAGATTTTTTTTATTTGTGCAACTTTTTTGGGGAATAAATCTGATCATACATTCTTCTAAAAATCATATGGTCAAATTTTCTGAGTATTAACTTGACTAAAAGAAACAGCCAGTCCCTGCAACTCTCAGAGGGACTCAGACTAGATGACTTAAACATCAAAACAATATTGGCACAGACCATGCAACTGTTGCAGTTCTCCGTTTTGAAATAAAAGGAATCAAAGGTCAGCCTCCGTTACAAATTATTCACAGGACAGAATATGCTTTTGCTGACATTATTAAAACTATCTGAATGAATAAAAATATTTCATTGCATCCATTTACAGGAATGTCACCAAGAAGCATTTTAAATGGTTGGCCTTCGATAAAGACCAAGTGTTATATCATTAATTTGGCTGTGTTATTGTGGGAAGAATGAAGACCAAAAGAATGTCTATAAGCCGGTTAAATCCGACTTAATACACTTCTTCTCTCCGCAAAATTTCTTCCCTCGGTGAAACTCAAGACCAATATTCAATTTTAGTATTTGCCAACCATAAAATTAGTCATACCAAAAGTAGAAAATGTGAAAATAATGTCCCAAAAAACATTGCGGGAAAAGGAGAAATTGCTGATTATCAGCAATTTCTTCTTTTCTGTCAATGTTTTCTCAGTCTTTTTTCCACAGGTTTGTCTAAGAGCGTCATCGTTTGGGAAAGAGTTAATACACTTCTTCACTCGGCAGGTGATCAATCTAGATCAACACAGCTCGAACAAAAAATGTCTTCGATATTTGATTGAATTGTGTCTTGAGACATCAAAAGGGCAACATCTAACAAGGAGTTGCAGTTTTGAATCTTTATCAAGACTGCATGAGAGCTTAAGTTTAGAGACGCCAGAGCTGATGATTATATTAGAAAAGGCAATGATAAATAAACACAGCTCAAACAAAAAAATGTCCTCGATATTTAATTGAATTGTGTCTTGAGACATCAAAAGGGCAACATCTAACAAGGAGTTGCAGTTTTGAATCTTTATCAAGACTGCATGAGAGCTTAAGTTTAGAGACGCCAGAGCTGATGATTATATTAGAAAAGGCAATGATAAATAAACACAGCTCAAACAAAAAAATGTCCTCGATATTTAATTGAATTGTGTCTTGAGACATCAAAAGGGCAACATCTAACAAGGAGTTGCAGTTTTGAATCTTTATCAAGACTGCATGAGAGCTTAAGTTTAGAGACGCCAGAGCTGATGATTATATTAGAAAAGGCAATGATAAATAAACACAGCTCAAACAAAAAAATGTCCTCGATATTTAATTGAATTGTGTCTTGAGACATCAAAAGGGCAACATCTAACAAGGAGTTGCAGTTTTGAATCTTTATCAAGACTGCATGAGAGCTTAAGTTTAGAGACGCCAGAGCTGATGATTATATTAGAAAAGGCAATGATAAATAAACACAGCTCAAACAAAAAAATGTCCTCGATATTTAATTGAATTGTGTCTTGAGACATCAAAAGGGCAACATCTAACAAGGAGTTGCAGTTTTGAATCTTTATCAAGACTGCATGAGAGCTTAAGTTTAGAGACGCCAGAGCTGATGATTATATTAGAAAAGGCAATGATAAATAAACACAGCTCAAACAAAAAAATGTCCTCGATATTTAATTGAATTGTGTCTTGAGACATCAAAAGGGCAACATCTAACAAGGAGTTGCAGTTTTGAATCTTTATCAAGACTGCATGAGAGCTTAAGTTTAGAGACGCCAGAGCTGATGATTATATTAGAAAAGGCAATGATAAATAAACACAGCTCAAACAAAAAAATGTCCTCGATATTTAATTGAATTGTGTCTTGAGACATCAAAAGGGCAACATCTAACAAGGAGTTGCAGTTTTGAATCTTTATCAAGACTGCATGAGAGCTTAAGTTTAGAGACGCCAGAGCTGATGATTATATTAGAAAAGGCAATGATAAATAAACACAGCTCAAACAAAAAAATGTCCTCGATATTTAATTGAAGTGTGTCTTGAGACATCAAAAGGGCAACATCTAACAAGGAGTTGCAGTTTTGAATCTTTATCAAGACTGCATGAGAGCTTAAGTTTAGAGACGCCAAACACAGGGGGAATGATATGATACAACTACTGCAGAAAATCTTTAAGAATTCAGCTTTTTAAAAAGTTATTGGTGACCAAGTAAAACTTTATCTGCTCACCAATAACTTTTTTTATCAGCAGATCTTTTAAGGATCTAACACATCCAGAAATTTTCTGTTTTCCACAAACAAACAAAAGTTGTGTCATTGTCCATATTTTTTTCTAACTTTTTTTAAATAAAGGTGTGTCAAGAAGCATCAATGTGAGGGAATGGGTTAAAGACAGCATTTTGATAATTACTTTAAAAAGTTATTGCTCATTTTTGATAGCAGTAACTTGATAATTTTGTCCACTGGTCTAATGATTTTTCTCAAGCAATTTTAATGAAAAACTAGATAAATCCTCAAGGTCTCAATAAAATTTGAATTATAAAAAGATCAAAAACGCATTTATTAAATCCTTAAAATTATTATGAAGTTCACTCAAAATAGCTAGGTCATCAGCATGCTTTGAAATTATGCTTTCCCCATACTTTTTAAGATTAAACATTTAATGAAAGTTTCTTTGCCTATGTGTGCATTCAATGGAAAAAGAAAATGTACTAGGGATATCCAACATTTTCTCTTTTTCCCAAAATATTTCCATGCAGCTAAAAACAAAATGTATGTTTTCCTAAACATTATTTTGTTATGAGCAATATAATTTGAATGGACCGGGTGGTTACTCACCAATCAGTCTAATTGCAAGTAATTGAGCCTTTAACCCTTTCCCAAACGACAAAATTTAAGGGCGATCCACTTCAAAAACTGCCACAAATGACAAAATAGATGTTAACTAAGATATTATTTGTGTAAAATATGGCACAGAAAATATTGAGACAAAAGGAGAAACTGCTGGTTATCAGCAGTTTCCTCTTTTGTTTCAATGTTTTCCCAAGGCTATTCTCTTAGGGACGTCAAAACCAGGTCGATCTTGTTTGGGAAATGGTTAAAGTTCTAACTAAACAACACAATCTTATTGGCTGAGACATATGTCTCAGATGGATGTAATGTAATTTTGATTTAGACGATTGATTTAGAAATGTTGGTGAGAGTGGACCATATAGTAAAATTTTGCCATTTGGGAAACTAGCCAGTTAATCGACTACATGGACATTTTGATTAAGCTTGAGCGTGGGAGTGTGACGAGAGCTTATAGAAATGAATTGAATCGCCTCTTCACTTTTTTTATGTTTGACCTACATTGCTTTGAAATGAAATTAATACCCTGACATAAAATATTTGCATCAATATGTATCAACTGTATCAAATATCAAGGTAACTTTTTGAAACTTGGTGTCATTGACATGTGTTAGACTCTTTCCCCGTCGGAAAACTAGAAACTAGATTTTTAAAAATCTCCAAAGACCACTATTTATAAGGATGCACAATAGGTTATAAGTGAGGCTAGTGCGTACACCTGGCATTTTAAAATTGATATACAAAGTGGTTGTAGCCAAGAATTGTCTGGTCAATTCTTTGCTATGTCCCTTCTGCGCCGTGTTTCCGTCCACCAAAGATTAGTACTTCATGCATGTGTATTTTAACTCTTTCGCTGCCAAATTTCCTGGAATTGTGCTATTTCCAGTGCCAATTTTGTTTAAATTTCATAACAGGGCTTATTAGTTTATAACATAGTAAAATTATTATTTGATGAATTTTAACCTGAAACCCTCAGGAATGATTGCACATAAACTATTTTCTTGAATAGCATACTTTTTATCAGGCAGTTTGATCAGATGACCCTGACCTTGACCTTGAATGACCTAATTAAGCTATTGTTTTGAAGTCGCCAAAAGGCGACATTGGCAGTCTCGTAATAGGTCGCCAAAAGGCGACATTAGCAGCGAAAGATTTAAGTGCAGGCAATGAACTACTGGGCAGGTTTAAAAAAAATGTGACCAAAGTGTGACATTTAAATGTTAAGAATAACAGGTAATTTTATAGAATATCATCCAGATTTCCTAATAAGGGTGGTTAAAAACTATTCTAAATGGTTAAGCGGTGCCCAAATTATATTTTAAATTCATGTTCACTACTTTTTAGCTAAAATTGTGTGCACAATCTTGCAAAATGACAACAAAAAAGCGTTTCACTCCTGACAGCATATAAATTGCACAATATGAGAAATTGTAACCCACGAATCACTAAAAAGTAGAGTGCAGAATGTCCACAAGGTTGATGGCTTCCTGAAAAAATTTGAGTGGTAGATTTCTGGCTGAATAGACAAAAATGAGAACACATTTTGAAAAATTAAAGTGTTTCACTCCTGACATAAAATTCAGAGGGGTATTGTATAAAACAGGCTCCACATCCTAAACCAATGAAGATAAGATAAAAAAGTAATTTTAAGATGATGATGCACATGTTGTTTTATGAATTACAAGTGCTTATTGTAGTATCCTGTCACTGTATTTTATTTACCATAGCTTAGAAACTTGGTAAAAGTGTTAAGTGTCACACAAAATCGTTTCACTCCTGACATTTTTGACATGTTTTAATGACATATCTTTTTTATTTGTGAAGCGATTTTCTTTAAACTTGGTAACCAGTATATAGACACAATAACACATCTTTTAAGCTTTGATTGGGTTGAATATGTTTCTCTGTAAAAGCCGTGGCATGTAAAAAGTGAATGGTCACATTTTTTTTAAACTTGCCCTACTAGGCCTAAGTTTTAGACAAAGACCGCTTGCAGGGGCATGTACAACCAGTTGTAAGAGTAGCTTTAGATAGGTACACCAAAACTAAGCATTTTTTTAATGAAATTAATACCATGTCATAAAACATATTGCACCAATATGTACCAGGATATCAAATATCATAAGTAACTTATGAAACTTTGTGTGATTGACACCATTAAAACCTTTTACACATGGTGGAATATTTTGGGCAGTTCATTCAAAATTTTGGTAAGAACAACAGAGTAACACTATCGAAACTATAATGCCATTGAAACTTTGAAGCAAGAAAATTTGTAAGTGAGACAGACCATGGAGAGAGAATGAGCAAAATTTATGCTGATGATTAACATTTTCTTCTTTCCTACAAATGTATTCAAACAGATTCTAATTACATAGGGACATTAAAATGTGCATGACATAAACTATTTGCATCAATACATACCAGTGTATTAAATGTCAAAGTAACTTTATAAAACTTGGTGTCATCGATATCTATTTAACTGATGCATCACCACAAAAGGCGTCTTTAAGCAGTCTGTAGTACGGGAGGGAAGTCTTAACCAAGCTTTTACCAGATGGCAAACTTTTGGACTTGTCCAAATTCAAAAATGTTGCAGACAACAATTTCAAGTGAATTTACTTTTAAACTTTTTTGTCTTTTTTTGTATAAAACATTTAGAAAATGAAGAAATTGCTAATGTGACAAGCAATTTCTTCATTTTCCATGATGTTTTCAAAAGCCTTTAACTTGTTTGGTGTCAAAAAGCGTCACTGTGGGGTAACCGCTGCAGTCAAATTTTGCAACTTTTTGTACAGTCAACTTCAAACCTTGTAATTCTTGATAAACTTTCAAAAAGTATCTCAAACAATTTGAAATCAAAATACTGAAAGATATTGACATAAAAAATATTGTCCATTTTTATCTTAAAAGCATTTTCTTTCTATATTAAAATTCAAGCACAAAGAGACCTAAAAGTTAGTGTCGACAAAGATCACATTGCTCATATGTATAAAGGCTAATCTTTGTCTGTATCAACTTCATGGAAAATGAATATTACAGGTTTGAGGCATGACATATCGCTAAGTTAAGCCATTATTACATGGGACGCCGTTTGACGCCTTACAAAATAACGATTTTGGTAAACATTGTGGAAAATGAAGAAATTGCTTGTGACAAGCAATTTCTTCATTTCCCACAATGATTCCTACCCCAAAAGACCAAAAAATGTAAAATTTCAACTACATTCAATTGTTGTCCGCAAAATATTTGAATTTTGACAAGTCTGAGATATTGCCGTCTCATGGGTTAAGACAAATGACTGTGAGGTCGGACCGGTTCATAATATCATTATTACAATCTTCGAAACCACATAAGAGTGCTAAATGAAATAATAATTTGCAATTATATACTTAAATCTCGTATAATGTGCCGTGCATCTCAAATAAGCGAACTCTCTTCACCCTTTCTAAATTGAATTTGATTAAAAGCAAGAACTCTTCCTGCTAATTTAGAAAAAAGAAACTTAATTGTTTGTTGCCAATATCATACACAAAACATTTTCAAATTAATTCTTTAAGCAGAAAACGCCACCTAACATTTGTCGCAGAAATTATTGAGACTCCCAAAACAAGAACAGTATCAGTTTGCAATCAAAATAATTTGGGGTGTGAATGATAAAGATGTGCAAAATTATAATTTATTCAAGTCTAATAGGAGTGCATACGATATTAACCTGCATTTTCCTTTAAAATCTAAGCATGCATCATATGCATGTCAAACCATAAATTAAAATGTGCACAACCCTTAATCTGTTAAAAAAAATCAAACTTTTAAAGTGTTTTCATTAAGTTTTATTTTTGGGAAAAAATCACAGAATTTCAGAAGTTACCATAATTATTCTATTAAACACCTAAGTGTTTATCAGAATCATGGTCGATGGAAAAGTAGCGGGTGGGCATTTATTAGAAGTATCCTAATTTTGTTATTCAAAATTTGCAAATCAAGTGTTATAAATCCATGGACCCCAAGTTCAGCAAGTTGAATTTGGCAAGGTTTTGTCAAAAGGATTGCTAATTATCATTTTTTGATGAATTTTTTTCATTACAAACAAATTTAGCGCTGGATATCCTCTTTTTCATTGCTTTTGGAAATGATCTTCTAAGATATCACTTACATTATTATAATTCTCAATCAGGGGATGTAAGGGTGTTTATTAGAATCACCATTTGTGCTAAGATTGTGCTTGAAACAAGCAGATTTTCAGCCGAGATTTGGGGGATGGGCGTTTTTTAGAATGTGGGCATTTATAAGAATAATTACAGTATATGTATAACTGTGGCATACCAGTGGCCAAGCTACTCAGGGGCTAAGATAAACTGTATGGTACCTATAATTATCATTTGGTAAATTCTGGTCCGGACATCAGACAAAGATTAGTCTATAATAATTATATTTGTGCAGTTAGGTCTTTGCCTACATGCACTTCTTACAAAAGCACAAAATATTCAAGGATCATTCATGACATTGGATAATAATTATTGATGGGGTTAACTAAGTTAAAGCCAAAGATAAAAGGAGAAAAAGTGTTTGAACTGTTGCTATTTACAAAGTATGATCAATTAAAGTCATGCATCCATCTTTATACATTTTCATTCTATTTTAGTTTAATGAACCTTTTCAACTTTGGAACAAAAACAAGATCATTAAAATTCATCTATATGGAACGCCGTAGCTGTCTTTTCTTTAAAGTTACCACGTTGCTCAGTTCAATCTTTTTTTGTTGGATTGAATTGTAATGTTGATCAGTTTGCTTAAATTAAAGTCTCTTCATAACATTATTTCGTTCGGTTAGCGAGTCATGTCAAAGCATTGAGTAACATTTTGTTCTGTTTACTTTTCCTTGTATCCACTTAGATTATCATAATGTTGGGTTAACATGTTATTTTATCAAGTCACCTACTAACGATGTTCGGTTGACATATCATTATGTTGCATTTATTTGATACTTAGCTGGGTTAGCATGCTGTCTTATTTAATCAAATTCATATCATAATCGGTTGACATATCATCGTGTTGGCTTTATTTGATATTTCATTTGGTAAACATGTTACTTTATTCCCCAAATTACTTAAGAAGTTAAGTTTTCATATCATTTTGTTGCGTTTATATAATATTTTGGTGTGTCAACATCTTATTCCATTACGTCAATCTATGGTGATGCCTGGTCGACATATCATTCTGATGCATTTTATAACATTTTGTTGTGTTTACATGTTATTCTATTCCGCCAATCAATAATGGATTGGTTTAAATATCATTATGCTGCCTATATGTAAAGTTTTGTTGTGTTACATATTATTCCATCCCGTCAATCAATAATGAAGTTTGGTTGACTCATCATTGTATCCTGTTGAATGATATGTTGTCAATTAATATATTGTTCATTTGGATATCCTCGGTTTTCTCTGCCAGCCAAAGAGAGTTTACCGACCAAGTGTAGCTCAGTGGTTAAGGCGTTAGACTTGTAATCTTCGCAAGGAGAGAAATCTTGAAGTCGTGGGTTCAAAACCCATATCCACCACTAATCATAATGCGGAATTTCGGGAAGTGAATGCTCGTTTATACCTTATCTATAAACTTAATTTTGCTTTATTGAGATAGTTCTAGATCGCATCAACAATAAAAACACGGAAAGTTATTTATAGGCCCATAGGAAGCCATTGGATTTTCCATAGAATTTTAATGTAAAATGAGGAAAATTCGGCGCTTTTTTGCCAAATGTTTTGGCTCTGTGATTGAAGTGTCCTGGCCCCGGTTTCTCGAAAAAACTAAAGTACTTTCTCATGCTCAAATCTGAGCACCGTGCTCAAATCGTACGAAATCCACGTGAACTTCAATCGAATACCATTCAACGTTGGAGAGTATCCCTTTGAAGCTGAGCATGTTCTCATGAGAATATCTTTAAGTGTTTTCGAGAAACCGGGGCCAGGGTTCAAATCCTGCCGGTGACATGGGATTTTTTCTGAGCAAATACGTTATTACACGTTGCTCCTCTTCACCCAAGTGATGGGCGGATCGAGAGGGGGGGGGGGGGCGGGGATCCAGACCCCCCCCCCCTGTCATTGGCCGAAAAGGAAATTTTGACTATATAAATTTAGAGTAACGTTACATATTCATGACATTTTAAGCCTTGATTTGAGCTTGAACCACCCCACCCCCGGGAAAAAAATCTTGGGCTTGGACCCCCCCCCCTTTGGAAAAAAATCCTGGATCCGCCCTTGCAGATGTATAAATGAGCACACGGGAGAGTTAACACTGTATAAATGGATACACTGTTTTTATTACTTGTTAGTTTACACTAAATAGGAAACGGTTTTATCAAGTAAACCGTGACGTAATTTTGGACAAACAATAGTATTTCGTAGGTATTGTTATAAAATCTTGTAAATATGACTTTATTGAAGCCGTAGTTACGAGATTTTATAAAAAAAAAAACACCGACGGCTTATCAAAATATAACGGTAAACTCAGTCTTTTTTAGCACAAAATTATACTATTATATATACCTATTACAATGTTTTGCAGATGACAATTTCAAGAGCATGAAAGTTTACATAGTTAAATCTTTTTGTATTTAAAACATTGTGGGAAATGAGGAAATTGCACGTCACACAAGGTTTTCCCAACCTTTTTTCTCGGGGGTGTCAATAAGCGTCGCTGTATGATAAAGGGTTAAATAAAGCCTACAAATGAACCTTTCAGTTCAACAACATATTACATTAGGTCAGCATAATTATTATATATCGTCGGTGCTATGACAAAATGTCAACAGGGCATCATTAGAAATGGACACAATAAAATAGCATGTTTATTCAACAACATATTAATAAAGCCAGAATAATGATATGTCGAACGTACATCATTAGAAACTGGCTGAATAGAATAACGAGTTGAGCCAAAAGCATCTTAAATGAAGTCAACATAATGATGTGTCGACCCACCACCACCAGAAAAAGACGAAATAAAACGACGTATTTACTCAACAACAAATTAAATGAAGTCAACATAATGATATATTAACCGAACATTATAACTTACTGACAGAATGAGATAACATATTAACTGAACAACATATTAAATGAAGCCAACATAATGATATGTTGACCGAACATTATTACTTACTGACAGAATGAGATAACATATTAACTGAACAACATATTCAATGAAGCCAACATAATGATATGTCGATCGAATATTTTTACTTACTGACAGAATGAGATTACATATTAACTGAACAACATATTAAATGAAGCCAACATAATGATATGTCGATCGAACATTATTACTTACTGACAGAATGAGATAACATATTAACTGAACAACATATTCAATGAAGCCAACATAATGATATGTCGACCGAACATTATTACTTACTGACAGAATGAGATAACATATTAACTGAACAACATATTCAATGAAGCCAACATAATGATATGTCGACCGAACATTATTACTGACTGACAGAATGAGATAACATATTAACTGAACAATATATTGATTGAAGCCAACATAATGATATGTCGACCGAACATTATTACTTACTGACAGAATGAGATAACATATTAACTGAACAACATATTAAATGAAGCCAACATAATGATATGTCGACCGACCACCGGTAGAAAATGACATAATAAAACAACGTATTATAACTAAACAACATACTAAATGAAGTCAACATAATGATATATCGAGCGAACATCGTTATTAACTTATAGAATGAAATGACATATTAAATGAACAACATATCAAATGAAATCAACATAATTATAAGTCGACTGGCTACCATTAGAAAATGACAGAATAAAAAAGCATGTTTTCTCAACAACATATTAAATGAAGCCAGCATAATGATACATCGACCGAACATTATTAGTTACTGACTAATAAGATAGCAAGTAAACTTAACAACAAATCATTTGAAGTCAACATAATAGCATGACAACCGCTTATCAAATGTAACTGATGAAATGAAATAATATGTAAGCCCAACTTAGAGTTAATTAAAGTAGACGTAATGAGCAATAAACCGAACAAAAGGTCCATCAAACACTTCAAAATAATAGCTGATGGATTAAAATTATGTTAAGAGGATACTTTAATCCCAGCAGACTAATCACCATTACAATTCTACCCGATAATATTAGAGTGAACTGAATAATATGATCATTTTAAAGAAAAGACAGCTACGGCGTTCCATACATCTACATCTTTATACTTTTTTTTCTATTTTAGTTTATGGAACGCCGTAGCTGTCTTTTATTTAAACTAACCACGTTGCTCAGTTCAATCTTTTTTTGTTGGATTGAATTGTAATGATGATCAGTTTGCTTGAATTAATGTCTCCTCAAAACATTATTTTGTTCGGTTAGCAAGTCATGTCAAAGTATTGAGTAACATTGTGTTCTGTTTACCTTTCCTTGTATCCACTTACATTATCATAATGTTGGGTTAACATGTTATTTTATCAAGTCACCTACTAATGATGTTCGGTTGACTTATCATTATGTTGCATTTATTTTATACTTGGCTGGGTTAGCATTCTGTCTTATTTAATCAAATTCATATCATAATCGGTTGACATATCATCGTATTGGCTTTATTTGATATTTCATTGGGTAAATATGTTACTATATTCCCCAAATTACTTATGAAGTTAAGCTTTCCTATCATTATGTTGCGTTTATATAATTTTTTGGTGTGTCAACATCTTATTCCATTACGTCAATCTATAATAATGCATGGTCAACATATTATGATGCATTTTATATCATTTTGTTGTGTTTACATGTCATTCTATTCTGCCAATCAATAATGGCTTGGTTTAAATAGCATTATGTTGCCTATATGTAAAGTTTTGCTGTGTTTTCAATTTTACATATTATTCCACCCCGTCAATCAATAATGAAGTTTGGTTAACTCATCATTGTATCCTGTTGAATGATATGTTGTCAATTAATAAATTGTTCATTTGGATAACCTTGGTTTTCTCTGCCAGCCAAAAGTAGATTACTGGTCAAGCGTAGCTCAGTGGTTAAGGCGATAGACTTGTAATCCTCCCAAGGAGAGAAATCTTGAAGTCATGGGTTCAAAACCCACATCCACCACTAATCATATTGCGGAATTTTGGGAAGTGATAGCTCGTTTATACCCTATCTATAGACCTAATTTTGCTTTATTTAGATAGTTCTAGACCTTATCCACGATGTATAAAGATTTGTTTATTATAGTGCCACCCCTATTTAAAGGGCCAGCCAGTTTTGGCTTATGAGACACTCTCTTTCTCAATGCACAATACCTCCCGATTCCCCACTCATGATGCCGGGCGTCTGACAGAGATGGGTCTACGGTAACCGTTAATTTAATTAGCTGGCGGCTCACCAACCGGTCGCATCAGTTTTAATCCGGCAGGCCGGCTTCCAACGGGATTCGAACCTTCGGCCTCCCGCTTCCAAGGCGGACGCCCTAATCACTAGGCCACGGGAGCGGATGTATAATTACGTGACTCAGAATTTCTGATAATCTTCAATAATTTTGGTAATACTTGACCAATTTGAATTCGGTTTGAAGCAGAGAAAATGGAAATATGCTAGGGATAAGCTGGTGTGTTGGATTTTTTGAAAAATCAGATGATTTAAAAGTTATTGAAGATCAACCAAAATTTTGGTTGATCTTCAGTAACTTTTTATCAGCTGATTTAAAAAAAAATCAACCACGCCTATCTAATGCGTGACAGTTTTCCGCATTATCTTCTCCAAACCGAATTCAAATCGGTACCATATTAAGGAAATTATTGAAGATTTCATAAAATAGTTGTATCACGTGATTATCCACCGTAGTATCAACAATAAGAACAAGGAAAATTATTTAATCTAGGCCCATAGGCAGCCATTGGATTTTTCATAAAAGTTTAGTGTAAAATAAGGAAAATTCGGCACCTTTTTTTTCAAATGTTTTGGCTCTGTGATCGAAGTGTCCTGGGTTCAAATCCCGCCAGTGACACGGGATTTTTTCTGAGCAAAAACGTTACTCCTAGTTGCACCTCTTCACCCAGTGTAAATGGATACACGGGTTTTTTTTTACTTGTTACGTGTAATTTATACTTCAAGCTGCACCTAATGGAAAAAGTTATTGACACACTAACACAATTCTGTGTGCTTGCAAAAACACTTTTTTATCATGCGCTTTTTATAAATAAATCATCAATGTGGATATTGTTGATTTACATTTTTCATTGTTGCCACGTCTCTTGACTCACGCGGCGTTGCATATTTATCGTGCGACGTCGCGAACGAATAGTAACCTATTTTATCAAGTTAACCGTGACGTAATTTCGGACAAACTATAGTAGTTCGTAGGTGTTGGTATAAAAAAATCTTGTAAATACGTCTCAATTCAAGCCGTAGTTACGAGACTTTATAAAAATGAAAACACCGACGGCTTATCAAATTATAACGGTAAACTCAGTCTATTTTTAGCACAAAAATCTTGCCTATTATAATGTTCTGCAGATGACAATTTCAAGTGCATGAAATTTTACATAGTTTAGTCTTTTTGCATTTAAAACATTGAAGGAAATGAGGAAATTGCACGTCACACAAGGTTTTCCCAACCTTTTTTCTCGGGGTGTCAAAAAGCGTCACTGTATGATAAAGGGTTAAATAAAGCCTACAAATTAACATTTCAGTTCAACAATATATTACAAGTCAGCATATAATTATATACGTATGTCAACTGAGCATCATTAGAAATGGACACAATAAAATAGCATGTTTATTCAACAACATATTAATGAAGCCAGAATAATGGTATGTCGAACTAACATCATTAGAAACTGGCTGAATAGAATAACGAGTTGAGCCAATAGCATCTTAAATGAAGTCAACATAATGATATGTCGACCCAACATCATCAGAAAAAGACGGAATAAAACAACATATTTACTAAACAACATATTAAATGAAGTCAACATAATGATATGTCGACCGAACAGTATTACTGACTGACAGAGTGAAATAACATATTATTAACTGAACAACATGTTAAATGAAGCCAACATAATGATATGTCGACTCGCCACCGTAAGAAAATGACATAAAAAAAACAACGTGTTAACTGAACAACATACTAAATGAAGTCAACATAATGATATGTCGACCGAACAGCATTACTTACTGACAGAATGAAATAACATATTAACTGAACAACATATTAAATGAAGCCAACATAATGATATGTCGACTCGCCACCGTAAGAAAATGACATAAAAAACAACGTGTTAACTGAACAACATACTAAATGAAGTCAACATAATGATATAATGACCGAACAGTATTACTTACTGACAGAATGAAATAACATATTAACTGAACAACATATTAAATGAAGCCAACATAATGATATGTCGACTCGCCACCGTAAGAAAATGACATAACAAAATAACGTGTTAACTGAACAACATACTAAATGAAGTCAACATAATGATATAATGACCGAACAGTATTACTTACTGACAGAATGAAATAACATATTAACTGAACAACATATTGAATGAAGCCAACATAATGATATTTCGACTCACCACCGTAAGAAAAGGACATAATAAAACAACGTGTTAACTGAACAACATACTAAATGAAGTCAACATAATGATATACCGAGCGAACATCGTTAGTAACTAACAGAATGAAATTACATATTAAATGAACAACATATCAAATGAAGCCAACATAATTATAGGTCGACTGGCTTCCACTAGAAAATGACAGAATAAAATAGCATGTTAACTTAACAACATATTAAATGAAGCCAGCATAATGATATATCGACCGAACATTATTAGTTACTGACTAATTAGATAACAAGTAAACTTAACAACAAATCATTTGAAGTCAACATAATAGCATGACAACCGCTTACCAAATGTAACTGATGAAATGAAATGATATGTAAGCCCAACTTAGAGTTAATTAAAGTAGACGTAATGAGAAATAAACCGAACAAAGGGTCCATCAAACGCTTCAAAAATAATAGCTAATTGATTAAAATTATGTTAAGAGAATACTTTAATCCTAGCAGACTATTCACCATTACAATTCTACCCGACAATATCAGGGTGAACTTAACAATATGATCATTTTAAAGAAAAGACAGCTACGGCGTTCCATATTAGTTTATACTAAGAACACAGACGTTTTTGATGTTACATCTGTTTAAAGTTGACTTTTACTCTGACTAAAAACTTGCTATTTCTGATGCTTTTAAAATCTATTACTGCATGCTGCTTAATCAATCATTACCAGTTTTGCAATTTGTATGGTATTTATTAAATATGGTGAAGACTTTCATTTTCATACTAATATTTCATCAACTTAAATTTTCTGATCAAAACTTCAAATTTTTTAAAGTTGTAAAAATTCAGAAAATTTTAGGAATAAAGAACCATTGGAAATGCTTAGTTATATATTAATTTCTTGTAGCCAACAGACAGACAGACAGAGACAGAAAGATAAACAGACAACCCATAAAAACAATATCATACCCACCGACAATAGATAACTGCCAAAAACAAATGAAACATCACTGGTACAAAAACACACCTTTGGAATCATGAAATAAAAATCCTGAACAAAGTAGATCTATAGTGAAACATTGCCAATCAATACTTTCCGAGACAATGACAGTAAGAACAATATGTATCCACCCTCTGAAAGATACAAAAACATTGTAGAATCACACACAAAAACACATCTTTTGAATCATGAAACAATAATCCAGAACGAAATAATCCCAAACAGTATTTCTCTGAACCAATAAGTAACTTCTTTCATTTATATTGCGATAAACTATAATTGGACAGACAGATCGACAGACATAGAGCCATACAATAAACATTATTATACCCACCATCCATCGGTATGGGGAAAAAAAGAAAAATCACGCACAAAATAAAACACACCTTTTGAATCATGAAATAATAATCCAGTACGAAACAATCCCAAACAGTATTTCTCTGAACCAATAACCAAATATTCTCATCCATCATTATAGCGATGACCTAATGAACAGACAGATGGACAGACAGAGAGCCACATCCATAGGTAGCGAACATTTTTTTTGTAAAATCACGCACGAAATAAAACACACCTTTTGAATCATGAAACAATAATCCAGTACGAAACAATCCCAAAAGCTCATAGATATATCTTGTATATTCTTTCATCCATGTAGCGATACTTCCCATTGACAAGTCTATAATATAAGGCCACGGTAGTGTCAATATTTCAGTATTTCATACACAATTTACTTCATTTACCTATCCCTTCTCCGGAAAAAGACGTTGCTGATTTTTATGTCTCTTAAAATTTAGAAAGGCTTGGGAAAATATTGAGGCAAAAGAAGAAAATGCTGGTAACCAGCATTTTCTTCTTTTGCCCTAATATTTTCTGTGCTATATTTTACTGAAATCCAATCATTATAGATATCAATTTTGTTGTCTGCAACAGCTTTCAAATTGGACCACCCTATAAATGATTATTTTATCGTTTTGAAAAGGGTTGTTTTATGACTGTCTACCTGTTTACTGACTTTTGATTGGCTGATAGATTTGACAATCAACCAAGTATGAAAGATCGCTGCAGTTGGCCCTCATACTTAAATTGTCCTAAAATTCATACTTGCTTTTACGATCATTTCAACATTTTTTGAGCTGTTGTACCAATTTATTTTGTTTGTGTTTTTAAAACAGTCAACATAATTATCTATTTGTAAACAAACATGAATAGTACAAAAATTTAGCAGCATCCCTTATGCATGTATCAGAAGCTTTAGGAAAGTATCAAGAGAAAAGAAAACACTAAATCAGTACCAAATTTTTGCTTTTATTTTTGCAACAACTTCAACTTTGATCAGTCTATAATTAAGTTCTTCCAGAAATAGTTTGAAACTTGTAATTTGGTAAAGCATGCAAAGATCCTGACATTTGTTCCCAGAGGGGACCAGCATATTCGAGGGGCTGGCTGCATTAGTGCATGAAAAATCACTGATCACTGATCAGCCTTTTTTGACAAATTCTAGATCCGCCCATTTCAAGGGTTAATTGAGAAAAGGATTACGCTTCCAATCCCACTTGATCAATATTCATAGGTGTAAAGGCCCTACATTCTACATACACATGAGAAGAACATAATTTGAACCAAATTTAAACTCACTGGACCTTGTATGGATGACCTCTACCAGATTAACCTATCCTTCCCGTGGCTGAATTACAAACATGTTCATAATAAGTGTTTAGTATAGATATCATAGGGATTTTTAGGAATTTTTATGTTTTAGGACTCCATATAATGTATAATAGTGTCCTAAAGCATAACAAGAGCTGTCCGAAGACAGCACGCTCGACTTTCTAAGTTGCTTAGTACAAAGGGGGCATAACTACAAATATAGTGGAGCCAGGGTCATGGGCCCTGGTAGTAAGGTAGAGGGTGTGATGGTGAATAAGTATTCCAAGTTTGGGTTGAATCCCTTTGATAGTATGGAAGTTATTGATGTTTGAAAAAACTTTAACCTTTGTTCCGACGCCAACGACCGGGTGACAGTATAAGCTCTCATTTTCTTCGAAAAGTCAAGCTAAAAATCGCTAAAAATCTCGGCGATAGATATTAAGTTATCGCTGCTTTTCAACAAAAACCTCTTAACTGCAGCTTAAAACAAGCTGCAGTTACGAGATTTTTGTTGAAAAGCGATATTATGTGGAAATGCCAGCTAGAGCTATGATCTGTTGGATCTGTGGAGTCAGACCGTCACCCCATGATGACAATTGGACGGAGACTTTGTATGCAGAGGTAATTTAAGGATCGAAGGAGTCTCTTCAGCAATATGTACAAGACATCTCGGATTGGCAACGACTTGCATACTACATCCAGCATTAATGCAATCATGGGAATGGACATACCAAGGGCTATTAAAGAGGCTGTGGAAGACCAAGACAGACGTGGAACTGATATCAGAGAGTGCCTTCTCGATGACAATAGATCCACACATAACAGAGAAGTTTGGAACTTTTGCATGAGAAAAGTCTCCTGACTGCTGCAGACAGTCCTATCACA
This sequence comes from Fragum sueziense, assembly GCA_963680895.1. Taxonomy (NCBI): domain Eukaryota; kingdom Metazoa; phylum Mollusca; class Bivalvia; order Cardiida; family Cardiidae; genus Fragum; species Fragum sueziense. The sequence continues at coordinate 47,730,627 of OY804602.1, read as the reverse complement.
TATGGACACAGTATCGGACATAATTCAGCTTTAAAATTGGAGTACTCTTGTACCTTTTTTGGAAAAGGTTTAAAGTCCTTGTGCCCTATAGCCCTTTCCGAAATATATACAAGTAGCATGCAGGTAATAGCCCATTCAAATGTCCTTTACTTCTACCAAATAGCACATCAAGATTTTTTAAGAGGTACAATAAATTTTGAATTATGAAAACTTTCAAGGTTTGTTATCTCAGCCGGAGATTTGCCAAATTTCAGTTCGGCCACCGTAAAACTCAAGTGCTTCTTAACAATTGATTGCTGTCTTTTTCAGATAGACAATTTTGTTTGAAGTCCTTTTCCAGCATACCTTTACATACTTGTGTATCAAATTGTTGATAGCTTCAATTTTGTCTTTTGACATCGAAGTTCTATACATACTTATAATGTATGTTACATTCTGAATTATGATGTGGTGAAACCAAGCACAATATTTCTAATGAGGCTTGCCTGTTTATCGAACAAAAAAACAGGTCACCGAGGTGAAAAATACATGTAAGAAGTCAAATTCAATGAGTATGTTGTAAGCATTTCAGTTCCGCCAAAATTCGCATCAATTTCATTTTGTACTTTCTAAATCAAATCTGTATCTGTTTTAACATACCTGCATTTTTTATTGCTAGTATCATTTATGGGAAACTCTGGTACTCAATATGGAATAGAAAACTTGGTACAAGTACTACCACTTAAATTTCTTTCTTTTTAATTCCAGATAATATGCTATGCATTCTACTACTACGCAAACTCTGACACACACACACACACCCTCCCCTATGTTGTTCTGATGTCATAATTATCTAGAAAATTTGATTTAAACCATTTATAATGTTTCTTAACCTATAGAAATACTCAGAAATTATCTTTCAAAGTGGGTTAGGGGGTAACTCTTCCCAAATGCCTATCTATTTTAATTTATGTTATGAGGATGTGAAGTGCCTTGTTTTACATATTCAAATATTGATTCTCCCTATTTTCGTCTTTCACACAAACTTGCTGAATGCATTTCTTTCTTTTTAACAGGATATTCTGTCCCATAAAACTGTTCTAATTTTAGATTTAATGGTGGCTGGCTGACAGTCACAAATTCGGTCGCATTTAAAGACAATTGACTGTGTTGCTCCCTGCAACTAGGAATGCTCAGCCTGCCACCATAAGCGTTACGCAATTAACCCAAGCCCAAAAACATGATTGCGTACACTTGACATTTTTTTTAACCCTTTCCCAAACGACAAAATTTTCGGGTGATCAAATTTGAAAGCTGCTGCAGACAACAAAGATGATGATAATAAAGACATGATTTGTGTAAAATATGGCACAGAAAATATTGAGACAAAAGGAGAAACTGCTGGTTATCAGCAGTTTCTTCTTTTGCTTCAATAATTTCCCAAGCCTGTTCTATTAGGGACGTCAAAACCAGGTCTTGTTTGGGAAAGGGTTAAATGTGGATTTCTGTTTTTGTATGCTTTGAAATTAACACCTGAATAGCCATTAAAATGCATACCAAATACACACCAGGAGCCACGAATGACCATATGGTACGAATGACAATGGTCATTCGCGGCTCCAGGTGGGCATTTGGTATGTATTTCATAAGCATCTACATTAATTTTTCAAAAAGTGGCCCGCAAGCCCCACCCTTGCAGTATAGAGCCCGCCATCAAACCTCGCCTGATACATTAGATATGTGTTTTGTGTACACTTCATTTTCGGCTAACTATGCAAGTGCTTATGTGGATGCCGCTGTGTTACCTACTCTATTTTTCCTTTCTATTTGGCCTAAGATAGTGCAGTGCCCTGTGCAACTATGAACGCTCAGCCTACCACCCATATTGTTCTGATGCCTTTAGAAATTAATTATTTAGCCCGGGTCCCTCCCCTTTAAGTGTTTGTCATTTTGGACCCTTTGGTAACCACTGTTTATTATTAAAGGTCAATGTTTGACACAAAACATTTTTACCTATTGTCCGTTCTTTTGACTATTTTAATGGTATAATGTACAATAGTTATTTACTTGAATTACAAACCAAGTCTAACAATTCAATTTTCACTTGTCAAAATGGCCCAAAATCCAATTTCAACCATGAATCATAATTTAGTCATTTTACTGCCGTTTGGCCTGTTTCCAAATTGTTACACCCTTTTAATATTTCTGAACTCTTTAACTTTTGTGTCAATTATGACTCTTTAGAAGGTTTTTGTGGAACACATTAGAAGAAACAAGATGTGTTTGTGAAAAACAATGCCCCCAAAATGACTCTTTTGGAGAATTTTTAAGGCCAAAGTTAAGTTTTCATGTTAAGTTTCACAATGACAGACAGATGGACAGACTGAGTTGACAGACCAGACAGACAACATGACGGTGTATAATCATGTGACTCAGAATTTCCCCTAATCTTCAATATCTTTTTTAATACTTGACCAATTTGAATTCGGTTTGAAGCAGAGAAGGTGGGAAAATACCAGGAATAAGCTGGACGTGTTCAATTTTTGAAAAACCAACTGATAAAAAAGTTATTGAAGATAAACCAAAATTTTGGTTTATCTTCAATAACTTTTTTATCAGTTGATTTTTCAAAAATCAACCACGTCCATCTAATGTGTGATGTCTGTCCACATTCTCTGCCTCCAACCGAATTCAAATCGGTCCAGTATTTAAAAAATTATTGAAGATTTTCTGAAAATATTGTATCATGTGATTATCCACCGTGAACATGGCTTTTTAAAACCTACGTAGCACTGTTGAATTCTTTAATAAATAGGGAACAATTTTATCAAGTAAACAGTGACGTAATTTCGGACAAACAAGTAATATTTCGTGGATGTTTTTATAAAACCTTGTAACTATGGCTTGATTCAAGCCGTAGTTACGAGATTTTATAACAACACCGACGGGTTATCAAAACACAACAGTTAACCCATTCTATTTTTAGCACAAAATTCATTGCCATTGTATCTTGACTTACCTTATATATGTTTGAAGTTAGGAAAAATTCCAAGCTGCTTTTTCACTTTAGCATTCTCTCAGTTTTCAGCTTCAGTCAACTTAGGTCTTGAAATCTCTGAAATAAGAAGAGCAAACATGTTATTATTCTAAAATTCTAAGAAATCAAAGTATTGAAAGCACTGTTGTTCTGACATGTGTAGAAGCTAATTTTGTATGGCGACAGAAGGTTTAAAAAGTTATTTTAGAGTGTTCCAATTTTAAAGACAACAAAATTGATATTCACACCCATGATAGAATGTGTGTACAATATAGCACAGAAAATATTCAAACAAAAGAGGAAAATACTGATTCTCAGCATTTTCTTTTACCTCACTGTCTTCCCACTGCCACTGCCACCAAGAACTCATCGCGCAACCATTAGAGCTATGGGAGCCAAGTCAGGGACATAGATGACGCGGGAGACTTAGGGGGACCTACATGGATGCTCTGAAGAGGGAAACAGGCACAAGAGACAACGGAGTTGGCCACACTAATGACAGACAGACATATATGGTGTAGATGCGTGACTGGTCGCCTACAGGCGACTAAGTAAGTAAGTAAGTAAGGTTTCCCAAACATTTTCTTTTGGGAGCATTAAAATAGATCATTGTTTCAGAAAGAAACATAAGACTTCACAGTCCTATATGCAGATGATCTTAGTTTTCACCGCCTGACAATCTGGGAATATTCTTGAATCATATAGGCAACGGTTGACTACAGGTTCATATCCCAAATGCAAAGGAGCTAAAGACACAGTTTAATGTCGCTCTTCTTTGAAAACTTCATAACTGCAGCTTAATGCAAGCTAGGATTACAAGGTTTAACCCTTTCCCAAACAAGATGTCACCTGGTTTTGACGTCCCTAATAGAAAAAGGCTTTGGTAAAAATTGAGGCAAAAGAAGAAACTGCTGATAACCAGCAGTTTCTCCTTTTGTCTCAATATTTTCTGTGCTATATCGTACACAAATATCTTCCTTTTTAACATTAATTTGTCATCTGCAGCAGCTTTTAAATAGGACCCCCCTAAATTTTGCTGTTTGGGAAAGGGTTAACCAGTCTTTTGAAGAAAATCATTGATAATAAACTCAGCAAAAGTTCTAATCGGTCACCTTATACTTTGCGCCATAATATCAATAAACAAACGATTCCAAACATATTTTTTTTGGAACACTGTTGAAGAAATCAATTTCCAACATGACTGTTGCAGTTCGATTATTTTAAGAATTTTTAGTAAGATCTAACAACAGTTCTTAAAGAGATATCCTCGATTTCAAAATTCACAAATCAAAAAGAGCATTGTTAGTAATGTGTGTGGTCACCGTTAGCTTCAATAACAGCTACACACTAGCTTGTCGTGGAAAGGATAATGTTAAGAAAGTCAATCACAATCAAATTCTGACACTCTGAAACTCACCGTGACAGCGATAAATGAGCACACGTCCGTCATAAAACTGATGCAAAGTTGTAGTCAAAATTTTTAAGAAGACGTGGGCCAAGGCAGCCCTGGTAAAGAGAAGGTAACGTCGCGCCAAAACTAGTCGGACTTTTCGATGACGTCTACAGATAACAACACCTGAGTGGCTACTTTCAACGAATTTCAACACTTTACAGCCTACTGTGCACATAGTCTGGGGTGTAATGTTGTGTTCATATCGACCTCGCAGTCACCCTAAAGTGATTGAAGCCGGGAGGAATCTGTTCTTTTCATATGACAAAGGTAAATAATGGTCCAGGCGATGTAAGGTAACACGTCGTCTCCGTTTCCGATGGCGAACTGCAGCACTTCCGGTGGCCTGAAATTCCATGTGTAAGGCCTTGATGGTAAAAATAGGCCTACGTAAACGTTCTGGCGACTTGAAATGGATGGAAACAAATTACCAAAACTGCATAACAGAAAATAAGCCTCTATTGCCGCCTACTTCCGGTTTTCTCTGTAACTAAATTTTGCCAGTCGTAAACGAAGGCCCCGTTGTAGCATTTCGACGGCCCTGTCTCGCACTTCGTGTGTCATTCTGGTCATGTTATGTGTTTTTCTGACTATACAGTCGATAGAGACCTCACGCGTATAAACTGGACCGTGGCTTTTGTTGTAAGAAAACTTTTCACGTGCAAATCGGGAAAATGATGTACATGGACATCTTAACCACCCCTCAATGTTTCAGCGCTCTCAAAAATACGTATAGTCAATGATATGGGCAAAAAATAACACATGTAAAATTTTACGCTGATTGGTTGATTAATAATAAAGATATTGCAATTTTAAAAGTGACCGATTAGAACTTTTGTTAAGTATATAAGGAGAAATATGCTTGTTACCAGAGTGACCAGCAATTGTATCTGTTTGTAAATACTTTTAAGCCTTTCCCAAACACCGAAAATTTAGGGTGATCCAATCCAAAAGCTTCTGTAGACAATTTAATTGGTGTTAATTAAGGTAGTATTTGTGTACAATGTAGCCAAGAAAATATTGAGGCAAAAGGAGAAAATGCTGATCATCAGCATTTTCTTCTTTTGTCTCATTGTTTCCCCCAGCCTATTCAATTATATAATTAAGGGACGTCAAAACCAGGTCTTGTTTGGGAAGGGGTTAAAAGCTCTCTGTTACTTCTCAAACCTCAAAATATTATTACATTTTAGAAAAGGTTTAAAACAAAGATGGCCTGTTTAACAAAGGTTACATTGTATCTGTTACAATTTTCTGCCAAACAATTCACATCATGGCTAACTAGGTAACAAAAACATCGTCATGTTTGATGTCTCGACCTATTTCCTTGTCACGCGGATGTTGTTAAACAATTGTTTTCAAATTTCAATTTGACATTCCAGCGTATACAGGGGTCTCGTTTGCCAAAATTTGGGGCCGTTATTCGGCCCCATTCCCAATGGCAAAAAGTATCTTTTTTTCCCAATTCTCTGGTGAAATTTCCCAATTAGGACCCAGAATGCCCTATGTTAAGACCTCATCTTCATTTACAAACATGTTGAAGACAGTTCTAGAGTACATTCTTAAACAAGAGTACGTACAAACCACTATAGTCTTATTTGCAGCTGAAACTGAGTGACAGTATGAATACAAACTTGTTTTAGTTTTTCCCAATTTAGGTTGAAACATCGCTATTTTCCCCAATTTCATTGGCCCCTGGCCCCAAACAAAAATTGGTAGCAAGACCCCTGGTATAGACGGCAAAATTTAAACTGCATGGCCGTGTTGATGCATCGAACCTTGGCTTGAACAAATCAAGCTAAACTTGTACCTTCACCTATTACCAAATGACAAATTTTGGACTGCAGGTCCAAATTCAAAGATGTTGCAGACAACAATTTCAAATTAATGAAATTTAAAATCTTTTGGTCTTTTTTGGTAGAAAACATTGTGGGAAATGAAAAAATTGCTTGTCACGAGCAATTTCTTCATTTTCCAATTTTCCACAATATTTTCCAGAGCCTTAATTTTTGGGGGAGTCAAAAAGAGTCAGTGTCTGGTAATGGGTTAAAGGGGCCCATGTTGGATATTTAAGGAATCTGAACAACAAGTTGCAGGGACAGTAAGAGTTTGCTTAGTTGTACAGTTGGGTGCATTGCATTATTTATATATAATTTAGGGCCAAAAAGTAAAACCTCAGAAAGGATAAAGTGGGAGTTCACTGTTTCAAATAATGATATCCCAGTGTATTTTGTTGTTGCCGATGGGCTTAGTTCAAAACTATTGTAAAAGTAACAGGAATTATTCACTTACAACACTTTTGCACTAAGTTCACAATCTCGTTTTTGTCCTATACCATAATATTAATGAAGATAATAAGACAAGCTGACAGTTTTTATGAGCGGTCTTACATCAAATATATCACCTTAATGTCCAGTTAACAATCCACCTTACATGATTATTTCATAATAAACAAATCAAAAAGATGGTCAGAATATTTGAATATTTGTTGCTCATTGCACCTTTCTTAATTGCCTAATCATACACACATGACTTAATTATTTTATTGCTTGGTTAATAAAACATATATTTTATCCCCTTTTCTGTCAGATGAAAGTGTAATTGTGTTTTATTGCTTCTATGACATCATAACAATGACATAGTGCATGACATCAAATAACCAGGATACTTAAACATACCATTTAAAGTAAAATTGGTTTCACAGTTCCAATTAAGTTCTATAGCAACATTAATTTACATTAACATAATTACTATCTCTATGTACAACAAAGTGTAAGATATTTTAGTGACAAAATGTGCAGTTTAATTTTTGAAGAGAGTTAAATCTAGATGTACATGTACTTGCCTCTGTCAAGGTATTCATAATTCACTTCTGATCTTTACCAAAAATTAGTTTTCAAAAATAAGACTGAAGCAATAGTATTGAAAACTTGCAATAGATGAAATAAAATAACAAGATTAAAATGTGACGACAAATAAATGGATGTTTTGGCTAGCCGAAAATTGTGAATATGTTTCCTGTCTGATCAAATTAGATGTGTTTTACAATCATTAAGTCTACATTGGATTGTACGGAGTTTTACATCCCACTCAACAGCTAGCTAGATCATATGGAGACAGTATCTCGATTTAAAGTCTCATGGATCCCAAAGACTGGAGAAGCCAGGGATTGAACCAGCGACCCCTGCGTTTCAAGTCCAGCCCGTTACCACTGCACCACCTTCGCCCTATATTTAGTCTATAAATACCGGTAGATTCACAGCAACATTAGTCTGACCCAGACCCTAGTATTAAGGTTATAGTATAAAAGCAAAGACCCTTTTTTAAATGACATCCTAGTCTAGAATACTAGTTTCTGTTAGCAATAAATACCTTGGACTTGGATTATAGAGGCAAGTCTCAAACAGAATAATGCACCCATTTACAAATAACGCAAACAGAAACGACTAAGGCTAGTCTACAGCAACATTAACATGGTTGAATTAGGATGAGCATCATAGATGGGTCAGACCAGATAACCCACGGTTGACTGGGCAGGACAATGGTCAGTTGCCGGCCACTGGGCAGATCATGTCAGCCCCATGTCAATTTGGACCGGTCAGTACATACTAATTATTTCTACACAAAAACTTTTTATCTAGCCGGGGATGTCATAGGGTTGAATCTTCATAAAAATCTTAATGGAATGCATGAAAAGATAATTATAAATTTCATTTGCATATTTAATTAATCAGATATAGAATTTTGTTTATCTGGTTAAAATTAAGAGTTCAAATTCCCTGACTTTTACAAAATTCATATCAAAATATGTGGTATTTCAATGAAGTAATTGTGGAGGTATGATGAAATGATCTCTGGTAGCAATTTGGACTTCTTATTAGCCCACACATTTTGCGCAAGTACTCTGTATTTCCAAGAATGCCGTATCAAGAGAGACTAATATAAGCTTCTAACTTTCATCCTATACAATGTGTATTAAATATATTTAAAAAGTGTAACAGCGAGAACACATGCCCAACCATCATTCAAGTGTAAAAAATTTATTCAAAGTTTTATGAATCATGATTATAGGGAGTTACCGGTAACCATCTATTCAGTATCAGTATCATTTGAGTCAGATTCAGTCACGGAAAGCAACATTTCGGGTCATGAATATTCCCAGGTCATTCAAGTGTAAAGACTGTCCATTTCACCTTGTAATCATAAAATCGTGACACCCACGTTGTAGTAGACAAGATCCTCCGTTTGTCACGTCAGGCAGCTAACAAGCTAACCCTTTCCTTAACAAAACCTGGTTTTGATTAGCATTGGGAAAAAATTGAGGCAAAAGAAGAAAATAATGATAATCAGCATTTCCTTCTTTTGCCTACATATTTTTCATGATTTATGTACTGCGCACAAATCCTATCTATTGCACACAAATCCTATCCTATCCTTTCTTTTGTCGTTTGGGAAAGGGTCAAAAGTTACTGGACAATACTCAAACTATAACCTGGACACACCCACCCAATATTGCGCAATAGCTGTCACTGACATTGTAAATAAAGATAAGGTTAGTGTATAATGTAGCATGAAAAATATTGAGGCAAAAGGAGAAAATGTTGGTTATCAGCATTTTCTTCTTTTGCTTCGATATTTTCGAAAGCCATTTCTATTGGGGATACCAAAACCAGATATTGCTGAAGGAAAGGGTAAAAAGTTACTTGACAATACACTAACTATAACGTGGACACACCCACCCAATATTGCGCAATACCTGTCACCGATATTGTTAATATTATATAATTGAATGTATGATAATACAATGTACTTTAATGCTTTCTTAATTATAATACCAAGTTTGGTTTTGATGACCTCGAAAATCTGGATTTTCTCTGTTCCCTCTAATAGCTTCCTAAAGATCTAATTTTCAATTTAAAACAAATTAGGCTATTTGTGAAAGGGTCAACCCAATTCTGACAAAATGCCAGCATCCCTATCTTTATTTGGAGTCCGCAAAATTTGACCTTAGCACATTGAGTGGGACATGAAAGTTTGATCCAATCTGATCTAAAAATACCAATTAATAACGATTTACCTTACTGATCAGCGAAGGTCAACTAGTAAAAAAGGAATTTTGCAGTCCTTTTTTTTAACAAGTTTAAATATCACACATAATTACGGTATGTCATAGATCTATATGAATACATGTCTTTTTATTGCTTTATTTTCATATTTCATGTCTAATCCTTTCAAGCTATAACAGGGGTTAAATAAATAATTCTTATTAACACCTTCTGACTATTTTGGCTTAAATATTGTTTACCATTATTATGCTTCAAATATGTACACAGTAGAAAATTAAATCAAATCAAACAATATACATTGTTCTGGCATCCCTAGTAGATACTTTTCCAGGAATTATTGAGAAAAAAGAAATTGCTGACCCAGCAATTTCTCCTTTTCCCTCAGTATTTTCTATGCCAATTACAAGTAAGGTCTTAGATACTTTTTTATTTAAAAAATGTTGTCTGAAACTCCTTTCAAATTGAAACAGTCTAAATAATAATTTTGCCATTTGGGAAAGGGTTAACCCATTACCACACAGTGCATGACGCCTTCTCCCTCACAAGAAAAGGCTTGGGAAAACATAGTGGAAAATAAAGAAATTGCTTGTGTCAAGCAATTTCTTCATTTACCACAATGTTTTCTACCCCAAAATGGAGAGATTTTTAAAATTTCAGCAACTTTAAATTGCCGTCTGCAACACTTTTCATAATTGGAACAGTCCAAAATTTGTCATTTGGGAAAGGGTTAAATGGAATCAAAAGGTAAAATCGAATGCACAAGGTCATTTAGTAAATCCCTTTTAACAATATTTACCAGTATATCCTTGCTTTCCATCCAAAACCTTGTAACTGCCATAAAACAAGATACACTTACAAGGTTTTTGATGAAAAGTGACAATATTGTCAGTTTAACCCTTTCCCAAACGACAAAATTTTAGGGTGATCCACTTCAAAATCTGCCACAAATGACAAAATGGGTGTTAGAAAAGATAGGATTTGTGTAAAATATGGCATAGAAAATACTGAGACAAAAGGAGAAACTGCTGGTTACCAGCAGTTTCTTCTTTTGTTTCAATGTTTTCCAAAGCATATTCTTTTAGGGACGTCAAATCCAGGTCTTGTTTTGGAAAGGGTTAAATTTTCAAAAATTCCATAACTACATTTTATTAATCTATATATACAATGTTTTTTAATGAAACGTGTGAAATGTCCTTGCTAAAGATTATCATAAACTGAAAACATGAACTATGAGAGCATTCTTGAATCACAGAGGAAAATCACATGCCACAACAATTATAAGGAAAGCTAGCCTTCAATTATTCTTTCATCTTCCCAAGCCAAGGGTTCTACCTACCAGGCATGTGATACTCATACTCGTACCAGTGGCGGATCCAGGATTTCTGAAAGGGGGGTTCGAATTTACAATTAGGGGGGTTCGTTTTTCTATCAATATACAATTTTGATTCAATTTCTGCATGAAAATGAAAGAATTAAGCTTCAGAGGGGGGTTCGTTTGAACCCCCCGAACCCCCTCTGGATCCGCATGTGCGTACTTAAGTATTATGAGTACAAGTACCACTTTTCCCCGTACTCACTGGTACTCAGTACTCATGGGGAAAATGAGTACTCATACTCATACTTACTCAAGTACTGACCCTTCAGTACTCAGTACTCATGAATCTTTTTGAATACTTTATATAAGAAAACATATTTCAAAAGAACAAATGATTCAATCAGAATACAAATGCATGGACCACATTCAGTACATCAGTCATATCTTACAGTTTTACCTGTGTTAACCCTTTCCCAAACCTATAAGAAAATGTTTGGGAAACATTGAGGAAAAAGAAGAAAATGCTGATTATCAGTATTTTCTCCTTTTGTCTCAATATTTTCCAAGCTATAATGTACACAAATCCAATCTTTCTCATTACCCATTTTGTCATCTGCATCAGCTTTCAAAATAGACCAACCTCAACTTAAGCCATTTAGGAAAGGTTTATCAATGACACAATTCACACCGTTAGGCAATTATGATACACTAATCCTTTGTTATGTATTGTTTGGCTATATATCCCATTACCACACATTGACACCTTTTGACACCCTTTTAGATAGACTTTTCTCGTCGTTAGATAAAGTTGAAAACACCATTTCATTTAGTAAGATGCAGTCTGATTTTAGCATATGTAATATATGGTACTTTACAAAGTTGTATAGAGATTACCTTAAATACGGATATACAGTCATGCACGCTGTAGGTAGATTCTTCTCTAGAAAATATGATCTGATTTGTCCATTGTGCGGAACCAATACCGAATGCATTATAACGCACTTGATATTCTTCTGCAGAATCAACGAATCTTCACGTGAAATCCTATGGAGAAAGCTTTTTGTTATCCTTGGAGAAAAGAGTTACAACTTTCTTGTAACCCTTTCCCCCGAGGATCAATTTCTACAGCTAATCTCGGGTTGTTCATCAATGCAAATGAACGAGCATGAAAGAGTGGACTGTTTCAAAGTTATCCTGAGATGCGTACATGAACTGACTAGAAGCATGTCAAACTTTATATGATATTCAGCTGTGTTAAATGTTTTTACTACAATCGTATATTTCAGAGAATTCAAGATAAATGAACAATGGTCTGTTGGAGCAGATGAGTAAACACATAGTTCAATCTCAAATACGCTTCTAAAACAGCCATACCGACGGCCAACTGTCCTTTGATTTCGATTAACCATTTCCCGACAGTTAATTGATAGAGACAAGATCTGTGCTAATTATAGAACAGAAAATATTTGGAAGAAGGGAGAAGATGCGGATTATCAACATTTTCTTCTTCTTCTTTTACTTGAATGTTTTCCCATGCTTTTCCCCATATGACGCGTCATAACCCAGTCTTGTTCGGGAAGGGGTTAACAAAGGATAGTTACTGGCTGTCGTCTATGATGAGATTATCGCAATACATTATTGTACATACTCCTAGATATCGATCCATGGATCTATTCCATGATGGATCCATCGACCGCTATTTGTTTTATGTCATAATGAATTCCTTGATTTTCGTTTCGCTAAGGAAATTCAACAATCCATTCATTCATTCATCCATTCATTCATTCATTCATTCATTCATTCATTCATTCGTTCACCCACTCACTCATTCACTCATTCATTCATTCGTTCACTCATTCATTCATTCATACATACGTTCACGCATTCATTCATTCATTCATTCATTCATTCATTCATTCATTCATTTATTCATTCATTCATTCATTCATTCATTCATTCATTCATTCATTCACTCATTCATTCATTCATTTAATCATTCATTCATTCATTCATTCATTCATTCGTTCATTCATTTACCTACCCATCCATCATACGCTCATGCTCCAACCCATCCATCAATTATGATTATATAGGCTACTTATAAATGTAAATAATCCATATACAGTTAGACATTTTGTATGTAATCATTTGATTCATGTTTCATGTATATATGATATTATGTATGTTCTATGTTAACTCATATTTTGTAAACAAATTCTCTCCATTATGGAGGTAATAAAGATTATCTATCTATCTATCTTCTATGTAAAAAGACCAAAAAATGTTTAATTTCATTCACTTGAAATTGTTGTCTGCAACATCTTTGAATTTGGAATGGTCCAAAATTCTGCTGTTTGATAAAGGGATATTTTGTTAGTCTATCATAGATGCTAACCTGTATTAAAAATGTATACCAGAAAATGAACTCAAGTTTATTCTCAGCTTGTTCATGTAATTTCTTACAAAAGAGAGAGAGATTCAATACTGTTTAATAAAATCTAATACTGCACAAATCAGCATTCATTTGCAACATCAGTGTGATTGCTAAGTACTACATAAACATATTCATTTAGCTTAGCAGGATTTCTTGTTGAGCAATAAACCATATTAAACACAAAATGTAACTTTTCCTTGTTAAAATTTCGGTGTATATTGCATGTCATTCTAGTACTCATAAATACTCAATAATACTTAAGTACTACTCGAGTACTACTTAAGTACTGTAACCAATTTAGTACTCAGTACTCATAAGTACAAGTACCAAATCTGAAATACTCAAGTATTATTCGAGTATTAGAAAGTCAGTACTCGTCACATGCCTGCTACCTACACTTTGTTCCTTACGAACCCCTGGCCGCTCGCCTCTATGGAAATCAAAAGTATCGCCGTGCAATTTCATTGGATGCGATAACTTTCCCATTATCCAATCAAAACACACTTTACAAGCCCTCTTTGTCACGAAAACAACACGGCCGACGTGAAAATCGATAGCCGTATTTGATGCACCGCCTAACACGTTTTAGTACGAAGCTTTTGATTGGCCAGAAATAGCAACTGCAAAGGGCCGCGACTTTTTATCATCGAAAGGTTGCGCGTCGGTACTTTCGATTTCTATAGAAGCGAGCGGCCAAGGGTTCGTAAGGAACAAAGTGGAGGTAGAACCCTTGGCTTGCGAAGATGTTATTCTGTTAACATGAGAACGATTTGAATTCAGTTTAAAGCAGAGAAGGCGGAGAAAAGCCAAGAATAAGGTGGATGTAGCTACATACTGAGCAGAATTATTGACGGCTTTCTGAAATAGTTGTGACAAGTGATTCCACACTGTTTGCGTGCGGGTATCCACACATTTTTCCAAGAGGAGGCCATGTTATCCACAGGGAGCGCTGCGACTGCATTGGCACATGAAAAATCCCTTAATTTGTTCTATTTTATAAGCCTTTTTTTACGAATTCAAGAGGGGGTCCGGGCCCTAGCTCTCCTGGATACTTATATATGGTGTGCAAGTTCGAACAATGACACCCTTTCAGATGACATTGGAAAATATTGTGGTAAGTGAAGAAATTGCTTGTGACAAGCAACGAATTTCTCTATGTCCTAAAATGTTTCTATCCGGAGAGGTAAAAAAAGTGTAAAATTTCAATTGCTTGAAATTGTCATGTTATAATATCTCGTAACTACGGCTTAAATCAAGCTGTAGTTACGAAATTTATAACAACTCCCACGAAATACTATTTGTTTGTCCGAAATTTTGTCACAGTTAACCAGATAAAATCGTTCCCTATTTGATGTCATGTTATTTCGGAAAAGGCTACTAGGCAATGTCATGTTACAATTTATTGATAAAAGAAGATTGAATTTGATAATATCATTTAATATGGGGGTTAGAGATCAGATAAAGCAAAGGAATTTAGCAATAATAGCCTCTGGTCAAACATCTTTACCAGTCCTAAATGCAGACAAGTAAAAATTAGTTGTTTATTGAACTCTTTACCTAATAATGCCCAAAGTTTTTATTTCCACAGTAAGGAAATCCTTAAAGGGGGAATAACACTTAACATCTTGCAAATTTTCTGAGAACTTCGTACAAAAAAATAAATATATATTATTAAAATATGGTCTTTAAATTGCATATATGCCAAATCTTAGCTTTCTACCTTGTGTATTGGCTTAGATGTCGACGGATTTAAAACCCCATGATTTTTTGTCGGGGGGATAAAAATTATAATAATAAAACATATGGGGTTTTAAATCCGCCAATATCCTAGCCAATACACAAGATAGAAAGCTAAGATTTCGCATAGATGCAATTTAAAGGCCATATTTTCATAATATATATTTATTTTTTGCACGAAGTTCTCTGAAAATTTGTAAGATGTTAAGTGTTATTCCCCCTTTAAAAGATATTGTCATAAAAGGAGAAAATATCAACGGGAATTCTGTCCCCCCCCCCCCCCTTCTGGATACTTCTAGTCTAATATGTAGTCATGTAGTGAAAATGTTTTTGTAATAAGAAAACAAGATTTTGACCAAAAACGAAAATTTTAGCCTGTCCCAAATTCAAGACTGCTGCAAATAGCAAAATTTATATCAACATACTATCAAATACAAAAATTTTATGTTCTAACATGGAAAACATTGGGAGGACAGAAGAAAATGCTTATCATGACACTGTGTTTCAGCAATGGTCAAGCCTTTTCCACTTTTACTCACAATGCTTTCCAAAACTTTCTTAAGATCTTGGAACAGTGTTTTGTTTGGGAAAGGTTAAGAAAAACAAGATTTTGACCACACATCTTGTTTGGGCATAAAAATAGTGTGGATTTAATTTCCAAATGACCTTTACCAAAAAGTTCAACTTGAAATTTTAACAGGCACCAATTTTAGCGGATTATAATGCTGTAACACCCTTTTTTCGGGCACAAAATTTAAAGACTTTTAAACTGAAAGACAATTCAGACATAAAGTGAAAACTATAAAAGCCAGTGGGTTTTGTAGTTTATAGCAAAGAAAACACTGAGGATAAAGAAGAAAATGCTGCGATCATCAGCATTTTCTTCTTTACTCTCAATGTTTTCCAAAGCTTTGTAACATTTAAATGTTTGGGAAAGGATTATAGAATAGTAACACCCTTAGGTTTTGTCCTTTTAACGCCTACTGTTGGTCATTATTGGGGATTGAGAATCGTTCAATACTTCACATAAAATACATATTATCTTTCAAGGGCGGATCCAGGATTTTTTTCCAGGGGGGGTCCAAGCCCAAGATTTTTTTCCAGGGGGGTCAAAGCCAAAATTATGGCTTAAAATGTACTAATTTGTAACGTTACACCAAATGTATATAGTCTAGATTTAATTTTCGGCCAATGACAGGGGGGGGGGTCTGGACCCCCCGACCCCCCTCTAGATCCGCCCATGTCTTTAAAGTTGAAAGGGATCTTCTTTTTTACTCTCCAAAATCCCCCTCCCCACTGAAGAAAGTTGAAACCCCTCGAAAAATTCCTGGACCCACCCTTGTAAAGAATAGTTAGGGTATAGGAGAAATACTGCAAAACCATTTACGGTATTTCGGAAACTTCAGAAGCAGGCACTACATGGGAAAGTTTTGCAAGCGACAATTTGTCACTAGAATATTGTCTCTTTTCTTCAAAAACCTTGTAACTGCAGCTTGTTTTAAGCTGCAGTTACAAGGTTTTAGAAGAAAAGCGATTTCATTTTTTTTTTCATGCCACATCTATTATAATTTGGTGTTGATTAATGTTAAAATCTCACTTTTCATATGAAATATCATCTTTTAATGTCTGCCAAAATTGTGATGTAACGGCCATTAAATGAATCTTCAAGATGTACATGCACAGCACATCACTGTTTTTCAACGAAAACCTTTTAACTGCAGCTTAAACAAGCTGCAGTTATGAGGTTTTCGTTGAAAAGCAACAATATTGTCATTAAGATAGAAGTAATGCACCTTGAAAAGTTTTTTGTTTGATTTTTTTGTCTAATTTTTCAAGGGCCTGCCGCTTCTGATTTTCCAATCCCAACACAGTTTAGTTCAGTCTTTAACCATTATTTTCTTCTTTTGCCTCATTAATTTCTGGGATCAAGCATACAAAATTTTTAACTTTAAATGAACTGTAATCTATATTGTCATCTGCAGCAGCTTTCCAATTGAACAAGCCTAAAATTTTGTCATTTGGGAAGAGTTTTTAATCCTTTTAAATCACAAGGTTATGGTGGAAATGATCATCTGGTAACATTCATGGAAAAGGAGGAATGCATCAATGTGTTTCTCTCTTTCTTGAGGAAAGTAGCAAGTTTATTACAGATAATCAGATTTTCTTAAAAGAATATTTCACAAACTGATGACATAATTTCTCAAATTATTGTCAAACAATCACAACAAATAAAATAACACAATAACAATGAAAATCATTGTGAGAAAAGTCAGAAAACCAATAATGGATTGACAGCATTTTACTCTTTTCCTTTCAATGTTTCATATAAAGTTTTTCATTCTTTGATCCAGGTAGCTTTGATTGGTCCAAATAATTCTCTTTGCAGCTTTGGGTTTTAGCACAGTGAATTTTAGCGATTTTTATGTTGTCTCTTCCATATTATAAGGAAGAGACTGTCACTACATAAAAATCGCTAAAATTCCCTGCAGATTTTAGTAGACCTAGCAATGTAACAGAAATTTCGACATATCTGTCAAAAAGTGAAAAATCATATCATTTTGTTTCTAATGTCAAAATGTTGTCCCCCTATAAAATCACCAATTTTAGTGATTGCAAAATTATACTTGTTTTAAAAACTGTTTTAGATCTAGATCTGTAAAATTAAATAATAAATGTAAAAAGGGGTAAAAAGAACATGTCAAAATTTGTGTCAAAATCGTACATGTATTTCTTACCTTAAAAATCCGTGAAAACTTGTATGAAGTTTTATTTAAAAACCAGCTGCGAATCGAAAAACTCTAAACTAATCCAAATTAAAAGGGTAGCGGTGCGAAAACTTGCTCACTCACTTTATAAAATCCAAAAATGCCAAATTTAATAAAGTTGATGCACAAATCGAGGCGTTTAAATGTGTAAAATTCACATATTAAATGACAAACTACCCTTTCAAGACGTTTAGCTGTTCCCTAGCACAAAATTGCATACCTGAGCGAATTTGACAATCGGTACAGTAATGATTTTCAACAAAGAAACGTTTGTCACCTTGTCGGAAATCTTCGTTCGTTTCCGCGACCGCTTTCGCGGTCCCGGAAACGAACGATGATTTCCGGAAAATCTGTTCACGTGCACGTGCATAGACTGGAAGACTTGCTGCTTTTGTTTCAAGAGAATTGTTATATCTTTGAAATCTATAGCTTGATAAATTGGTTGATGTGAAACGATACATGTTATATCCGTTGCCGAAATAAGAAAAAAACGTGTGCACAAAATACATGGGAAGAAGACTAAACATCAATATAGGCTAATGAAAATGCAATTTGTATAAGTAATGAGAACAGGTCTATCTAAGCAGAGAATATTTTTTTTTTATCTCGGGAATTTTGAACTATAAATCGTATGAACAGTCACAAAATTTAGTGACAAGTAGCCGTATGATAAGAAAACATAGTGTCACTGTGGTCGTATCGATGAATAATTAATTAACCAATTCCCAAACAATACCTGGTTTTGACGTACCTAATAGAAAAGGTTTGGGAAAACATTGAAACAAAAGAAGAAACTGCTGATAACCAGCAGTTTCTCCTTTTCTCTCAATATCTTTTATGCCATATTTTACACAAATGCTATCTTTAATAACTTCCATTTTGACATTTGTGGCAGATTTTGAAGTGGATCACCCTACAATTTTGCCGTTTTGGAAAGGGTTAAAGGACAACGAAAATATTTGTCCTTCATGTGATGTGCTGATACATATGGCAACACCCTTCGGCTTATTTTGCACTGGCGTACGGTAGGGGGGCAGGGGGCGGTTCCTCACATAATTTAGAATGGGAGCAGCATATTCTATGGCCCCCAATAATACGAATGTATGACGTTTTTTCCACGGACGTTTTGGTCGAGACGTTTTGGCCACAGACGTTTTGGTCACAATATATTTCCAGGTAGAACCATTTGGCCAAATATAAGTCAATTTGAAATATTTTAAAAGAATTGAGAACGTTCATTCTTATTTTTCACTTTATGTATCATTTTTACTATCAAAATGTCTAAAAGTACAACTATGACAACTATAAAAATGAATTTATTTGATTCAATTCCCTTTTTCATTGAAAATTGTTTTTGGCCAAAAGGTCCTACGTAATAGTAAAATACTGTGGCCAAAACGTCCGTGGCCAAAACGTCCTGGACAAAACGTCCGTCCTCCCAATAATACACCCATATTTTCCTTCAAGAAAGGTCCAGATATAAAATGCTATCTGATAGTGCCCAGGTTGCAGGAAATGGCTTCTTAAAATTCTTTTTTTTTGGGGGGGGGCATGCCTCCAGACCCCTCCCCCCCCCCCCAAGAATACTACACTCAGTCGGGTTCCACTCACTTTGACATTTGTCCCCCCCCCCCATATTATAAACCTTCCTATGGCGTGTGGAACGTTGCAAAATTCGATAAATATTTTTATGTGATATAATTTTATATTTATATTCTATATCTTTTTTATTTATATTCTAAAAATATTTTTATGTGATATAATTTTATATTTATGTTCTATAATTTTTATTTATATTGTATATTTTTTTTATTTATGTTCTTTATTTTTTATTCATGTTCGATAACGCGAAAAAAAAATTTGTGATATAATTTTTTTATTTATATTGTATATTTTTTTTATTTATGTTCTATATTTTTTATTTATGTTCGATGATAGCGCGAAAAAAATTTATGTGGTATAATTGCATCATGGGATACTCGTGACATTGATTGGACAACGGTTTTAAGAGTGATAAAGACAGTGACAGTGTGTGATCCTATCCCTATATTATGCGAACAATTTTTTAGATAGACGACAGCATGTTTTACACACCTTCTGGGGGCAGCCATAGTTTGTTTTGTTTGTACTATTAGATTCCCCCGATGACTTTTCGAGGCACCACTAGCTAAGCTAGCGTACATTTTTTGTGCATGTTCCTACTAATCTACAAGTAACAAGTGCTCTATTTACAGTGCAATGAACTTTGAAACTAACTATTCTAGTACTCTAACTCGGAACATTTTTTTTTTGGCGTGCGGAAGAGAAGAGGCAGCAAGTTTTACCTCACTGCTACCCACTCCATTCAGCGGGGTAGACTGAGGCGTCGACAATTAGGTGTCTTGCCCAAGGACACACCTCCCCGGGTGGGACTCGAACTCGGGTCCTCCGGGTTTCAAGCCGAGTGCGCTAACCACTGCGCTATCGAGGCTGTCAATATTCGTTGTGAATACCGTTGTCCAATCAAATCGTTTGTTACAAATGTCACTAGTATCCCATGATGCAATTATACCACATATTTTTTTTTTATGAATATAAATAAAAAATATGGAACATAAATAAAAAATATAGAATATAAATAAAAAATTATATCACATAAATTTTTTTTCGCGTTATCGAATATAAATAAAAAATATAGAATATAAATAAAAAATTATATCACATAAAAATAATTTTAGAATATAAATAAAAAATTATAGAATGTAAATATAAAATTTTATCACATAAAAATATTTATCGAATTTTGCAACGTTCCACACGCCATACCTTCCTACGCCTATATTTTGTTGTTATAAAAAACTATATGGAACTATAGATCTACTGTAAACTTGCATGACTAGCTCAATGCCAGCTCTGCAGAAGTGCATAAGATCAGGTCACCGAAGTGTAACACGGCGCTGCTTATTAAAATTTGTGTATTTTTAATGTATTTTTTTTTCCAGAAAATTTCTCCACAAAACGCCACCAGCGGTAAATTTGTACGAACATTTGAATGTCAGTACTGTACCAGTGCATTAAATAAGGTCATTGAAGTGTAACGCGGCGCTGCTTGTGAATGGGACGACAGGTATATTAAAATTCGTGTATTTTTCCCTTTATCGGGTTTTACTTATTCCCTTCGCTCATCTTCAGTGATCTTGAATATAGATCTAATCCATTGGTTGGTCTTTCATTATTCGTTCTTGCTCGATATCAGACTACATGTAGGCCAATATTATTTCTCAATTCGAATTAAACAGAACTTCATACGACGGAAATGACAGCATTTTTTCTCAAAAGGTGAGATATCTTTTGAATCCAGATTAAAGCAAATTCTAATGATAAATTTTTTACAAGATTATAGTATTTTAGTCTGCGTACAGACTAGTTTACGATAGTTCAAATTAAAAGCAGATTAATTAAGACGACATACTAATAGAGATGGTTCGTATCACTAACTGACTTATAATAATTTATAAGTTGGGAAAAGTCACAGGATGGGAAAACAAATTTGGATCGTTGTATCAAATCCTAGAAAATGTTTCTTTCGGCGACCCCCCCCCCCCTCCCGACACATGCTTTGTAATTCATACATATCTCTTCACTTTATAATCCATTGTTATCATACTTAGAGGGCAAATCGGAAATGCAATTCCGACAATTTGTAATTATAAACTGCAATAATCAAACCAAAAAAGCCCGACTAAAATTCTAACTTTGAAAGATAGACGTGATATCTGTAGACATTTTCCAAAGACGCGGATCAAAAATCAAAATAATGAGTCATAATTATTGACACGCAACGTCGACTTTATTATTGAAACTTCCTACACACAAATGTCGACAAAAAGTTACAACTTGATCTATGTAACAAAACAGAAATATGATATGTATCTTACTTCAACGACGACAAAATATAACTTTAAGGCGCGTTCCCATTGCCAACCAAATCAACTCGATCAAGCTCGATCAAGCGATCGAGTACTGTTCGAGCTTGGTCGGCAAGAGTGATCGGGACGATCGAGCGTGGTCGGCAAAATTGATCGGGAATTAATCGCCAAGAAATAAAGAAGAAGTCGTGTAAATACATGTGATCGAGTTTAATCGGGTTTGATCGGGGAATTTAGGCGATCGAGTTGATCGAGTTGATTTGGTCGGCAGTGGGAACGCGGCTTTAGGCGATTATTAACGCGGGACGTCACATCGGCATAATTTTGTAATAACCCCACTTCAGCAATGTTTTCTTAAAGCGCTCAACAAACGGACTTTGCCGACGGAAATAAAGTTGTCCCGAGTTTTAACCCATTACCACACAGAAACTCCTTTTGACTCCCCACAAGACGATGGCTTTGGAAAACATTATGGAAAATGAATGAATTGCTTGTGAAATTGTGACAAGCAATTTATTCATTTCACACAATGTTTTCTACCCTAAAAGACAAAAAAGTAAGTTGTCGTCTGCATGATCTTTGAATTTGGATCAGTCAAAAAAAAAAATTGTCGTTTGGTAAGGGGCTAAACATTAAGCAGATCGAGCTGCAAAAATGGCTCATGGTTCTTCACTGTTGATTGCAGATTATTTTTTGTCATCATTCATATCCAGGGTTCTCCCCAGAATAAAATGAAGCCGTAGTGGCAAATTATAAGTAGATCTTCTGGTAAACTTTGAAATGCATTGTGTTCATGCAAATAATTGTAAATAGAAACAAAATGGAAAAAGAAGAAATTGCTCAATTTGAGCAATTTCTTCTTTTCCCATTATGTTGTTATACATTATTATTACATTTTTACATTATAAGAATACATTATTCATCACTTTTTGACGTGAAATGTCTACAACCCCCCCCCCCCCTATTTGGTGACCTTTTTGAAGGAATTAAGCTGTGGGGGACTTTTGAAGCTGTAGTGGCATTACACTGATTGACATGAAGCTGTAGTGGGGCCGATACAGCTTACTGGGCTGGGGAGGACACTGCATATCTGAATGTTACAAGGGAATCGGACGGAGAATAGGGCTACGTCTCAAAATTCTCAGAAAGACCAACGGGATTGTTTGGAAAAGTGTTTAATGTGTAGAAGATAGATCTATCTAATTAAAAATTAGCCCTATACCACATTCATTTTACCACCATTATGTTTTTTTTTTCCAAACTTGTGGTTTTGGCATCCATATAGAAAGGATCGATCTTTGTAAAAAAACGGTGAGAGAAAGGGAGAAATATGTTATAACTCACCACATTTTATTTTTCCATAAAGATCCAAATCTTTGTTTACATCAAAACACTAAAACCTTACAAAATGGTTACTCGACCAATTACTCGGAATTTAAATATTTAATGAATATCAGGTCTGAATTGGATCTGCCATTGAACTTGGTACGACAACCAGTCACGAGATGCGAAAAGTGCACGAAGGCTACCAGTCGAACGAAATTTGTATTGGTCCAAATTCAAATATTTTGCAGACGACAGTATCAATGAATTTTGTGCTTGTTATAGACTGGATTTGTCGTTGTGTTATGATAAACCGTCGGTGTTGTTATAAAATCTCGTAACTATGGCTTGAATCAAGCCATAGTTACGAGATTTCATAGCAACGCCTGCGGAAATACAATAATTTTATTATTGTTTGTCCGAAATTTCGTCACAGTTAACTGGATAAAATCGTTCCCTATTGTATATTGGTCCGAATTCAAAGATGTTGCAGACGACAATTTCAAGTGAAGTAACTGTTATAGGCCGACGTGTATCTTTTGGTTTACTAGGTTGAAACTGTTGTGGGATCAAGAGCGATTTCTTCATTTCTCACAATGTTTTCCTAACTCCCTAAGTCTTTTCTTTATCAAAGGACATGAAAAACAGTCCATCATAGTTCAGGTTGAAAAACAATTCAATCAAGAAATAGTGATCGAAAGGTTTGTTCAGGTCAAAGATATCAATCTCGTGCATACTAATCACGATTTAGCACGTGCAAGATATGATGTCTAAATATTCACTCTGCACGTGCATGATCGGCCATCAAATCGCACGCACTGTAACCTCGTGCAACGTGTGCGTTTTCAAAACTACTTGAGGAAGCACGTGGAACCGAATTCAATAGCAATTAATTTTGTGCTGAAAATATCGATAAATAGTCGAGTTTGTTAGTCCCCTACCGGCGAAGCCGAAGGGGACTTTAGGTTTGCACTCTGTCCGTCAGTCAGTCCGTCCGTCCGTCCGTCCGTCCGTCTGTCCGTCAGTCCGGTGAATTAGTTTTCCGGACTTTTTTTTCTAAACGGGGGTAGCTATTGAGCTGATTTTTGGTATGTAGACCCGCATTGATGAGTTACAGAAGAAGTTTGAGTTTCGTTCCGCTCCAGTGATTTTTGAGGAAAATATGGATGCTGGACTTAGAAAATTACTGGGAAATTACAGTTTTCCAGACTTTTTTTCTTAATGCTGGCAGCTATTGAGCTGATTTTTGGTATGTAGACCCGCATTGATGAGTTACAGAACAAGTTTGAGTTTCGTTCCGGTCCAGTGATTTTTGGGGAAGATATGGATGCTTGACTTGGAAAATTTCTGGGAAATTACAGTTTTCCAGACTTTTTTCTCAATGCTGGCAGCTACTGAGCTGATTTTTGGTATGTGGACCCGCATTGATGAGTTACAGAACAAGTTTGAGTTTCGTTCCGCTCCAGTGATTTTTGAGGAAGATATGGATGCTGGACTTAGAAAATTACTGGGAAATTAGTTTTCCAGACTTTTTTTCTAAACGCTTGCAGATATTGAGCTGATTTTCGATATATGAACACATATTGATGGGATACAGAACTAGTTTGAGTTTCGTTCCGGTTCAGTGATTTTTGGGGAAAATATGGATGCTGGACTTCGAAAATTTCTGAGAAATTAGTTTTTCAGACTTTTTTTCTTAATGCTTGCAGCTATTGAGCAGATTTTTGGTATGTAGACCCGCATTGGTAAGTTACAGAACAAGGTTGAGTTTTGTTCTGGTCCAGTGATTTTTTAGGAAGATACGGATGCTGGACTTTGAAAATTTTTGGGCTTCTTTTTCTTAACACATATAAAAAGCCGGTAGGGGACTTGGTATTGTTTTGCAATACTTCAGAATGCTTGTTCAATCAAGCTCTAGTTGCGACGTTTTAGAAAAAAATACACTGACGAAATACTATTGTTTGTCCGAAATACTACTTGGTAATACATTGTATTTAGATCCATTTCCACTATTTTGAAAAACTTTTAAAGGGTAGCGATGGTGGGAGAAATATGTTTGTCAAGTGAATAAAATGGCAGAGAATTTTGTGCTAATAATAGACTAGGTTTACCGTTATGTTTTGATAAACCGTCAGTGTTGTTATAAAATCTCGTAACTTCGGCTTAAATCAAGCCGAAGTTACGAGATTTTATAACAACACCTACGAAATGCTATTTTGTTTGTCCGAATTTACGTCACGATTAACTGAATAAAATCATTCCCTATTTGAATTTCCTTTGGTCTTTTTACTAGAAAACACTCTTGTGTGACGAGCGGATTTTTCTGTCAAGCGTGTGATGGGGGAGGGGGTGGGGTGGAGATGGAGTGGAGTGGATCCCATTTATTGACATCTTTAGTACCCCATTACCAAACGACAACATTTTAGACTGGTCCAAATTGAAAGAAGTTGCAGACGACATTTTCAAGTTGAAGAAATTTCTAAATTCTACAACTTTTTACTTAGAAAACATTGTGGAAAATGAAGAAATTGCTTTTCACAAGCAATTTCTTCATTTTCCACAATGTTTTCCAAAGCATTTTTCTGTTGGGGAGTCAAAAGGAGTTACTGTGTGGTAATGGGGCACGAGTCCTGAAAGGCAATATCTTCAAAACATTTTACTTTTATTGCAGGCCACCATCATAATAAAAATTATCGTAGTTCCATATTTTCTTCATTTGTTTTACTCGTGTGAAACCAGTTACTGCACAATTTGGGGCATTTGGTTCACCTAACATTGTTTTCATGTCGGTAAAATATTAGAATCTGAATTATACGGCACCGAACATACGTAGGCCTAATACCGAAAGATATATAACCGGTTATAAGTTTCGATCGAAGTCAGACTGTGCGTATAATGCGCCGTCTGAGCCGGACTTGAGCCGGGTCGAAACTCTTCACAATCTGAAAAAAAAATTTTTGTAACGTTCCATCTCCTCTACTGTTGATATTTTAGCATTAAACGTCTACGACGCCTTTCAATTGCAGTGAATTTTGTGCTAAAAATAAAACTGGTTTACCGTTATGTTTTGATAACCTGCCGGTGTTGTTATAAAATCTCGTAACTACGGCTTGTTTGATTTTATAACAACACCCAAGAATAATATTTGGTTGTCCCAAATAACGTCAAGGTTAACTGAATAAAATCGTTCCCTATTGTCATTAATTTTCTCAATTTCTCGATTTCAGATATTTTTCAATCTTTTCCACATAATTACGCTCAGCACATAAGATGTAGTTAGATACGCTAATGTAAGCGCGAACTAATGACACGTAATGAAATTCGACCCCGAAATTATTCAAAAGAATTTTTCACAAATTTTTAACCCCAGGAAATAAATTTTAACTTTTGACCTCAAATTTAGACACGGGTATTTGTAACAGATACTTGGACAGTCTCTTAAAAACGGGTCTCTTGCAAAATAAAATTAATTGTACATAGTTTGACGGTCAAAAGTATAGGCTAGTCCTAAGTCCCAAGTCAAAACATTGTTACGGCTACAACAAGGTATCTGGCACACAAGGGTTCGACCAGGGTCCACCGCTCCACTGGCTCTCTTGCCATGAGAAATATTCCATTTCGATGTAGCCCTAAAAAATTGAAATGGAATTTTCCTCAGCAATGTCTTTCAGTTTTTGGTCTACGTCTTTTAGCCACAAACTGGACAATCGTGCTTTCTGTTTCTCTGTTATGTATGTTTGTATTTGCTATAAAACACGTATTGTTTTCATGCAAAGAAATATATGTATATATAAAATGTATATGTACTTTTCAGGCGCTACTCGGTGATAATGCAATTGATATTCTAGAAGACTGCCACACAAAGTGTTGTATAGCCTAGCAGTTAATTGAACAGCTATATCAGAAACCCTCTAAATAATTACCCTGTGTCTTGTTCGCTGGACATTGCTGAAATATATGCGATAAGATGGTTATCATTTAAATAGCTGCCCTCTCAAACTTTAAAGCTATAAAAACATTGCGGTAACCCTGAACTTCCGACCCCCATTCGTTAGGTCGGGAGACTGATGGATTGATACATATATTATATCGCGAACTGCCGCAAAATTCAATTTACACGGAACATTAGCAACAGAGAATTTATACATTGTACTTTTATGTCTTACCCGTTGCCACCAACATTTCTAAATCATCCACTCCTTGCAATAGATCAACAACGACAGTGTATGTAAAGCCTCTCTTACAACCGGTCGTACGTGCTCCTGCGTGCGATCTGCGTCTAAAACGTACGTTTAGTCGTGCGATGCACGCAAGTACAACGTACGATTTTGGTGGACGCAACCACGACGCAGACTGCACGCAGCAAAGAATTGACCGGACAATTCTTTTCTACGACCATTCTGTGTCTTTTAGAACGCCAGGAGCACGCAAGACAGAAGTACGGAGTACGTACGACAGGCGTGTGTGTGACGCAGGGAACGATATACTGAAAATCCAGAAAATTCACAAAGAATGCGCACTTTTCTCGAAAGAGATTCATACTTTTGACCTGCTTTGAATGTATAATTTTGAGGCGCGCTTACGACCCGTCGTGCGTCTTTATAAATCGTGCGATTTTGCAGAGTTAACGTACGATTTAAAAAGACACACGAAGGGTTGTAAGAGAGGCTTAACTTGCACGAATTATTACATAATTCTTATATTTTCTTTAAAAATAGCACTGTCTCATGTATTTCTATTGTTGCTTTTGCTTGACTAGACACATATCTACTTAAGATAGTCTGCTCATAATGCGATTCGCGCGACGTCGGAATTATTCGGGCAAAGTCGAAAACATTCGGCGGTGGAACTTTCCACCGCCGAATATTTACGACTGCGGCCGAATAGGTTCGGATACGTAACGACGCCACTCGAAAAAAAGCCAATGTTTTATGAATCTCAAAATGGCCACATTATGAATATTCTACCTTAAATCAGACATGATTTATAGTCTGGCCACGATGTCACGGCACATGTTTACAAAATTTACATAATGTAAACAACATGTTAACGAATTCAAAACTACCGACGAATTTGCAAGAGATGGCCCGAATCTCGTTTGTGTCCCATATATGTAAAAGTGTTCTGAAAATGAAGAACGCCTTTCCAGTGTTTACATTTGTAAATTTTGTAAACATGTTCCATAATATTGTGAACGGACAATATAAGCTAAGGCTGCTGAAATAAAGTTTATACATTGTATAAATATTTCGCTTTACTTTGAAATATTGCAAGTTGTTGGCTGTATTATGTGCACAAATATAATAATAGCCTAAATGGTGATTTAGAATGGTGGATAAATTTTCAAAATTGCGTCAACATTACGTTAAACGATACACGTACACATTTTTAACCAACTAATAAATCAAGAAAGTACAATGGGTTCGACATTTATTGCATGTTTCTTTTGGTTTTTTATCCCGAAAAGTAAAGTAATAATATTGCCGGAGGTGCTTGTGTATAATAGCTACATTAGTCCATGCATAAAAGTTACTTTTTGCAAAAATTACAACAAAGAGAAAAATAATTATTGAAAAATCAGGCTCTCTGACGTAGTTGTATTTTTGACGCTTTGACGAGCAACTTGGGGTTCGCGCTCTGGAGCTTTTCACATGAAACGAGGGTTGGCTTGCCGATGTTAGTGAGTAGCAGAACGGAGATACTCAATAGGACTACAATACATTCATTGCCAAAACCGTAAAGAATGTCTTTTAGTACTCTCCAAAGCCGAGGTCTATTGATTAAACCGTCAAATATGACCTCTGCCGTTTTTGATACACCAACAGCCTATTTGGTCGTTATAATCCAATTATAGGACATCATTTGAATTACCGAATCAAATTCATTCAGTTTTATCTTGTATAATCATTACGTAGGCCCTATACATACATTACGTCGCTTCTATTTTTGGCTGAAGCCGGTAATTTTTGAATTATCGAATCAAAATTATTCAGTTTTATTTTGTATGATATTACGTATACATTACGCCGCTTCTATTTTTGGTTGAAGCCGGTAATTTGAAGCGTCAGCCAATGAAAATTTGTATCAGATTTTAAAATGTTTTGATGTATCGGCCAGCTATTGGATACTACTCTCTTATGAACAGAGCACATTATCTCTACATTCCATTTCGATAGAATGAGCTCTGTTCTCGCGGGGTCATTTCAGGTCTAATCTCGGGGCCTTGGCGGGATTTCAGTATCCAATCATTGGCGATACACAACAAAACAAATAAAAAAGCTGATACAAACTTTCATTGGCTGACGCTTCAAATTACCGGCTTCAGCCAAAAATAGAAGCGACGTAATGTATACGTAATCAAACCAGATCAAACTGAATGATTTTGATTCGATAATTCAAATGTTACCGGCTTCAGCCAAAAATAGAAGCGACGTAATGTATACGTAATGATCATGCAAGATAAAACTGAATGATTTTGATTCGATATTTCAAATGGTGCGATATAATTAGATTATGACGACCAAATAGGCCGTTGGCGTACCGAAAACTGCATATTTGATGGTTTAATCAATAGAGCTCGGCAATGGAGAGTATTGGATACCGAAATCCCGAAAAGGCCCCGAGATTAGACGTGAAATGACCTCGTGGGAACAGAGTATCATTTTATCGTAATAGAATGAAGAGATAACGTGCTCTGTTTTAAGAGAGTAGTCTCTTAGGAGCTGTATGTTATTGTAGGACTCCTTCAAGCTGTATGTTATCATAGTGTATCTGTGGTCTCAAAAACTCCATATTCCTCAAAAGCATATCTATGCAAGCGTCAGATCAATTTACATCATAATTTTTGACATTTTTAAAAGAAAATATGGCAAACATGGACTGACATACAAAGATTTTTTATGATTTTACAACATCCCAGTTGAACGATGTACGATACACTGTAACTGAGACACGCGTGTAAAAACGTGAAGCTTTTGAATGTCTCTACGGGACTCTTACAAATAAAACTTACAACGATACATGTAAGCAGATTGAAGGTCGAATGTCAAGTTGCGATTTGACATTATAAGAGATTTTCCTCATCAGGACATTCTCTGTGTTTTTGCTAAACCTCATAACTACAGCTTGAATAAAGCTGTAGTTACGAGGTTTTGTAATAACATCGACAATATATTCATGAGCTTGCAATGACTGGAATTGGGAAAAGGCTCTTTCGAGGATCTTTCGGGATGACCACCTAAAACTAGTCTCATCGGTGTCATTGCAAAACCTCGTAACTACAGCTTGATTTCAGCTGTAGTTACGTGGTTTTGCAATAACATCGACGATATCCTGTGCAGCTGGTTTTACAATATCTTCGCTTTTCTTTGAAAACCTTGTAACTGCAGCTTGTTTTAATTAACCCATTACCAAACAGCAATATTTTAGGCTAGTCCAAATTCGAAGATGATGCAGACGACAATTTCAAGTCAATGAAATTTTACAATTTTTTTTTTGTCTTTTTAAGTAAAAAACATATTTGGAAATGACAAATTTGCTTGTCACAAGCAATTTCTTCATTTTCCACAATGTTTTTTGTGGCCATTATCTTGTAGGGAGTCAAAAGGAGTCGTTGTGTGGGAATGGGTTAAACTGAAGTTACCCGGTTTTGGAGAAAAGCAACTATTTTATGTTCGTGGAAACATCGTTCAAAAATTCCCTTTAGCTGCAAACATTTTCTACCGGTTTCATTTTACATCCCGGTCTATACAATAGCTGTTATATAACATTGTGTAGCTGTATCAAATTTATACTTGCATTTTGTGCGGATCAAGTTTCAAACTTTCATTTAATGCGTAATTTAACGATTTTTTGTGCAATTTAAAGTCATGCAATGACTAAATTTTGTATGCATATTATAAACTTTTTCTTTACTACTAAAATGACAGGTTTTGATTCATTTGCCGAGCTATAACTGTTCAAGCTAAAAGGACTACTGTACAATAACTATATTAATGTGCAATTTCAGCATGTTATGGAACAATACATACTTGTAGGTATAAAATTAATGTATTTAAGGTATTTCGCCCCTAATAATATTCGCGCAACGTCGGATTTTTCGCGCGACGTTATTTGCACACGTTAGTTATCCGAACCTAATCTGGTGACGTCATTAACATTCGGCTGTGGTCACCCGTCGCATGAATCTAATTATGGATGAACTACCTTTTAAAAACAAACAAGATCATCCACAACGAAGGTCGTTAAATACCTGGGTAGTATGATAAAGGGCCAATTTATACTTATGAAGGTAAACATGCCCCTCAATATGATCCACAACAAGTAAAGTGAAGAGCCACTTGGGTATCAAAGTATCTGATTTGTTTGCTTTTATAGCTCACGATATATGACCTGGCAGAGCATCTCTATCGATTAGCATGGGCTGCTGTGCCAGGTCATTTATCGTGAGCTATATCGTTTCTTAAAGAAGCTGATGTTTTTTATCTGGTGCCAAAGCCTCACCGTGGTTAAGTACATGAAGACAATAAACTAAGGGCCGCCAAAACCAGCTCCTTTTAGGAAAGGGGTAACCCATTACCAAACAACAAAATTTAAGACAGATCCAAATTCAAAGATGTCGCAGACGACAATTTTATGTTAACGAAATTTTACATTTTGGGTCTATATTTGGTAGAAAACGTTGTGGTAAATGAAGAAATTGCTTGTTACAAGCAATTTCTTCATTTTCCACAAGGTTTTCCAAAGCAATTATCTTGTGGAGAGTCAAAAAGCCTCACGGTGATTAAATACATGTAGATGATAAACTATGAGCCACATTTTGATTAGGGACGTTTAGGAAAGGGTTAAAGTGATAATAAACTAAGGGCCACAATTTTATTAGGGACGTAAAACCAGCTCTTGTTCGGGAAAGGGTTAAGGGCAATTTATACTTATAAAGGTAAACATGCCCCTCAATATGATCCCCAACAAGTAAAGTGAAGAGGCACTTGGTTATCAAAGTAGCTGATTTGTTTGCTTTTATCCTTTCTCAAACAATACGATTTTAGTCGTCTTTAAAATAGAACAAAAAGTATTTAAACCACCGTGGAACATTAAGAAAATGACAGTTAAAACACTGCGCATAACAAATATTTGTCTACATTTTCGAGTAGGCCTATAGGCCCTATTTGCAATTTCAGTAGCCTATTTTCAAATTTCAAAGTTTAGATTCCGAAAGATATTTTTTAAAAATTTTCATTATACAGTTTGTTTTCCAAGTTCCAAGTGATCTCTCTCAACCATCAGCCGGTTGCAAATTCTTATGTTCTATTTTAATTTGCCTTCTTAGTCACGGTGGATAATCACGTGATACAATATTTTCAGAAAATCTTCAATAATTTTGTAAATACTGGACCGATTTGAATTCGGTTTGAAGCAGAGAATGTGGACAGACGTCACGCATGAGATGGGCGTGGTTGATTTTTCAAAAATCAACTGATAAAAAAGCTATTAAAGATAAACTAAAATTTTGGTTATCTTCAATGACTTTTTTATCAGTTGATTTTTCAAAAACCCAACACGTCCAGCTTATTCCTGACATTTTCCCGCCTTCTCTGCTTCAAACCGAATTCAAATTGGTTAAGTATTGACAAAGTTATTGAAAATTATTGGAAATTCTGAGTCACGTGATTATACACCGTATTAGTGGTATAGAACTATAACAATTGTATCTTTCTTTCGGTGTCTATCAATTTCGACAAGTTAAAAAAATCATCGCCTGGAGAAGGGTTTTTAGGGCAGTCTAATTTGAAAGCTGCTGCAGACGACAAAATGAGTGTTGTTGAAGATAAAATTTGTAAAATGATATAGCACAGAAAAATATTGAGACAAAAGGGAAAAACAAGTTGATTATCAGCATTTTCTTCTTTCGTCTCAATGGTTTCTCAAGTTATTTCTACCAGGGACGTCAAAACCTGGTCTTGTTTGGTAAAGGGTTTAATCAGACCAAATATTGACCAACAGTTGGTTACTCAAATATGGCCCTACTTGAAAGACGAAAGGTTCAGGATTAAACTGTTGTAAATGGATATCAATATGCTAAAGTGCAACAAAAACCTCGTAACTACATCTAGTTTTAGGCTGTGGTTACGAGGTTTTTGAAGAAAAACGACGATACCCGGTATGTAAATCACGCAGGTCGGCATGCGTATGGTCAGCTCTATAAGTTCATTTCGTTAGATATGATTTGATTTTATTGGGGTTTTACGCCGTTTTCAACTTCTATGGTCATATCGCGGCGGCTGGAGCACCTAACCGTGGGTTCCTGGTATTTCTCGCACCAGTACAACCACAATATCCAAACCGAGCCTCCAGCTGCTCTCTCACATAGATGATTCACACCCCTTGGTGAGAGACAAATGACTTTTGTCAAATGTCAGAATGGATACTGGCCGAGCCGGGGTTCAAACTCGAGACCCCTGGATTGACAGACTCCGACATAACCGACTGAGCTATCCTGGCTCGGCTCTTTAGATATGAACACGGGTTGAAGATGGGTATTGAATAAGAACAGTATATCATTCTTTATCATCTGATACAGTAGGCATGTCGTTAACGAGGGACAAAAACGTTGTAACTAGATCTTTGGTTCGACGTCCTGGTAGCCTGGGTTCAGTCATCAATATACAATTTGGTCAATAAGATAACGCTTATAAAATCAATACCCGTTAGATATTGCGGCACCCGTTTTTGATCGTGTCTGATATTTAGACCGGAGAAAGTAAAAGAGGGAAAAATGATCAGTCTGGAATCCAGTCTAACGTCCTGGCACAAGACTGCTGTAAGTACATATCGTCTCAATTCTTTAAATACCTCGTAACTACAGCTTAAAACAAGCTGTAGTTACGAGGTTTTTGATGAAAAACTACGACATGTAAATCACGCAGGTCGGCATGCGTATGGCCAGCTACAAGTTCATTTCATTAGAATATAAAGAGAACTTGAATAGGATTTTGAATTAGAACAGTATACCATTCTTTATCATCTGATACAGTAGGCATGCCGTTAACGAGCGTAAAAAACGTTGTAACTAGATCTAAAGGTAGACGTCCTAGCTAAAAAAATGTCTGCTTTTGCTTCGAATACCTCGTAACTACAGCTTTAAACAAGCTGAAGTTACGAGGGTTTTGAAGAAAAGCGTCGATAATGTAAATCACACAGGTCGGCATGCGTATGACCAGCTACAAGGTCATTTCATTCACGCCAAGATATACTGAGCAAAAAAAGTTTAGCACGTTTTTTAACACATTATTTTTTCAGTTTATGATAATTAAATGAACATTGCTTTGTGCTGTTCAGTTGTCCCGATCGACAACCATTACGCATACAGTGCATGTGTAGAGTGAACATTCAGTGTATTGGACAAAGTCCAGATAAGCAAAAGTCACGTGCGGCACGTATGCAGTGACATCGATAATGTCTAGCTTGTCCAAAAACACACGAATACACAGATCTGTTATCAGAATCAATTTAACTGTTATAAATTCTTTGAAATTGATTATGGGAAGGCGAGAAATGATGACGTAAGTTCGACGTCAGAGAGCTCTTTGCATGCTCCAAGCAGATATGTCTGTTAGAGATTTCGCTTTGCATTTCAATTGTCTCCAATTGACAATTACGCGCCTACGGCACTTGGTTTATGCAACTTTAGCCACCAACAACCGACCTAAATCTTGTAGCCCGTGTAAAACGACGTTCAGGGAGGATCGTTTCTCAGCGACGTCTTGACGACGTTTCGAATTCCTGTCTAGTAAGAATTTAGTGCTACTCCTCCAGGACGTCACAAGGTATACCGTTAGTGACCAGACTGTCCCGAACAGGCTCCACACAACTTGCATCAAGGTCCTCCGATCTTACACAAATAACGTTAGGCATCGACAGGCAAGGCGTCAGTGGGTATTGAAACATCGACATTGATTCAGGAGACATTGGACTGATGTCCGGACGAATCTCATTTTACGTGTCATTAACTGACGGCAGGATTTGTGGTTGGAGAAGATGCGTAAGGCTTGATACCAATAACGTCATCATTGAGACTGTTACGTCGAGTGCAGCGTCATTTTTAGGCAGGAATAGATGAAAAGAGCTAAACAGACCTCATTTCAGTTAATGGCAACCAAACGGTGCAATGGTACTGCAATGAAATTATCCAACCTGTCACTGGACCGTCTTACAACGACACAACGTTGTGATATTTCAATAAGATACTAGTAATCACCACCCACTTACTCCAAGGAACATACACAATGATCTACGTCTGAACTGCTTAATCACCAGCAAAAGAACACACAAAGAACATTGTTGGACGTCAGGCTAGAGAAAGACGTCGCGCACGGTATTGCGACACTAAAATGTAACGTCAAACTAGCGAACGTCAATTGCGTACAACGATAAGTTTTTGCGTAGACGGTTGTGTTGTGCTTTTAATATTTACTCTCTATATAATCTAAACTGATTCATAAAGACAGGACCACGTTTTAAGAAATACTCCACTGTCTCCATCTTTTGTCTTTCTATAGCTTTTCCGCCACTTTAATTCGTTCTTTTTTTCACCTTAAAATGCGCCAATTAGATAATTTCATGATTACGTCAAATAAATAAAGTATACGTTTATACATTTTCTGTCCACAAGAAAAAAATTGAATATCTCTTATACGTTTCGTTATTTTGCGTCGAAATTTTGATATGATCAACGAGAAAAAAACGGTATTTCCACATTGAAATTAAATGTTTGTATGAATAAGAAAACTTGTATTTTTTACGTCTAAACGGTAAAAAATTAGAGTTTTCAACGACATGAAACAATTTCTGTCCACACGCATTTTATATAATAATTGTTTCGTTTACTATGCTAACTGATTTTCTTCCATATATTATAGAAATAGAGAAAAATGGTATTTTTTTATATCAAGTTTGGTTGCATTAGAGTCATTATTTAACAAAATATTCAACAAATTGTCATATTTTCTGCGACGTAATTCTAATTGTTACACTTCGATTTTTGGTAAATAAATTGGGCTAATTTGCGTAATCGACGTAGAAATTTTATTTCCGATCGGTAAAACATCCAACAGCATTTCCACTGTCACAAAATATATTTTTCCATGTGTTTGACGTTACTTAATCGCAGAATTGCTAATAAATATCCGTTACTCTTGAACATTTATGTTACATGTTACACGCGTTTTTTCGCCGAATTTACGAACAAAAATTCTTTCTAGCAAATTTATACAAAATAAGAACTTGAAATGAGTATAACATTGAAAAATATCAAGGCCTTACGCTTATTTTGATATATAACAAAGTTGAGAGAACGAAAACGATTCCTACAATATTCAGTTATGAATCGCGGAGGGTGGCGTTTTTTGAAAAGTGACGCAATACCGTGCGCGACGTCAAAGTAATGACGTCTGTAACGTCAATGGCAACGAACGTCATCTGCAGTATGAATGGGCAAAATCCCTTTCTGTGTGGTCAGGAAGCTTCTCTGCAACATGGGAAGACATTGAATGGCGGTCCTAGCTGCTTATGCTGGACATTCTCGTCATTAAAAATTGCTTGACTTTCGGTATCTGACCCCTGTGCACTTTAACGTAAGATACCTAACTAACGCTTAAGAATTTTGAAACAAAATTTTCAGGAAGCGCCAGAAAATTGAATTTTCAAATACATTAGAGTTTTATTTTTATGGATTTTCTAATAGTTTTTGACTAGGAAAGGACATTTTCCAAGTGTGCTAAACTTTTTGTGCACAGTATATGTTGAAGAAGATATTGAATTAAAACAGTAGGCTACATCATTTTTGTTATCTGATACAGTAGGCATGTCGTTAATGCGGGATAGAACTATTGTAACTAGATTTTAAGTTCGACGTCCTAGCTAAGAAAAAAATGTCAGTGCATATCATCGCTTTCCTTCCAATACCTCGTAACTGCAGCTTTAAACAAGCTGTAGTTACGGGGGTTTTGAAAAAAAACGACAATAATTTTATGTAAATCACCCTCAAGTTGGCCAAAAATGCCGAATTTTTCATTTTTCACACCGAAAAATGGAAAAACCAATTTAACCCCTCCAATATTCAGACACTGACCCGGACAATGGCTTTAACTGCCCCCTATGGGCCTGAAACCCTTCACTGAACAACAACATAATGGGCTTGTCCAATTCGAACAAAACGCTCGTTGCAAACGACCTATTGATTATGGCATGATTTTCAGGTAAGTCTTTAAGAGCCAGAACGGATTCCAATTTTGTTAACCCTTTTCCAGAAAGACAACCTTTTAGACTAATTAAAAGTTTGCTTAAAGAGCTGTTACCGATTTCAGGCCCGTAGGAACAGGAGAGGGGCATGAGTGGAGGGCTTGGCAAAGTTTGCCAAAAAATGCCGAATTTTCCTTATTTTATAGACTCTACTGTAATTATAGAGAAACTCCAATTGAGCCCCTCCAATATTTAGACACGGGGGCTTGAGCCCACCCAATCTAAAATTGTTTCCTTCGGACCTGGATGTAAATTAAATACATGCAACAGGCGAAAGAATAAGGCATAAATATAGAAGCAATTGTCAATAGTAGGCCTGCATAGGATTTTGAATGCCGTTAAACGTTTTCATCACCCATAAAGGGAAATTTGTAAAAATGTTTCAAGTTTTCACCTCTAAAATCGTTCATTATTTTACAAATGTTACAAATGTTTCTCCAATGACTCACTTCACTGATAAAATCAAATACTTGGTATAGGTAAAATAGATTGATTTTAACATCACTTGACAAGGAAAAACTGTCGTCGCTTTTCAACAATAACCTCGTAACTGCAGCTTAAAATAAGCTGCAGTTACGAGGCTTTTGTTGAAAAGCATGGACGTGTTGAATCTCTCTTTCAGTGCTAAGGCTGAATGATCGTGCTGAGTACCGCCTCCACGATTGAGTGGTACATGTATATCGAACAGGCCGAGCTCTCAATCAAGAGGTCTCGAGTTTGATCTTGGGCTTTCAACCATTGAAACATTCGACGCGAGTACTTGTGCGTTGAGATATCAAATACCAGAAAACCATGCCAAGGTGCTACATTCGCCGAAATATGACCAAAATTTCAACCATTGAAACATTCGACGCGAGTACTGGTGCGTTGAGATATCAAATACCAGACAACCATGCCAAGGTGCTACATTCGCCGAAATATGACCGAAATTTCAACCATTGAAACATTCGACGCGAGTACTGGTGCGTTGAGATATCAAATACCAGACAACCATGCCAAGGTGCTACATTCGCCGAAATATGACCGAAATTTCAACCATTGAAACATTCGACGCGAGTACTGGTGCGTTTAGATATCAAATACCAGAAAACCATGCCAAGGTGCTACATTCGCCGAAATATGACCATAATAGTTGAAAGAGTCGTTAAACCCCAATCAATCAATAATTCAATCAAACAAACAATCAATTAAAATTACCGAAAATAATGACTGTAACTCGTAAAATTCTTACGTGTGGGTACACGGTCCATTCATTGAACTGAAAGTTAAAAAAGGAAGCGATTTTCTTCGACAGACTGATCAATAGTCTTTTAAAAACTCAACAAAAACACCTTTGTTGTTTAAAGAGAAAATTGTTATTCGTGGCTTCTTCATTTTCAAGTAATTAAAATAATTTGTATAATTGTCATGTTTTCGTTATTTTTCAATATCTGTGGCGGTTCTGTCAATACTCACAATTTGCTCAATTGGTTTATTTGTACAATTATTTATTTCAAAAGTATTCATTTTAAAAAAATAGACAAAACAGTCACCGTTATATGTAACGCAAAACCTTGTAAACCTTGTCTACATACATTTTTATCTCATTATAATTATGGGGTTTATGTTTCGTTTCTGTCCGTTATGTAGTCATCATGAAATTCGAGAGTATGTTTAAGGTATTTTTCCATCTTTTTACTTTTTCTATATAAACCAGTTTCAAAATTACTATTTTTAGAACAGTTTACCTCATTTGCATAATTGCCCCGCTACGGGAGGCAAAACATTCCACTGATAAGCCATAACTAAGTATAGAGTGTAGTTGAATTAACCACTTTTTGCCATGTTTAAATTACATTGCAACCGCTTTTAACCTTTCCCAGTTACAAATGCCAGATTATGCTGCTAATTTAATGGCACCTGATCTTGTGGTTTACTTGGATAATTTAACTAAACATTATCGGATCCATACAGAGTGGCCCGACATAGACTATCTGCACATATATCACTATTTCTTGATAGTGCAATAATTAATGTGTGAAAAGGTCAACTTGTGTATCTGAGAAATAATTAAAATGTTTACAACAAATTCTTACCTTTTTCTCAAAGTAATCATTTAAGAAATACATTCAGTTCAAGAATGCTTTGTAGATTGTCTCCAAGTTTTTTTTTCATAATCATTGATACAAAAACTAAATTTATTTTTACGAACTGATTCTTTTTAAAATGACAACATGGTTTATATAATTTGACTGAATATTAATTCAAGTACTAGTATCCACATAGTCCTTATGTCTAATCTTAATCCTTTCTCAAAATGAAATTAATTTAGGCTACTCAAAATGAAAGCTGTTGCACACAACAAGTTGGAATATAGACCGGATTTATGTACATTATAGTACATGAAATATTGAGACAAAAGAAGAAAATATTGTTATCTGGTTTTATTCTTTTGCCTCAATGTTTTCCCACGCCTATTTCTGCTAGAGACTTCAAAACCAGGTCTTGTTTGGATCAAGGTCTAAGCTATTGTTGTTATTTTTTAGCTTAACCCTTTTCAAAACGGCATAATATTAGGGTAATCAAATTTAATGCTGTTGCAGACGACAAAATTGATGTTGATAAAGATAATATCTGTGTTCAATATAGCTCAGAAAATATTGAGACAAAAGGAGAAAATACTGATTATCAACTTTTTCTTTTGTCTCAATGTTTCCCAAGTCTTTTCCACCAGGGACGTGAAACCTGGTCTTGTTTGGGAAAGGGTTAACATAAAGGGAATATGTATATACCAGCTTTACTTTAACAATATATATTTCATGAAAATGTATGTTGTAGGTACTCAGAGTCCTCCCAAGTACTAACAACATAGGGTGCTAAAATTATAAACGGTAATTGGCTTTGTCACTTCACTGGGTCTTGAGATAACAGCGTGTTAATTTATGTGTTTTTACTATTGGAGGCATGATAGTAAGGCTCCTTTTGCCTCCTCATGAATAATTCATTAGTGACCTGATATTATGAAACTGGTCTATAATATCGTTACGTTTGTTTTCCTTTGTACAAAATTTGGTGAGATAACGTGTACCATGCGCACCTCTGTCTTACTTAATAATTGCAGAAAATATAAATTGAAAACTAGTATACTATGTCAGCTTTTTGACGCATTTGTTGGATCTATTTTAAATTACTCAAGTGAGACTTCGGGATTTAGTAAGTCAAAAGTGATCGAAAGAATTCACCTAAAATTTTGTAAACGTATTCTTCAAGTTCGAGCAAGTACAAGTTCAATGGCAGTTTATGGAGAACTTGGTCGTTATCCAATGTATATTACCAGATACTTTAATATAATTAAATATTGGTTTAAAGTGTTAAGTACTGACAATGTTATTCTTTCAAGTGTTTATTATCAATCACTACACGACGTTAGTAATGGTAGGAAAAACTGGGTCTCTAATGTTAAATCAATTCTAGACAATTACGGGTACTCTGATGTATTTCAGAACCCAAGTTCATATAACAAAGATTTATTTTATTCGAATTGAAACAGAATATGATAGATTGTTTTAAACAAGAATGGGAAGCAAATATTAGGGAAAGCAAGGTTTTATCTCTTTGTAAAAATATCAAGTCGGCATTTGGATTAGAAGAGTACCTAGATTTACTTCCTTTTTCACTAAGACCTTATGTCTGCAGACTTCGAATATCAGCACACTCATTACGTATACAGACGGATAGATTCTCGAATAACAGATTACCAAGAAATGACAGAATATGCTTACTTTGTAACAGTGGGGAAATAGAAGACGAATTTCATTTTTTGTTTAAGTGTAAAAAGTTCACCAAAATTAGAAAGACTTATATTGATAAGTCATATTTTGATAAACCAAGTATGTTTAAATTGATACGCCTTTTCTCGGAACTTAATAAAGATTCATTATCAAATTTAGCTCAGTATGTAAAATTAGCATTTGAGGAAAGATTTAATACCCTCTATAGTCAAAATTGAAACCGAACCCATTTTTTTTTTCGTTTATGATACTGTTTTCGCTTATGTTGATGTATATTGTAATATTTTGTCATCCTCATAATTATGTTGTTGGACGAATTGAGACAGTGAGAATGTGATGTAGATGCGAGTTAGAGTTTGTAAAAGTGAGTGTTTGTGAGAATGTGTGTTTATAGGTGCGTGTATGTGAGCGTATGTCAGTATGTGTGGAATTTGACCTTGTCATTTGTATTAACATGTGTTAACGACTATGTACAACCAGTACTTGTCTAATAAAATGTTCTTCTTCTTCTTCTGAATGCACCGTTCCCGATTCTATCTTACTACATACACCAAACACCATAGATTTTTTAAACATTCTAGTTCCTAGTTTAAGCATCCACGATGGCGTACACCATAGTCGCTTTGTCTTATAGACAACAACCATCTTGCTTTTCAAAGCTGTTGTAGCGAGGCCATGAAAAAAGCAGCGATATGATAAAGAATATCTGACCTTAGATGATGTGTCATTCCAGAGATGGTACAGTCTGACCAGGGTTGATATTTCACGAGCTTACATAGCTAAATATAAGAGGGGGCATTTAGCCTTTCAAAATACAATAATTAATCAATTGTTTACCAAACCATACGTTGTGGGTACTTATTTGAACCGTTTCATCGAGACGATTCAAATGAGTACTCACAAAATAGGGTTTGACCCCTATGTTGTGGAAACTCATTGAAATAGTCTCATCGAAACAATTCAAATGAGTACCCACAACATTGGGTTTGGAATTGAAATAACAAACTGAGAATGCCTTACTCCCTCTTATATCGTCGCCTTTTAACGAAAATCTCGTAACCGCAGTTTAAAACAAGCTGCAGTTACGAGGCTTTCGTTGAAAAGCAGCGATATGCTTCACACTATAATAAGCATACTTATATCCATCCATTTCTCTAAAAAAGTTCAATTGGTTCATGAAGAATTTCTCATCTACCTATTTGACCTTTTCATTCACGACCTGGCTTTTGTTATCGACCCAGACTTTCCAAAATTTGAATGAAAAAGTGATCGATCACCATCTGATTGAATTTATTGGATCTATAAATTCTGTATCGATCACTTGAATCACTTCAGACTGACAAATTGGGGTGCTTGCATCTAGTTTATGATGGCTTTTCGCACCCCATGGGGCGTCTGCTTTAACCCTTTCCCAAACAGCAATTTTTTTTAAAATTTCTATTTCAAAAGCTACTGCAGACGACAAAATTAATTGATCTATTTTAAGATATAATTTCTGCTTAAAATAGCACCGAAAATATTGAGACAAAAGGAGAAAATGCTGATTATCGGCATTTTCTTCTTTTGTCTCAATGTTTTCCCAAGCAATTTCTATTAGGGACGTCAAAACCAGGTCTTGATTGGGAAATTTTAGACTGCTCCAAACTCAAAGATGTTGCAGACGTCAATTTCAAGTGAATGAAATTTGTTACATTTTATCATCTTTCTGTGAAGAAAACATTATAGGAAATGATGAAATTGCAATTTTTTCATTTCCCAAAATGTTTTCCAAAGCACTCAGGAGAGCCAAAAATAGCAAATGTGTGGGTTTTAAAACCCTATCTATACGATACCTGGGTTTAGTGGCCATATTGGGAAATTGGGAAGAAAACTCGAGAGAAAAGGAGAACATACTTAAAACCAACATTTTCTTGTCTAACCTCAACGATTCTGTCCTCTCACAAAATCATTTCTTTCTACTTTATATTATAAGATTTATTTCTCCTTTACAACCGCTTGAACTTTGTAGTAGCCTTTAATTTCATTGTTTGGCAAAGGGCTATGAAAAGTTTATTTACCATAGCTTCAAATCTTCATATCCTTTTAAGGGGTCACCAAGTTTGGGCTTATAAAACACATCATTCCTTTCCCAAACGTCAAAATTTTAAAAGGGTCGAATTCGACAGCGTCTTCAGACGACACATTGCATGTTGTTTAAGACATGATATATCATACTATAATTTGAGCAATGTTTGTCCGTTTGTTCCCCTACTCCTCCTAGGTCCTTGGGCCGATCTTCACCAAACTTGGAGGGAAGGTGGAGGGCGGCCCCGGGTATTAGCTTGAGGGGTTCATTTTTTGAAAGGTCAAGGTCATCGAGGTCAAAGGTCAAATTTATGTTTTTACGGGTTACGGGTATCGTTTTTACGGGTTACGGGACGGGATTGCTTACGGGTTACGGGACGGGATTAGGTGGAGGGCAGCCCCGGATATGTCAAGGTCATCGAGGGGTCAAGGTCATCGAGGTCAAAGGTCAAATTTCGAGACGGGTAAATTGATAGTGATTAATAAAGCAAAGAAGATGTTGAGGCATAAAGAGAACATACTGATTACCATAAACCTCTTTCCAGTTTGGCACTGAAATCCTC
Organism: Fragum sueziense; assembly: GCA_963680895.1. Taxonomy (NCBI): domain Eukaryota; kingdom Metazoa; phylum Mollusca; class Bivalvia; order Cardiida; family Cardiidae; genus Fragum; species Fragum sueziense. The sequence goes on along the minus strand of OY804602.1, from coordinate 47,686,921 downwards.
TCCATTGGTCCCGTTTTACCAACGATCTTACGACCATGCGTTTGTTAAAACTGTGTAAAAAGACATCTGATTGCTCGAAATCTGATTGGCACAATCAGGTTTGTTGTTACATTGTTAGAAGTAATTTCGCAGAAATCGTACGGTCGTTAGTAAAACTGGGCCCTGCATTTTATGTTTCACATTATTCTAATTCTTGAGTACAAAGTGTTCAAGCTGAAATGCTCACTATTCACATTAAATAGGTTTGTATTGGTAGGGAGCTGCAGCAGTAAATGGGAAGTTGAACCAGTCGCATTATCGTAACTGCAAACATGATACAAATATTACAAAGGGAAATAACTCTTCAATATCTAGACATAGATAGGCACAGAAGTTACCGTTCCGTCTTTATTGGTTGGATTTTTTATGCCACGTATTGAAAGATTGTGGGCATATCGTTTTACTCGTGTCCGTATGTCTGTCCGTCCGTCCGTCTGACTGTTCGAAAACGTAACATTGGCCATTTTGGAGGAATTTTGTGTTTCACAAACGCTTCTTATTATTTTTTAGCAGTCGTGACCATAGCGCAGTCGGTAACGCGTCGGTTTGATAATCGTTAAGATCAGCAGCCAAAGACTCGTTAGGGATGTTGTGACAGTACTGGTATGAGAAACATCAGCGGGAATTCACGGTAAGGTACTCCAGTCGCCACGATTTGAACCATAGCAATTGAAAGAGGCGTTAAACCCCAAATCAATCTATTTTCAGTTAAACGCTTTGGTCTGTTAATTCATTGAGTAAATCTAGTAACTCAATATATGGAATCATGTGATTCTGTCGTAATAACAACAGCGGAATAAATGCAGAAAACAACATGACAATTGCTTATTTTTATGGTTTATTTCCATATAAAAGTAAAAATCTGTCTACAAAACATAAGGCACACGATGATATGTTCATTGCATAGTTGTATGAAATGGCACAAAATAACAAATCTTTACGTTTAGTTGTCCGAGTTCATTTTGCGTTCACATCGGCAGAAGTATTCAAAAACCAGCCTTATTTGCAGAATAGGCCTACCTTAACCCTTTCCCAAACTTCAAAATTTAAGGTGGGTCCAATTCAAGGGATGCTGCAGATGACAAAATGAATGCTAATCAAGGTTGGATTTGTGTACAATATAGCCAAGAAAATATTGAGGCAAAAGGAGAAAGTGCTGATTATCAGCACTTTCTTCTTTTGCCTCAATGTTTCCCAAGCCTTATCTATAAGGGACGTCAAAACCAGGTCTTGTTTGGAAAAGGGTTAGAAATTACATAACAATCAATCTGATTGGCCGAGACGTACGTCTCGTCCAATCGGATGGCTTGTACTGTAATTTTGCTTTAGACAATCGTTATAGAAGTGTTGGTAAATTATACGGCCCAAGGGTCATGTTCCATGAAAATTCTGTAAGTCAGACAATCGTGACGGATAAAAGAAGTAGAAAATCTTTGTAACCCATATCTTCTTTTTCTCTACGATTCCCGAAACATTCTCCTTCGGGGGCGTTAAGATAACTTGTTTATTTGAAAATGATTAAATTAAAATGGTTCAGTGGAGGATCCAGGGGGATTGGGGGTTCAAACAAACCCCATCGGTAGCCTAAGTATTTCATTTTCATGCAGAAATTCTGTCAAAATTGTGTGTAACAGTGTGCAATCACAGAAATCTTGGATCCGCCACTGTGTTATTGCTCTTCACTGCATCACTCCCAAAACATTTTCTCAAAATATGTCAGGAATTCTGTTTAAAACATTTTAACACAAAACATTGTCACAATAAATAGTGAAGTCATCGCTCGAACACCGATGGACAGTCCACTAGCTGAGGAGGTCGTTCTAAAGTCTGGACACTTGCTCTTGTTCCAACCCACTTTTTCTCCGATCCTGGCATTTTCTTTCTCTAACCATTCCTGTAAAATAGAAGAAGTGTAGGTCGCTTAAAACCAATATGCATAATTATTTTAGATTTGATTTTATTGGGGTTTTACGCCGTTTTCAACTTCTATTGTCATATCGCGGCGGCTGGCGCACCTAACCGTGGGTTCCTGGTATTTCTCGCACCAGTATCAATAAACCATGACCTCTGGACAGACGAGTCAAACTGAATAGGTAAACCAGGTATGTAAACGTCGTGGTTTAAGAAGGCGTTTACCGTTAGATGTAATCACAACACCCCTCTCACGTAGGACAGTCAATAGTTAAAAGTACATTTGAGTCTCAATGTTGATGGTGGCACTATACAACCACAATATCCAAACAGAGCCTCCAGCTGCTCCCTCACATAGATGGTTCACACCCATTGGTGAGAGACAAATGACTTTTGTCAAATGTCAGAATGGATACTGGCCGAGCCGGGGTTCGAACTCGAGACCCCCGGATTGACAGACTCCGACATAACTGACTGAGCTATCCGGGCTCGACATAATCATTTTAGAGTTTCCGGTAATGTAAAGGAGTTAGAAACGCACAACGAGACCTGTGAATGATGAAGCAGGCCCTGGTTTCTCGAAAAAAAACTTAAGTACGTTCTCAGGCTCAAATCTGAACACCGTACTCAAATCGCACGAAATCCACGTGAACTTCAATCGAATACCCTTCAACGTTGGAGAGTATTCCATTGAAGTTGACCATGTACTCATGAGTATGTACTTATTTTTTTTTCGAGAAATCAGGGCCAGATATCATGACTAGTCATTTGACAAACAGCTTCACTGGTGGTGAACTCGGCCAAAGCGAGGGACGTTTTTCGCTACACCAAGGTACAGATATTTTGCGTTTTTAACGTGAGTTTAAAGATCTGATTGGATAGTTTTTTTCTAATAACAATGAATTTGTTCTAAAATAGACCGGGTTTGCCGATATGTATTGACAAACCGTCTGTGTTGTTATAAAATCTCGTAACTACGTCTTTATCGAAGCCGTAGTTACGATATTTTATAACAACACCGACGGAATACTATGATCGCAAAAAAAGTCCCTCGCTTTGGCCGCGTTAACCACCAGTGTGTATGAATCTTATATTATGTCATATAAAGTCTATAAACGGTGTGACAACATGCTAAATGCCAACTTTTGTTTACCTGTAACGGTTTAAAGTAATCCAACAATGCCTGTGCATCTAGTTTGTCAGTTTCACCACTGGTTCCACGGGTTATTGTCCTCATCGCCTCGCCCCAGGGTAGGGATGAACCCATTCGTAACATCTCTCTGTAAATAAAAAAAAAATAAATAAATAAACAAAAAAACTTGAATAGTTTCAATAGTACGATGACAATTATGTACCAAGCTTGTTGGGTATCGAACCTTTTCCTTCTAAAAACTACATGAAAGTCCAAATCTAGTTTCTTGTTTCAGCGCATAGAAAAGACACGAGAGAAAGATTCATCGGTTTCTTGGTACACAACGATTTAATTAAACGAAAGAGATCAAGAGGAAATGTCATTGTTTTTATACACAATGGGGACAGACAGCATTTGAATAAAGAATTAGATGTTGTTTAGTTCACGATTAATAACCTGAAAGAAAATCTCCAACTAATATTTAGGAATGTTCTGCCAGGTCATGTATCGTGAGCTATACTTACTGCAGTCTTGCCCCGGCCGTTCTGTTTCTGTATATATCACATCTATGCAAAGGTTCTCCCTTCCCGATCAGCTCACATAGAGCTTTGTGCCATTGAAACTGGGCCACATAGCTTACGAAATATCTGTATAATTAACAAGATACATATCAAAATACACGTAGAAAATAACCATAGTTTAGAATGTATAGCTTATTACATACTGTAATCTTGCCCCGGCCGTTCGGTTCCTGTAAATATCACATCTATGTAGTGGTTCCCCCTTACCAATCAGCTCACATAGAGCCTTGTGCCACTGGAACCGAGCCACATAACTCACGAAATATCTGTATAATGAACAAGAAACGTATTAAAATACATGTATTAACCCGTTCCTACACAAGAGAATTCGAGTACACACAACAATATTGTCCCGGCCGTTCGGTTCCTGTAAATATCGCATCTATGTAGTGGTTCACCCTTACCGATCAGTTCACATAAAGCCTTGTGTCATTGGAACTGGGCAACGTAACTCACGAAATATCTGTAAAGGAACAAGATGCACATCATTCATATCATCTCTAAAAGGAGAAAAGGCATACCAAAATATCGCTGCTTTTCAACAATAACCTCGTAACTGCAGCTTAAAACAAGCTGCAGTTACGAGGTTTGTGTTGAAAAGCATCGATATTAAAGCCTTTCATATCTGTGCGAACATTTTCAGTCAAAACAAACTTTAAGATTGATTAATATTTTTATGTAAAGAGTTTTTCAATAAATATTTTTTGTTTTTAGATTCGTGTAATTTTCTTTTCTATAAAAAATCAAAACAGTGTATTCTGTGTTAATTTTTTAATTGATGAAATATGGTTAAAGAAAATGGGAAAAAATAACGGCTAACAATTTGTGTTGGATAATATATCGCCGCTTTTCTTCAAACAAGAGGGCCATTGGCCCTGAAGCGCTCACCTGAGATAATAGCTTTGTGCATACATGAGTAACAATTGTTTAAAAGGACCATTGAAATGTGGTATAGGATTAACATTAGTTTAGGATATAATAGGTATTAGTCATTGACCTTATTCATTTTTGTGTATAGCTTTGTGAGCTACATGTATTGCTGTTATAAGGTAATATATCAATATAGATATTTCTCATCAATCAATGAACTAATAGTTAATAAAATGTGACTTACCTTGCGTTTGACATATCCACAAACACCAGCAAACTTGACCTTTGTATGTCAAATACTTTTGGAGAAAAGGCCAATGTTAAGTTTTCATACTAAGTTTTCGGACAGACAGACAGATGGACGGATGGACACGACTAAAACAATATGCCCCCGATCTCTCAATACGGGGGCATAAAAATCTGACGCAAAATATTGCATTTTTTATTACAAAAATGTAATGGATCATATTTTTTTTATCTTTCTGTGTAAACATTTATGCCATTGTCTTATTAATGATGGCATGCACATTTTCACATTGGACCACCTTAAGAACAATGTACATCAACTAAATGATTCAGCTTGATTTATTGCATAGATAAATATGTAACATGTTTACCAATAATTTGCTAATTGTACATTTTAAGGGTATAGATGTATATGGGACTATTTCCACTGTTTCTAGCATCAGTGTTACGAGTAGCAATTAGTTATGAAAATAGATTACTTTGTGGTCTGACCAGTATGCTTCAGCTGTGCCTGCTTCTCCATTAATATTTGAAAGTACAAGATCTAATGTGGAACTATTGTCGGTTGTTGGTGCCCTACTCTTTAATTCACATCCAAAATCTTTGCATATTTTCTGCACTGCTCTGCTGTGTTTGTTAAAGATATCAAGATTGAAGTCCCCCATTAGAACCAATGGTTTATTTGTATCTAATTTTGGAGCAAGCTCATTAACCATCATTTGTGTGAATTGGTTTACAGGCATTTGTGGTGATTTGTACAACACGACAAACTGAATCTCATTATCCAAAAGTTGCAATTTCAAGTTTAGATATTCAAACATTTTAGAGGTAAATGAAGTTTTGGATACAATTTTGCAACAGTCTTTAACATAAACTGCCAAGCCATGAGGTGGACGAGTGGATCTGTCACTGATAGACTGATCATTTCTTATCAATGTGTGTCCCTCAATAATGTAGTTTGTATCTCTGTCAAGCTTTGCAAGTCGAGTTTCAGATAACCCGAAAACATGTGAAGACAAAAGACCTCTGTCATGCTTGATGTCCTCTATGTGAAGATGAAGTGATCTGCAGTTATTGAAGGCTAATTTCATGTGAACAGCAGAGTCAATGGTATCTAAAGGAGTAAAGCTTAACTTTAATTTAGCATTATCTTGTAACCTCTGCATTTCTTTGTTTACTTGATCATCAACTTTCAGAGCATCTGCATTCAAATTTAGGATCTGAAGACTTTTCATTGACTTAACTCTGCTCAGAGCAACATAATGGAGATGAGGAACTTTTCTTATTTTCTTCTGAGAAAGATCTATGACAACTTCATCTAGAGTACTTCCCTGAGCTCTGTGAACAGAACGTCCTGCTGATGGTTGCAAGGGAAACTGTATTCTCTGGAATGTTTTCTTATTGTACAAAAATGTTCTTTCGATGTCAAACATGGGTGTCCAATTTGCATTTATTTTTGAGTGATAAAATTGTCTATTTCTGAATTTCTCCCTAGTCTCAAAGCCTGCCTTTTTATCATGGAATTGAACCCATATAATACTTGGACGATCTGTTTCTGTTTGCTTATACTCTATGTGCTTGACAACACATGAAGCTCCATTAGCAAGTCCATCCTCTGTATTAATGTTTACTGTAAGGTCATAGATCATGTTCACTACAACAGTCAATGAACAATGAAGATTTGCAGTTCTGTTTGGATCAGTAGGCAGTTTTTTGACAGCTTCACTCTGTTTCTCCTTTGACAATTTTGGGGAAATAACTGTGTCATGACACGGAATGGTAGTTTTCTCTGTTTCCATATCATTTATGATTGAATCATTGAATGAATGCATGAAAACATTTTCTGCAAACAAATGAGGGGCATGACTCCTGTAGTCTTTTGAACTTTTATCAATGTTGCATTTTTGTAACTTAGCCCTATCTTCGTGTGTTAAGGCATCAATTCTGAGTCTATTCAACAAATGAGCGAATTCGAGGTCATCTTTTTGTCTCATTATTTGGATCAATTCATATAGCTTGAAATGATCTGTCCATAGATTGTAAGCTAATGCTGAGGCATCTTTTTTCAAGTCATTAAATATCCAGTCACCATTCACAGGTTTCAACTGATATAGGTCACCAACTGCAATGACACTCACTCCACCAAATGGAAGTCTTGTTCCTTTAAGTTCCTGCAATCTTTGGTCAATGAAACTTAGCATTGAGTTTGATACCATGGAAATCTCATCTATGATAACAACAGCCAAATTCCTGAATTTTGATCTAAATGAATTCAGGTTATCACATGTCAATGTCTGGTTTGATTGTTTGAACTTTTGTTTAAAGGCTGATGAGATGGTTGATCCACCAATATTAAATGCTGCTTTACCAGTGTATGCACAAAGAAGAACTCTGATGTCATCTGCATTTTCTCCTTCTTTAAGGTTCATAAATCTGTACAGAGTTTGATACAGTGCTCTTACAACAACACTTTTTCCTACACCTGCACCTCCTGAGAGAAAAGTATACAACGGGGATTCTTTTGTTTTGATCCAATGGACAACATGGTCATGAAAATGTCTTTGTTCAGCATTCAAGTTTCTTCATAATGTCCTATACTCTTGATCTGATAAAATATTTTCATTTATATTGATTTGTGATGCAGAACTTGAACATCCAATTTCTATCCCTATGTCATAATTTCTGTGCTCTGAAATTCTGTCAGGATTGAAATATATGAAAGCCTCAGATTCTTCTATACTTTGTTCAGCTGTTTCAGCCTCAGTTTGCTGAACTCCTGGTACAATGTCATCATAAATTTCAAGATCTGCCTCAGCCATGTTTCTTGCTATTTCCAATTCTTCAACATGATGTTCGTACTCAGAACACTTTAAATCAATAGTATGTTTCCTCAATTCATAAGAGTCTTTGTATGTATCAGAATTACCCAACAAATCAGTCATTTCATTTCTCCAAGGATAAAATAGTAGCAACTTTTCTCTAAAATGGTTTTCTTCATTGGATTTACGGTTGAATCTTACATAACGTATTACTTTGGATTCAGAACGGCGTTTTATCTTAATTCCACTTTTCAGTTGTAAAATTGTGGTACTTTCTGGGAAATTTTCTTCAGTTTCATCTGTATCATCATTGATGTCAATTTCATTTTCCTGATCATTTTTTTCAGGATACACAATATCCAATTGTGAAACATAATCTGCAAGACAGTATTTTTCCAACATTTTTGGACGTTGAGAATACCTTTTTATCACATTACTTGCCACAATGTCTGTGGACTCTGCTGGTAATTCATCAAGAGCAGACTTTGACTTCAATAATTGCACTCTTTCCTCAGGTGAAGATGTGTTGATAAAGACAACATCTCTAGTGCCTTTTGTTAATGGCATTTGTAATACTAAGTACACTGCTTCTTGCGCACTTACTTCAACACTGTTTGAAAATACATTTCCAATATGTCTCACTTGCCTTTTGATATCTAAATTTCCTTGCCTTGCTTCTTTTGCAGCAGCATACAACAGGTTACTCATTCCTCTCTGTGACTTGCTGATGTAGGAGACAATGTACATAGCACATGCATATGGGTCTAAAACAAATTGAATGTCAATGTTGGCCTTCCAAGCCTTCAGCACAGATTTGTTGTACAAGTTAACTCGAATTTCATTGGGCTTTCGTTTCAGAAATACTTTTGATGAAGAAAGTGAACTTCTGATGCATTTGATATAATCTTCTTCATCCATTTGTATAACATCTTTCAGAAATAGGTCAAAAGGAATATCATATCCTTCTTTTTCAGCATTCAATTTCTTCTGTATTTGTTGATACATCTTGTCATACTTTTCTTTGTCATTGTCAAGAGGTTCTAGTACCATTGTATTTCGCAGAGGTGGTAAAGGATATCCAAACCGACATAATCTGTCCTCCTTCTTCCGACATGTTCTAGAATGTTTATGAATTTGCAAATCCACAAGATTACCAACATCCTCATCATCAATTGTACATTGCAGAAACTTGTCAACAAAACTTGTTATTTCTTCATTTGAGTTGACATTGTACTTTGGAGCGTTTTCCACCCAAACAATCATGTGTATGTGAGGTGAACCTCTCTGCTGAAATTCGACTCGATAAAAGCTATCTGTGACATTGCCAAGTGGTGTGTGGGTACTTTTAAGGACAATGTTTATGAACTCCTGTACTCTATTATCAAAATATCTAGAGCAAGTGACTGGATCAGATTGGACAAGTTTTATTTTCTGTTCCCATGGCAGCTCATTAATTTCTTCTGGACTGTAGTTTACATTTTTATTCAGGGAAGCTAAAATGCTTAAAAGATCTGTCCATCTTGTGTCAGCAGAAGACAAAGATAAAAACCATGTTGGTAGACCTAACTGTCTTATCATTGCAAATACATCCTTTTTCTTCGTTTCTAAATACGCTGGAGAGTTTCTCAACTGTTTGAATAAGTAATATCCTTCATCTTTTTTCACTATACTATCCATGGAAGCAGAATTTCTGACATCTGCTGCTGTCAATGTGCTTCTCCCAGTTTGGCATCTTCTAACAGCTAAATTCACTTTATCATTCAGTTGTTTCATCTGTATTTTTTTCAATTTAAAGAAAATATTTGGGACACTATTTGCAGAACGTCTGTCTTTGCATCTCAATTCCCATTTTGCAATGTCACTATAATGCACATTTACATGCCTTTCATTGTTTTCCATTCTTTTTTGTCCACAAAAAATTGATGGAAAGCACAGATATTCTGAATCTGTATCTTGGTATAAGCTAAGAGGTTGTTGTCCCTCTCCAGGAGCAAATGTGAAAGTAGTATTTCTATTTTCAGGATTGGCATCTTCTAAAAGTGTATCTATATTACCAACATTTTCTTTATTCACTTCTTCTGCATCACTGTCATACAAATCATCTGAACCAGGATGATCTATTTCTGAAGTTTGTAAATCTTCAACTTTCTCACTGGTTATCAATTCACTTCCTAGATCCTTTTCATTGTCATTAATCATATTTTCATCAGAGATAATGGATTCTTGTGACACAAACTCATGTACATTCTCAACTCTTGTCTCTGATACTTTTTTTACCCAATCTTCATCTATTTGAATATTTGCATTTTGGTACAATTCACTATTTTTCATAAGCCAATGCAAAGCTAAAATCACTCGAACAGGTCGAACATTCTCAGAAAAAGCACAAGATTTAAATGACAGCTTTTTTTTCAGTTTCACAGCCACAGTAACATTTTCATCAAATGGTCTAGGAAGCGCATTCACGACTGGCTGTATATTGACGGGTACATTTACTACATTTCCTTTTATTGACAGTTGACGACCTCTTGGTAGTTCTCTTATTTGCATGAATGGAATCCTCAATGCGATCAATCTTTCTTCAAGTGGGAAAAGGTCCAACTCTTTAGGTATTGCAGGCCATTTCATCCCATTCATTACAGACAATTTTGGAATTTTTCCATTTAATATGTTAACTTTGCATGTAGTGCATACCCATTCTTTGTCATCAAATGACAACAGATTTGTACAATATTTTGTTTTTTGGCTTTCAGATAAGGACGTTGCCAATGAAACACTGTGTCTGAACCAAGTTTGATGGCAGCAGGTACAAATAAACACAGGCCCTACAGATACATTTCTGTGGAAAATATCAATGCATGATGCAATATCAGAGCCATACTTTCTGCGTTTACCTGATAACCTTTCATGTGTGATAAAGTCTGGATCCTTACGTTTGGTTGATTTATGTTCTCTGGCAGAACTTGCTTCAACACATCTGTTTCTTTTATTTGTTCTCCACACTTGTTTAGCGATTCTTTCCTTCTCTAGCACATATGGATCAGATCTTGCTTTTCTTTTGGAACTTCTTTGAGATTGTAATTCCTTCACTTTAAAATCATGTTTCTCTCTGGAAAGAGATTTCTTTTTCAACTCTCTCTCCCTGAATTCTGCAGATTTTCTCGCTTTTGTCTTGGACTTCACGGTTATTACTCTTTCCTTTACTTTTTGGTCTTCCTTCTGTCTCAAGGTAGCTTTTGAATCTCTTTCTTTCTTTTTAAATTCTTCAGATGTCCTGGCTTTTCTCTTGCACTTCAAGGTATTTACTCTTTCCTTTACTTTTTGGTCTTCCTTCTGTCTTAAGATAGCTTTTGAATCTCTTTCTTTCTTTTTAAATTCTCCAGATGTCCTGGCGTTTCTCTTGCACTTCAAGGTAATTACTCTTTCCTTTACTTTTTGGACTTCCTTCAGTCTCAAGGTAGCTTTGGAATCTCTTTCTTTCTTTTTAAATTCTTCAGATGTCCTGGCTATTCTCTTGCACTTCAAGGTTCTAACTCTCTCCTTTACTTTTTGGTCTTCTTTCTGTCTCATAGTAGCTTTGGAATCTCTTTCTTTCTTTTTAAATTCTTCAGATGTCCTGGCTTTTCTCTTGCACTTCAAGGTTCTAACTCTCTCTTTTACTTTTTGGTCTTCTTTCTGTCTCATAGTAGCTTTTAAAGCTCTTTCTTTCTTCTTAAATTCTTCAGATGTCCTGGCTTTTGTCATGCATTTCAAGGTTTTAACTCTCTCTTTTACTTTTTGGTCTTCTTTCTGTCTCAAAGAAGCTTTTAAAGTTCTTTTTTTCTCTTTAAATTCTTCAGATGTCCTAGCTTTTCTCATGCACTTCAAGGTTTTCATTCTTTCTTTTACTTTTTGGTGTTCACTCCGTCTTTGTTTCTGTTTATACATTCTGTTATAGACTTTTCTATCAAACGGTTTATTTTGAATATCCTTGGTATGTTGTTTTTTTTTTGATCTTCAAAGTAGTTCTTCATCAAAATCTCTTGTTTATCGTTCTCTGTCAAAATTGCCTGATTGATTTGTTTGAAGCTGGTTTGAAAATCATCACAATCTTTCTCTTTTATAAATAAAGGTAATAACTCAAACTGAGAAGACAAGTCAATCATTATACTATCATACATCCTATACAGAAACAATACCAGATCTTCCAAAATAGTGAAAGAAATCAAAATTGATCTGCCATCTTCATTGAACAAACCATCTTGTCCATGTGAATGTGAATCAAAAATAAAATATCTATTGTCTGTTTTAAATACTACAGAACATATTGCACCAACCATAAGTAGAATATATGAGGATTTTTGAAATCCGTTTGACAGTGCTTCGTTTAGTTCGGGAAAATCTTCTGTGATACTTTGTTTTGTACATACGCCAGAAATGATATCTCCTTTAACAACACTCATGTCTTTGTTTTGTATTCTTACTTTCCTTGGAATTTCATCGAAACTTAAAAGCTTATTTCTGTATGTACCATTTTCTTTCAAGGATGTAATAATTTTGTTATACAAACAATCTCCATCATAAAGCACTTGGTCAAGATCATCTACACTATTCAGCTGTGCAAAATCTGCATAAATCAAAGCACACAAGGCATTGGCAGTACACTGACTTCCACGAGACTCTGTATGAAATCTGACATCATCTTGGTTGAATGATCCAAGAATGGAAGTATCAAGTTCATTTTCACTGCAGCTTTCAGCCAATATGTATCCTATGCATACATTTGTATTTGAATTAGGAGCATTCATAGCAATGAATAAGGGATTATCCTCTTTGGTATTTGAGTCAAGTTTTTCTGCTACCTCCTCAGCATATTTTGAAAAGTCATTTTTCTGGTCTGCTGGACAGACTTTTGTGAATGAATTCATTTTGTGATTTTCTGAAGTATAATAAGTGAGCAATGGTTTTATATCTATGTTTCTTTCTAATTGTTCTGTATGTGCCTGTGCGATGACAGGACTTTCATTTGCCTGTGCGATAACAGGACTTCGTTGTGCCTGTGCGATGACAGGACTTCGTTGTGCCTGTGCGATAACAGGACTTCGTTGTGCCTGTGCGATAACAGGACTTCGTTGTGCCTGTGCGATAACAGGACTTCGTTGTGCCTGTGCGATAACAGGACTTCGTTGTGCCTGTGCGATAACAGGACTTCGTTGTGCCTGCGCAATGACAGGACTTTGTTGTGCAGCCTGAGTTTGAAGTCTTCTCTCTCTCATACGAGCCCGATTGGTGGCACTGTACTGAGCTGATGATTTCTTTCTTAATTTTGGCATGTTTACCTGAAAAGATAATCACAAAAAGTAAGAATATATTTTACTTTGTCATTCTTCAATACATTGACCCTTTCCCAAACCAAAAGTATTAGACTGGTCTAATTTAAAAACAAGATGTGTTTGTGAAACATGAATGCCCCTGAAATGGCAATGTTGTAAAATGTTAAGTTTTCGTAGAGTATAGGGTTGATAAGGGTTAACGAATGACCTTGAGGAAGATCAAATTGCATGGAACAGATAGATTTCATTGAAAGGATGTTAAATACCAAATTCGAGCTTTCTATATCAAATACTTTTGGAGAAAAGGCTAATGTTAAGTTTTCGGACAGACAGACGGACAGACAGATTGAGTAAAACAATATGCCCCTGATCTCTTGATACAGGGGCATAAAAATACTGCAGTAATTACAAAGAGGACAATATGTTTAATAAAGCAAAGAAAATAACATTGGAAAACAAGCGAAAATGTTGCTTATGATCAGCATTTTCTTCTTTTGGTTCAACATTTTCTAAAATAATCAATACTAAGGATGTCAAAAGAAGTTCTTGTTTGGAAAGGGCTAGCCCTTTGCAACCTAATGATTGTGTTTTATGTATTGTATTAAGAAGGCTAAGGGAAATATTGAAGCAAAACAAAAAATACAGAAACACAATGTGTTTTCATTTCATCTCCATATTCTCATTTTGTCTCCATATTAATTTTGATAAAATATCATGTTGGTATTGATTTCAAATTTATTCTTAACCATTTTGTCATCTGAAACAACTTGTTACTGTATTTAGCTGTATTTTGCTGTTTAGAAATGGGTTTATATAGTTTCCCATCTCAGACAATCATCAGAATATGCATACATTTAACACCTGCCCAAAGCATAATAGTAGATCATAATAATAAAATGAAGTCAAATATGTGAACCAAAGACTCCATGCTAAGGATGCTTTAAGATTTTTCAAGATATTTATAAGTTTTCATGAACAAAAAATATTGACATTATAAGAAAGTAATAAAAAGCCTAAACATAATAATATTGTAATCATATGATGGTGTTTAGTACCATTATTTTTTTCACTCATATTACACTGCTATAGCACCTAGTTATGAATTCCTGGAATGATGCTTACAAGTACTTCCATAACATCCTTTCCAATAGTCTTTATTCTAATTTGACTTCTAAGGTAAGAGTCAATGCACCTATTTGTCAGAAAAAATGTAAGATGCTGGTGAAATACATGTATTGAAACGAAAGAAATATATGTTTGTTAAACTTCATAGCTTCTACATTACTTAATTATATTATTACATTAAGTTTTTGGACAGACAGATGGTGAACAGTATAACAATATGCTGCATAACTAAATGCAGCTTATAACTAAGAAAATAGTTCATATCAATCCAATTAAAATCTGGTGTTAACATACAGTAATATCTGACAGGCACCAGTAAAATTCAATCTTTAATGACCTTTTCTTCTGCCCAATCAAGTAAACGTTTCAAGATTCTGAAGGTGATTTAAACTGTAAACAAGGTCACAAAGCCAGCACATTTCAGTGAAGAACCTAGTGTTCACACATAATTGTCATGAAAAACTGTATATAATAAAAGATTTGATTGGTTAGAGTAAAAAATGATTTTTGGTTTTCCCAGGATCACAGAAGATGACACCTAACTTGTATTGTGACGGCCAGATTTTGCTGTAAGTTAACAACAGATTTCAATCAGATTGTAGTTCATATTTATACAAAAGATTATGTTCTTTATACTTACAGCTTTAAATCAGGTCCAAGAGTCTGTACTGACTTCACTAACACTAGTATTTTTCACTGCACATTAATTAATAAATAACAGTATTTAAAATCACTAGCAACAATCTTCTCAATACTTGAGTCACGATGCTTTTCAGCAATACTAGTAATCCAAATATCCAAATATGAACACAGATTTAGTCAGCATATAACTAAGAGTCACTGCCTCTTGATTATTCAATCCCAAAACAGTCACTGTTTCAGGCACTGTTGTTATTAACAACCAAATATCACAAGTTTCTTAACAAAACTTTACACTACTATCTCTCTCACTGTTTCTACATTGTTTGAATCACAGAGGAATAAATCAAATAATAACATCTGATAACAAGTTCAATGTTCATGAAGGAACAATATGTGTACAGTTTTTTCTTCTTTTTTTTCTTTCACCTAGAAAATAAAGAAAAAATCTCTTTGTATAGAGAAAATACAAAATAAGCCCATTACCAGAAGACAAATTTCAGACTTGTCCAATTTCAAAGATGTTGCAGACCACAATTTAAAGTGAATGAAATTTTTAATTTTTCGGTCTTTCTGGGTAGAAAACATTGTGGGAAATAGAAAAATTGCTTGTCACAATTTCTTCATTTTCCATAATGTCTACCAATGCCCTTTTGTTGTTGGGCGTCAAAAGGCATTACTGTGTGGTAATGGGTTAATAAGAAATGACAGGTCATGAAAAATATCTCAAATTTCAATCATTTCTTATTACTATTCATTTATTTGTTTTTTTCATTTTTTTAAAACAGTTTTGTTTTCCTGGTATATATTCAAACCAGTACTCGCATACTGAATCAAAATTACTTATTACCTTTTCTTAAACAAAACAATTGACATGAAAAATACCATTGGCTTTATTAATTTTGATTCAAACTACAATATTTTTCAAAGTTGATGATGTTATAAAATAATTTCAAAGTGATAAATTTAAAAATAAATAATAGATCTAAAAGATTTCTAAGAACATAAACGCTTTTGATAAACAGATTGGAAAATAGAAATTAACAGTAAAAGCATGAAGAAATCATAATCAGCAAGGTGGTTCTTTTCCATAGAAAGAGGCCCGTTTACAACAATGGTGAATACAATGTTAAATATATCACACAAATTATAAGGAGAATTTCAGTACACAATGAAATAAGGAAATAGAAATTATTTTGAAAATTCTAAAAAACCTTTTAAAATGAAAGAGCTGATTAAATAAATTTTCAATTTGAAGAATGACAAATCTTAATTCACCATTGGCACTTACCCGGTACAGTTGACATCTGCAATAACCTCAATACTACATGATGTGTGCATTTTTAACCCAAAAATTAAATGATACATATTACGAATTTCAACACCAAATGTAGTTATTACAGGAAACTCAGGGGGTACTTTTAAAATTTGCATGTGTTTATCATGATGCCATCTAGAGTTCTTGTCTGGCATCTATGATTAATTTCTGAACATCATCTTTTTACAGAAAATACTGTAGTGGTTCAGATACGTCAATGCTTCTTTTCTTTACATGTTATCCTGAAAAATAAAAAGAAATAGGCCATGAATACTGACAAGCTTGCAAAATCATTGTATTAAAGTTTGGTAAATTCCCAGGACCAGTTTCGTCAAAACATATAGGACCCTTTTTTTGTCTAACAAATGTCTAATCAAACATTAAGGACAAAATTGAGATGTTGCATTTCTAAAGACTTTAGAAATAGAGAATAAATGATTTATATTTCTTAGACATTGGGAAGACAAAAATTTCCATAAATGCTTTGATGGGAACTACCCCCTGGTGTGTAATAAATTGTTTTCAAAAACTAGATCCCATTTTAAATGTGTCATGGAATTGATAAAAAAAATCATTCTGACCCTATTTCAGGTTAATTGGGCAAAATCTATGGCTCCTAGACTGCACACAAGGTTTTTCTAAGATTTGACACCGTGACCTAGCTTATGACCCAAGATGACCCAATTTCAAACTTGTCCGAGATTTTATCAAGACAATCAATCTGAGCAAATTTCAGGTTGATTGGACAAAAAATGTGACCTCTAGGGTGCACACAAGGTTTAACTAAGATTTGACCTTGTGACCTAGTTTATGACACAAGATGACCCAATTTCTAACTTGTCTAAGATTTCATCAAGACAATCATTTTGAGCAAAGTTAAGATTTATTGGGCAAAAAATGTGGCCTCTAGAGTGCACACAAGCCAAAGGTTGACGCACGACACCTGACGGACGACGGACACAGCGGTATCACAATACCTCACCATGAGCACTATCATGCTCAGGTGAGCTAAAAATGTGGCCTCTAGAGAGCACACAAGGTTTTACAAATATTTGACCTCATGACCTAGTCTATGGCCCCAGATAACCCATTTCGAACTTGTTCGAGAATTGATCAAGACATTCATTCTAATCAATTTTCAGGTTGATTGGGCAAAAATTGTGGCCTCTAGAGTGCACACACGTTTTTTCTAAGATTTGACCCCATGACCTAGTTTTTGACCCCAGATGACCCAATTTCAAACTTGTCCAAAATTTCATCAAGACAATCATTCTGAGAAAATTTCAGGTTGATTGGGCAAAAAATGTGGCCTCTAGAGTGCACACAAGGTTTTTCTAACATTTGACCCCGTGACCTAGTTTTTGACCCCAGATGACCCAATTTCGAACTTGTCTGAGATTTCATCAAGACAATCATTCTGAGCAAATTTCAGGTTGATAGGGCAAAAAATGTGGCCTCTAGAGTTCACACAAGGTTTTTCTAACATTTGACTCTGTGACCTAGTTTTTGACCCCAGATGACCCAATTTCGAACTTGTCTGAGATTTCATCAAGACAATCATTCTGATCAAATTTCAGGTTGATTGGGCTAAAAATGTGGCCTCTAGAGCGCACACAAGGTTTTTCTAACATTTGACCCCGTGACCTAGTTTTTGACCCCAGATGACCCAATTTCGAACTTGTCCGAGATTTCATCAAGACAATCATTCTGAGCAAATTTCAGGTTGATTGGGCAAAAAATGTGGCCTCTAGAGTGCACACAAGGTTTTTCTAACATTTGACCCCGTGACCTAGTTTTTGACCCCGGATGACCCAATTTCGAACTTGTCTGAGATTTTATCAAGACAATCATTCTGAGCAAATTTCAGGTTGATTGGGCAAAAAATGTGGCCTCTAGAGTGCACACAATGTTTTTCTAAGATTTGACCCCGTGACCTAGTTTTTGACCCCAGATGACCCAATTTCTAACTTGTCCGAGATTTCATCAAGACAATCATTCTGAGAAAATTTCAGGTTGATTGGGCAAAAAAAATGTGGCCTTTAGAGTGCACACAAGGTTTTTCTAAGACTTGACCCGTGACCTAGTTTTTGACCCCAGATGACCCAATTTCGAACTTGTCCGAGATTTGATCAAGACAATCATTCTGAGAAAATTTCAGGTTGATTGGGCAAAAAATGTGGCCTCTAGAGTGCACACAAGGTTTTTCTAAGATTTGACCCCGTGACCTAGTTTTTGACCCCAGATGACCCAATTTCAAACTTGTCTGAGATTTCATCAAGACAATCATTCTGATCAATTTTCAGGTTGATTGGGCAAAAAAAGTGGCCTCTAGAGTGCACACAAGGTTTTTCTAAGATTTGACCCCGTGACCTAGTTTTTGACCCCAGATGACCCAATTTCGAACTTGTCTGAGATTTCATCAAGACAATCATTCTGAGCAAATTTCAGGTTGATTGGGCAAAAAATGTGGCCTCTAGAGTGCACACAAGGTTTTTCTAAGATTTGACCCCGTGACCTAGTTTTTGACCCCAGATGACCCAATTTCGAACTTGTACGAGATTTTATCAAGACAATCATTCTGAGCAAATTTAAGGTTGATTGGGCAAAAAATGTGGCCTCTAGAGTGCACACAAGCCAAAGGTTGACGCACGACGCACGACGGACGACGGACGACTGACGACGGACGACGGACGACGGACGACGGACACAGCGGTATCACAATACCTCACCATGAGCACTATCGTGCTCAGGTGAGCTAAAAACACACAACTGCAGCTTGTTTTAAGCTGCAGTTACGTGTGTGTTTTTAAGAAGAAGCTGTGATACTCTTCAAGATAGTGACTAAGAAAAAAGACACAACCATATTTATGTTTACCTGATGTATGGCGTATTTCCAGGAATATGGTATTTTGCTCCAGGGTCAAAATCGTTCTCCGATCGTTCTACAGGCGGCGATATTCCTTGATATTTACATCTACAATATGTGAAACAGACTTTATAAAATTTGAATACATAAATGGTAATGTTAATGGAAACGTGTTGTGTCATATTAATATTTGTTAATGATAAAAAAGATTTATAATTTGACTTCTGAGGTTTACTTTTTAGCACGACTATTCGTAGAGGGGGTAGGGTGCTATAACGATGACTTGGGCGTCGAAATCTGATCAAATGCTTATTTGGTAAATGCTGATACTATTGCTCTGAAACTTTGCACATGTTTCTGTCATCATCATGCCAGCCTTTTAACCCTTTCCCAAACAGCAAAATTTTAGGGAGATCCACTTCAAAAACTGCCACAAATGACAAAATAGATCTTATTAAAGACAGAATTTGTGTAAAATATGGCACAGAAAATATTGAGACAAAAGGAGAAACTGCTGGTTATCAGCAGTTTCTTCTTTCGTTTCAATGTTTTCCCAAGCAAATTCTATTGAGGACGTCAAAACCAGGTCTTGTTTGGGAAAGGGTTAAACCATTTCAGACTTAGAATATTTTCAATATCCAGCACTTTATAGTTGCGTATTTCTGTACTCTGACAGCTTTTGTTAAAAATTGCAATCTGGGCCAACTAGAAGTCAGAGAGAATGTTCTTCTTGCTTTTTTGTTCCTTTAGGAATCAAAGCGTTAAAAGTTGTACAAACAGAAAATTTAGATCTCAACATTACCTCAAGTCCCACCAAGCCGCATTATAGTTGGCAGGAGTAGTCTCCCCTCTATATACACTCCACCGCCATTGGTCAATCAAATAACCGAAGGGTAAAAACGCCACCTTGTCTAACGCCATTTGGAATAAAAAGTTGATGTCACCCTCTGTAACGGAAGGAAAGAACTTGACTATATTGAAAAAAAGCTTGTATCTTGACTGTTGTGCATTATTACTTGTTAATATTAGATTGGAAACAAACGCAGTAAATAAAAATTCAACACATTTTACCACAGCTACATTATAAAGAAATACATGTAGGCCTATGCATGACAGGCGTAGACTGGTCAAACCATCATTGTATGTAAACACATCCTCTGTATGACTGGACGTTAACATGTAATTATCAAAACCATGTTTCAATCTAGAACCATTTTCAACGCATACAATTGCAATTATTCATCCGTCGGTGTACGTGCGACGTAAGACTTGACAATTTACATGTAGCAGCCATGCAATATTGGCTCAAACATGTCTGAAAACCAAATAGCATTTTTTACCTGTCCCATTTGGTAGACTGTCGATGAGTCCTATTTCAAGTAAATGTTCGGGCGTTTGGAATGATAAACTTACAATGTCGGCTACACCCTCGTGAAATCCTGCAAATATAGGATGAACATCTGCTTTCCATTCAGCAATGCATTTCTTATTCCACTATAGACTACTAACTTTTAATTTTAAAATTAGATCTGTCGGTGATCAAAACAATGTCACTTCAGCTTATTACAGAGATTTTGTTTATCTTCAAATAGACGACACAGGACATAATTTAGAGTTGATTTGTATTGACCTGGCCCCGGTTTCTCGAAAAAACTTAAGTATATTCTCATGAGTTCATGCTCAACTTCTATTAAATACCAATCAACGTTGATTGGTATTCAATTGAAGTTCACGTGGATTTCGTGCGATTTGAGCACGATGCTCAGATTTGAGCATGAGAACATACTTAAGTTTTTTCGAGAAACCGGGGCCTGATCTAAATAATCATTTTATTTTTTACATACATCGTATAAATTTCTTTACGATATGTTGTACAAATATGTTTCCACTTGAGAAGAATAGTAAACGCGAAAATTACACGAAATTGTCTTGAAAATAATATTCAGTGAAGACGTAAATCTAAGAGAAACATCATTGATGCAGACCTGGGAAATGTATGATAGGCTTACAGAGCGAAGCCAACCAGAAAACAGAAGACAAAGAAGATAGCTTAGTGAAGGAAGTCCTGTGCTATTTTAGTAACATTGTAATATACCTACACTCTGTCAACAGATCGGAATGCACGAAAAGTTGCTACTTTTTCTGAAAGTCGTATTTACATTCTACGCATAACTAGATCATTTTTTTCACATTTACATATATTACCTGGATTGGCACCATCTCGAAACAAATATGGCTGATTTATATACAAGATGCCATACTCAAGATGACCCATTTCGTGGTGTACAGTTATGATCTGGTATTCTGTGACTTCTGTACATTGCTTGATTCTTGAAGAAACAGAATTAGAAACCTAGGAATTTTAAACTTAGGTCTCTGAAGAGAAGCGTACAGTACAATGTATTGTGAAAGCCGGCCAAGTTCGACAGTGACGTAGACTAGTGCCTGAAAACATTCAACCAATCAGCTGAAATTGTACCGCCTACGTTGACCACGTGATCAGCATATCATATTAGTGTTCGACCCAATTCTTGGACCAATGAAAATGCTATGTATTTTAAAATTCCCCGCTATATTTAGCATAAACGAGACTGTCGGCTAGTTTATGTGACGTCTATACATAGCCGCGCCCCATCTCCGATGAACCGCTAGCGAACACTAAATCAGATAAAGTTTGTATAATAGATTCTGCGCGATACAAACATTCAATGCACAGTGTACATTTGAATGTTTATTTCACGTAGAATAAACTATACAGCCTCTATTTAAAACGTTAAGCTGGCGATATATCTTAAGAAAATGTAGATAATCCTTGGCATGTCAGGCTCGTAGGGAAAAAATGGCAAAAATTGACGAATTTTCCTTATTTCACACTGAAATTTTAGGGAAAATCCAATTTAGCCCCCCCAATGGTCAGACTTAGGGGCTTTAGCCCTTCCAATATGAAATTGCTTCCTACGGACCTGCATGTTATAACTCCTTGACCTATGAAGGACTTCAAATATGTGCTATTCTATCGGCTAAAGTTGGAAGTTGAGGAAATGAAAGCTCTGCATGCATGCTTCCACTGACCTGGATTCGCGCCATCTCTAAATAAATACGGCTGGTGTTTATACGAGAGATCGTATTCAACGTGACCCATTTCATGATGTACTGTGATCATTTGATCTTCTGTGACTTCTGTGCACTGCTTGATTCTTCAATCAGAGAAAATCAAATGACTAACATTAAATTGTAATAGTTTGCTTAACGATAACCAACCTGGGTGAATACAGCGCCTATAAAGTGACTAGCTAGGTTAATCCACTCTGGTTAATACTGTTTTCTGCATGTAATGATAGGAGAACTTTAACAGCGTAACAGAGTTTAGTTAACATGCATGCATAACAAGTAGGAATTGTGTAGGCCTATAATACCAACCTTGGTTGACACCGCGTCTGCAAAATAAACTATGTTAATATATCCAGTGTACATGTTATATTAGATAGAAAAGCAACGACCTCTACAACAAAAGATGTGTAACAAAAGAATTTCTTTCAAAAGATGCTGGCAAGACTTTTGATAATAGACTAAAGAATTCGTGACCCGTCAAAGTTACAGGAAAATAAGAATCACAAGAATAATCATATCACGGCGCAAACTGGCCAATGCATCCATTCTCATTTTTTGGTAGGCTCATTTTGTTTGAAAAAAGTTAATTCACCTAAGATCTTTAGAATTTATAGCAGACAAAATGTTAAATAATAAAGTCATGGTGTGGGTTTCAAAGATTTCATCGATACGTTGATACCGTCAATTTTCACATCTTTTGTTACAGATGCCTATGATAAATGTATATATGTTGGGAGCAATCTTGGGTTTTAAGCTGTTTTAAAACTGCTTATACCGACCTCTGAACAGTTTCAAGACTGCTCGAGCAAATTCAAAACTGCTCCAGCAAACTTAGGAATGCTAATGCGTGTGTTCCGTAGGTTATGCAGAACCATTATGACTTTTCCTTTCTTTTTTTTTCTTTTTTTTTTCATTAAATTATTGATCAATATATAAATCAAACGACGACATAAATCCTCAAAACTGCTCAAAATGAGTTCCATAACATTTAAGCAGTCTTAAAACTGATCATTCTTGAGATTGCTTACGACATATACATAAGTAAAGATAGCACTACTCTAGCCGCATGCTCTACATGCACTAACCTGTGTTTGTCCCACCTCTATACCGAAATGGGTTGTGGATACTTATTGTAGTTCTAGCAGTATTCTAGCCGCATGCCCTACATGCACTAACCTGGGTTTGCCCCACCTCTATACATGATGGGTTGATCTATATATTCGAGGTAGTATTGTACATGACCCATTTCGTGATGTACCGTTATCATTTGGTCTTCCGTTACTTCTGTACACTGCTTGATTCTACAGTCATAGAAAAGTTTTGAAAAATGATATATTGACCATGAGTTTCATGATATTGTGTTTTTCCAAACAAACTTTTGATCATAGTTGTATGGAATTCAAAACTTGACGAAAAGTCATGGTGACCCGTTTGTCTTCTGCTTATTCTGAAACCTGTGCTGAAAGTAACGATAAAATTGTGGTTCAGGGTCTAGGAAGGGGTTAGACCTGGGGATTCTAAGGTTGAGTTTGGGGAAGCACACAAACACACAGAAAACATTTAAATTGACAAACGGTCATTAGAAGTCTCTCTATCTACAAAGACTAAAACAAAGGTTAAAAGCAACTGGACCCCCTTATACACTTTTGAACGGAGCAGCAAGATTTCGAATGAGCATAGTCCAAGAGAAATATTAATTTTCCTAATCATAATCCATCGATGTTTACGAACATGTTTTTCCATACAGGGCTGTAATCACTATTATTTGATTAGTGAGTGTTCATATACGTTACACTTTGTCTTTTTCGTAATAAGTTCTTTGCTATTTTGTAATATAAAATTATTCCCTTTATCAAATTCAAATATTAAAAAGATTCTCATAATTAAATACAAGTACCAAAAAGATTCTCTTAACTAATTACAAGTGCATAATCGAAAGGCAGCTTAACTGCTTACCTGAAGTCGGTTCCATTATTAAAGTCCCATGCAGAAGCATGACACACAACATCCCGATCAGGGGGCTTCTCGAGCATGGACAGTGTCCAGAATGTGTCCGGCATGGGTTTCATACCTATAGACATGAAAAACTCCTCCGCTACCCGGTACATATAGGTAATGTTGTAGTTCTGGAATACGTGTACAAAGATCTTTGGAATGAGTACATCGCCGCTTTTCTTCAAAAGTGTAGTTAGCCTAACTATGTACAGCTTAACACAGGGTGAAGGTTTGGGGGTTGAGCGGCAATATTTGTTAGTAATGTATTTGCCTTGAAAAGAGACAAATTTTCACAATTCATATTCTTTCTGGCGTTTGGTTTTTTTTAAAACATTCATATACATGTAGTATCAATTAATTTTTTTCGTGTTTATTCCGAAGCTATATAATCGAGTACATTCGCAACGAAGGTATCACCGGATTTTCTAATTTCGTGAAGAAGCTGATAAAAGCCTACAGCGAATTCGGAGAGGAAAGCAAAGTAATGATTGAAAAAATAAACAGTTTAATGTCAAAGCAAACCAAAGTCGTAGTAGTAAAGACGACGACCTACCTTGTTTTGCATAATGTCTGTTAAGCTAGGTCTACCTTTCCCGGGGTAAGGTTCTAGTAGATCATAGATGTTACCCCATTGTTGTGCCCACATGTTACCTGAAGTAAGATGAAATCAAGAATTATGTGTCTACAAAAAATCATAGATGGATCAAGATGAATAAATGTTGTTTTAAGTAGAAACATGTTTCTATAGTTTGAGACAAATATGCGTGTCATTGGCTTTGATTGTAGCATTGTGTCTGTCAAGTTTCTTGAGTGTACTTGATCAAACTCATCCGTGAATTGATTTTAGCAATGAAATAATCTAAGCCAAATACAAGAAGTCGCTTTTTAAAAATATATATTAATACTGCCAAAAATTGAGCATTCATGTCCCAAATGACTTGACAATCTTACCTAATATATGAGCAGGTATATGTCCATCAGCAGGGAATTTATCTGCTCCATAGTGTGCCTTCAGCTTGTTTCTAACGTACGCATGAAGTTGGTCGTATAGTGGTGCTAGCGTGTTGAATAAGTCCCGTACATCGGCTTCAAACGTGGGTTGTTCGTACCAGGATCGGTAGTATGCTCCCATATCGGGGTATTGACCTAAAAAAGGAAGTGACCGTCATTCAATTATCAAAACGTCCACATATGAATATGATTCCATAATACAGCCCTTGGTTATTCCTTGACAAAACCTTCTCACACACTGTCAGATAAAAGCTTTAATTAATTGCCAGAGTAATGAATCTTTTCTAAAGGTTGATAGATTTCTATTATCGTTACAAAAGCATATGCAAAGTTTGAAAGCAATATCTTCAGCAGATATAATACAATTCCATGTAGAATTTCAAAAAACGAAGTCCAGAAGGGTTGTAATTCCACTACATTAAATGACAGAGTAATGCATCTTTGCCTAGATGCTGATATTGTGGTCAAAGAAGCATATGCAAAGTTTTAGAGCAAAAGCATCAGTAGGACAAAGATATGACACTTGTACTTGTATAAAACCTTAACCAAAGCAATTACGTCGAACCTTATCCAAAGCATTACGCCGACGCCCGTTTGACCGAACTGACCGAAATAGCCCCCCTATTTTACGAATAGTCTCGCTAAAAAGGACAGCTTACCTCCAGCTTGAATTGCACGGTTCATCAACGTCACAAATTCCTCATACAGTCCCTTCATTTTAGCCCCGCTAACATCTCGCCATCCCTTCCATGCTTCTGTTAATTCTTGGTAGTTTCGGCTGTTGGTCAGGACGTCTGTCAATCCTGGACAACACAAATAATTGAATTAATAAATAGATAAATAAAGAAAAGACGATATGAAGACAATTATTGAGCAAAGCATGTATCTTTAAGATATAAAAACACTTCGCGGAACATCTGCGTCATCAGTGGCAACTGAAAATGACAAGGGTATCCGGATTTTTGAAAATCCGGATACCTTCGACAGTTGCCGTTGTCATGAAACCGATGAAGGTGAGGACGAGACAGCACGAAGTGTTTGGCATATAATGATGAATGGAATACCTTAATCTCAGGGAAAAATGCCAATATTTCCGCGCTAAATTTTTGTATCTTCATTTTTTTACACAGTTATTATTGTAATTCGCTGGGTGTACTTGATCTAACATGGAGAGTAATTTTGAGTTACCATTGCAAAAAGATTTGGAATAATGGTGTTGCTTTTGTTGCGTAATTAACATATTGATGGTTTAAAAGTTCAATCAGGTGTCGTAGGCCTACCTGGTTCTAATGCTTTGCAATCGTCGGCTGTCTTACACCATTTCGCTGAGCTGTAGATACCCGTCATTTCTGCTTCGATCTCGGCGATCTGTGAACGGAAAATGAAAGTCGATTCTGTTGGTTAAAGTAGAAATAGTAAATACGCATATTTATCAACTACCTCTTGTTATGCATTTGCTATTCATGGCTGTTGTTTGCTTCAATTGATTTGAGGGTTTTTTTTTTTTTTTTTTTTTTTTTTTTTTTTTTTTTTTTTTTTTTTTAATTCTATGACAATTTGTAAGATATAGAAACAGAGCGGGTAACGGCACGAAGCGCGACGCTGGCATTTGACCTGAAAACAAAGATTACATTTATCACATCTACCAAAGAAACTAAATGAGAGTGTAATGACTTGTTCAGGAGAAACTTTTTTCCCAATACACCCTGATACAGTTCCAAATTTTTAACCGTGACCTGCGCATGAAGTGAGCAAACAAAAGGTCACGTGGTCTTTTTACTATATAATTCATTGTGCGAGTCGTTATTTTCGCGCGAGCAATTTTCATTTATTCTGCCTAAGTATTAAGAATATATTTTATACAGTCATTTGCGTTAATTATTAGAGTTTTCAGTTACAGGAATATTTTTGCAACTTTGATTGAAAAAAAGAGATTTTTGGCTTGTAATCATTCGTACCCTGTCTCCATCGCCCATTACCACCATGCAAGTTCAGGATGAGCTACTGCTTTTGAAAACCATATAAAAAGAATTTTGCAGGAGCAAGTGAGCTCCTTAGTACTGTCCAAGTGTGAGCGGTAATATTTTGCATGTGTTTGTGCTCTAGATTAGAGCCAATAATGGACAGGTCACAGGATGGATTCCCAGCCGCGGAGCGTGGACAATTATAAATCAACTTATTGCTGAAACATTGTTGAGAGGCGTTAAATTAAAAAAAAAGAATTGAAAAGAAAAATATTTTAAACTTTTACCAAACAAGAAATGTTAATGTTTTGACTGTCAAGGGCGGATCCAGGATTTTTTTTCAAGGGGTGGGGGGTGAGGTCTAGCCCAAAAGATGTCTTTAAATTTGTGAATTTTGTAATGTTAGATACCATACTAACGCTGTGTAGTCAAAATTCGATTTTCGACCTATTCAAGGCGGGATCCGGACCCCCGACCCCCTTTTAGATCCGTCTTTGACTGTCTTACAGAGATTGTTTCAAAAATCATTTCAAGGGGCAAAATAATGAATTACTTTTAATCAGCATTTTCTCCTTTTGCCTCAAGGTTTTCGTTACTATATTACTATATTTTTCATGGGGGTCCAAGCCCAATTGCCGGGGGGGGGGTCCACGCCCAAATGATGACTTAAATGTGTTAAATCATATATTGACGCTTTAATTATATAGTCAACATTCAATTTATGGCTGATTCCGGGGGAGGGGAGTGCGGACATCCCGACCACACCCACCCCACTCTAGATCCGCCCTTGCACTTAAAAAAACCTACTTTCATGATACCCATTCTGTTATCTGCAAGAGCTTCCAAATTGAATCAGGTGCCGTTTAGGAAAGGGTTAAGCCGCTGTCAAACTTGAAAAGTCTAAATAATTTGTCGTTTGGGAAATGGGCTTTAACAGCTATGTTTTTATTATCAAATTGATCTACCATAATGAATTATCTTTCTTCATAAACCTTTCGGCACTGACATAACCATCTTCACACTGAAAATGGCATGTTTCGTACTTTTTTTGTTGGGGAAGGGGGTTTGTAACGTGAATATGAAAGTTTAACCTTGCGGCTAGGTCCTCGAAAGATCCGAGGATACTACTTTTTCGGAGGGTCAAAAATGACTTAAAAGCCGATAAAGGCCATAAATGGAAGTCAGTCAATGATATCCCGTCGAGATTCACAGAGGAATCATCACTAAACGGTGTGTGATTCCTCTTAAACTTCTTCTTTCCTCCGTTCATTTCCATTGTACGTTGGATGCTTTACTCACATTTGGGTCAGAGCCTCGATCTGGCATCAAAAAGTGTTACTATTTTTAGTAACAAATTGGAAGTGTATTTGGGTGTATAGACGGATGAGTAAGATCTTCAGTACGGTAGAGTCACTACCAGGATTTATCAAATTACGAAAATACTTCCAAATAAATACAAATATTAACATCGGAAGTATACTATCGCGCATTTGTAAGTACATCTAACTTCTGTGCACTTGAGCCACTTTTGTTTTGAACAAACCATTGATAAATCAACGTTATGAAGCGTTTGAACTGGCTAACAATAGGGAAAAGAAACAGGATTAAGGAAACGCATGTTTATTTTACTACATGCTGTAGGATTTACGTCCATACATACATTTCAATCTCAAACTAAGCGGAAACTTAACAATTGAAATCTTCGGTCATTTTTAAAAATATTTTGAGCAATCACTTCTCGTATAATGAGAGATTTTGTTTTGTATTGTCTTGTTTTTCTCTTGACATATTTGATACGTCTCAATGACGCCAAAAAAAAAAAACGAAGGCAACATTCAACACATGCAAATTTTTAGCTTCAGTTTTATGCACCTTATTTTCTTCAGAATTTCGACCAGTGTGCTTACATATATAATGTTGGCCTACTTACCCTTTTTAAAACAGCAGGATCCTCATACCCAGATATTCCTATGTCTATAAGTTTATCATATTGTCGAATTAAAGAAGCATCAGTCAACAGAGTTCTGTTAAAGTTGGCCAGCACGTATAATGAGTCGTTCTTCGATGCTTCTGAATAAACGAGGCTGTATGCTGTCTGAAAAAAATATGACGTACCAAATAGGTCAAAAGTCTATATTTAAGGTGCACTCATAGAAAATACAAGTGCACTTGTATATCTTGATGTGGTTTTATAAATTTTGTACGTGTACTTGTAGTTTTATAAGTACAACCGTAAAATTTATAAGCTCACCTCAGAATATACAAGAGCACTTATATTCTATAGGTGATTGGACAGCCTCGTTTTAACACGGCAATCTATTTATAGAGCCTAATCGTGTAAGAAAAATACAAGTACACTTATAAAATTTATAAGTGCACCTGTAGATTTCAGCCTGGTTTTGGTCGTTTAAGAAAAACAAGTGCACGTATAAAATTTATAAAACTACATCATGATATACAATACAAGAACAATTGTATTTTACAGGTGCGCGCTGAATATTGAAGTTTGACCCATTTGGTACGGCAAAGAGAAAATCGTGGAAAATAGCAATGAATGACCGAGTGAATGATCGCTACGTACATCTTCGATAGAGAACTCCAACATTTATACCGGTTTTTATCAACCTTTTCGATAAGCACTTGCTTAGATTGGTCGATTGAATGGGATTTTAGTGCAATTTTATCTGCATTTAGCGGCTGGAACACTTAAGCATGGATTCTTGACATTTCTGTCACCAGTAATACCACAATATCCAATCCGAGTCTCTAGCCGCTCTCTCACATAGATTATTCACATCCAATCGGCGAGATACAAATGACTTTTGTAAAATATCAGAACAGAAATTGGCCGAATGTTCTCAGCTTTGACAAGATATCGAAGAGGACATTGTTATTAATTTGACGTCTTCTACTCCTATCAATTTGGACTAGTCTATCAATTTGTCGTCTGGGGTATGATGAAAGAACAACAATAGACACACCATTTGCTGTTGATTGTAGGTAGTTATATTGGTATAATAGGCCCAACTCAGTATGCTGTACTGGTTACTCCTTCTCTCCGCCCGTTTGTTATAAGAGTTTTCCCCATCTATCAGGTAGCTCCGGAATCGGTCGTCTTCCACAGAAGCTTGGACGGCCGAAATTGCCAACAATGTAGTGATGCAAAGAAGTAGTGACCGCATTGTGACTGTAATATATGAATGTGAAAGGTCTTCGAAAAACGGTATATTAGGAAGCATATCGTCGCTTTTCAACAAAAATATCGTAACTGCAGCTTGTTTTAAGCTGATGGTACGACGCTTTTTTTCTGAAAAGCAGCGATATGCAATAACTGAATATACAAACACGAAATGTAAAGACTTCAAATACCATTGACAACAAGAGGGCCAAGATGGCCCTGCATCGCTCACCTGAGAGGACTTTGAGACAAACATCTTGCAATCTTCAAACTCGCATGACCCACTTTTTACATGACCTACATATCAGTAAGATAAACATTCTGAACAATTTTCACTATGATGAGTAAATATTTAGGTTCTTAGAGCAAAAACAAGATTTGACCTTTTGACCTAGTTTTAAACCTAACATTAGCCACTTTCTACATGACCCATTTATCATCAAGATAAGCAATTTTCATAATGATGAATAAATATTTTGATATTTTAGAGCAAAATTTTAAAAACAAAATTTGACCTATATTTTGACCTCCTATGGCCCACTTTATACATGCCCCAGATATTGTCAAAATAAACATTCTGAACAATTTTCACATTGATTCAGATATCATTATGGTTCTAAATGCAGAAATAATATTTGACCTAGTGACCTAGTTTCTGACCTCACATGGCCCCCTTTTTACATTGACCAGATATCATCAAGATAAATATTCTGAACAATTTTCACAACGATAAAGTAAATATTTTGGTTCCTAGATCAAAAACAAGATTTGACCTAGTGACCTAGTTTAAGACCTCGCATGACCCACTTTTCACATCACCAAGATATCATCATGATACATATTCTGAACAATTTTCACAATGATTAAGTAAACATTTTGGTTCATAGAGCAAAAACAAAATTTGACCTAGTTACCTAGTTTTTAACCTTGAATGACCTGCTATTCACATCATCAAGATATAATCAAGATAAACATTCTGAATTTTTACAATGATTGAGTAAATATTTCGGTTCTTAGAGGAAAAACAAGATTTGACCTAGTGACCTAGTTTCTGACCTCACATGGCCCC
The DNA here is from genome assembly GCA_963680895.1 of Fragum sueziense. Lineage (NCBI taxonomy): Eukaryota > Metazoa > Mollusca > Bivalvia > Cardiida > Cardiidae > Fragum > Fragum sueziense. The sequence goes on along the minus strand of OY804602.1, from coordinate 47,655,735 downwards.
CGTTTTACATTGACCAGATATTATCAAGATAAATATTCTGAACAATTTTCACCATGATAAAGTAAATATTTTGGCTCCTAGAGCAAAAACAAGATTTGACCTAGTGACCTAGTTTTAGACCTCGCATGACCCACTTTTCACATCACCAAGATATCATCAAGATCAACATTCTGAACAATTTTCATAATGATAAAGTAAATATTTTGGTTCTTAGAGCAAAAACAAAATTTGACCTAGTGACCTAGTTTTTAACCTCAAATGACCTGCTATTCATAACACCAAGATATCACCAAGATAAACATTCTGAATTTTCACAATGATTGAGTAAATATTTCGGTTCTTAAAGGAAAACAAGATTTGACCTAGTTTCTGACCTCACATGACCCACTTTTTAAATGACCCAAATTTTGTCAAGATAAACATTCTGAACAATTTTCACAATGTTTGAGTATATATTTCCGTTCTTAAAGCAAAACCAAGATTTGACCCAATGACCTAGTTTTTGACCTTACATGACCCACACTTTCTACATTACCTAGATATCAAGATAAGTATTTAGGATAGTTTATACAAAGTTTTAGGGCAACATTGGCATCTCTAGAGCAAAAGGAAAGATTCTGTAATATTTGACCTTGTGACCTAGTTTTTGACCTTGCATGACCCATCTTTGACCATGACGTTATGAAGTTATCATCAAGATAAACATTTAGGACAATTTTGACAAAGTTTAGACCAAAATTGGCACTTCCAGAGGAAAAGGGAGGATTTTGCAAGATTTGGCCTCGTGACCTAGTTTATGACCTGGCATGATCCACTTCTTGACATGACCTAGGTATCATCAAGATAAACATTCAGGACAATTTTGAGATAGTTTGGGCCAAAACTGGCATGTTCGGGCCAAAATGAAGGATTTTAAAAGATTTGACCTTGTGACCTAGTTTTGACCTTGTATGACCCACTTTTCATCATTTGATAGATATAATCGAGATAAACATTGAGGACAATTTTGACAAAGTTTGGAAAAGAATTGGCACTTCCTGAGCAAAATAAAGGATTTTGTAAGATTTGACCTCTTGACCTACTTAATGACCTAGAATGACCCACCTCTTGACTTAACCTTATCATCAAAATAAAAATTCATGACAATTTCTACAAAGTTTGGGCCAATATTGGCACTTCCAGTGTAAAAAGATGGATTTTACAATATTTGACCTAGTGACCTAGTTTTTGACCCGGCTTGACCTAATTTTTTTTTCATTACCTAAATATCATCAAGACAAATATCTTGATCAATTTTCACAACGATTGGGCATTAAATGTGGCTCCTAGAGCAGAAAGAAGATTTGACCTAGTGACCTACTTTTTGACCCCATTATGGCCCCGATTCAAATTCTTTGAAGAATTTTGAAAAGGCATGACCCATAGATCATATTTGTGAAATATGATTGAATTCTACCAAGTACTTTAGGAGGAGAAGATTTTTTTGTGAAAAGTTGACGGATGGACAGATAGACAGATAGACAGATGGACAGATGGACAGACAGACGCCGGACAACAGACCGATCACAATACCTCACCTCGAGCACTTTGTGCTCAGGTGAGCTAAAAAGGGAGAAACCGTTGTTTCGACTTGGTTGTTACAAGGATTTTCGCCATCTTGTAGGCACCAAACGTCTTCGTTGGAGGCTTAGACAGTCGAACTAGCCAGCAGAGTGGTGTAACAAAAGAGTTCTGACTTTGTGAATAAAAAAGCAATTGACAACATCAAAATGGTGTTATCTATCTATCTATCTATTAAATGATTCGAAAGAAAACTAATAAGTTGCGAAATTAATTTCAAAAATTCCGCATTACATAGCACTTCGTTCATAGAATTCATACATATCTAGTTCATGACAGAGGCCGGGACATGGGTTGTTCTTTCTAAAGACAAACACGTGTATACTACCACCTTCACCTCCATAGCCTGCATGAACATAAAACGAAACATTTTGATAATGCCAGTAAAATAATTTGGGGTCGACATATATATCATGACTGTCGATGGAACATGGCATGTTTATAAACAACAGCAAGCAAATAAAGGTCACTATACGAGGGATGTTCAAAAATTATCCGGATTGTGTCTATAGAATTTAAATGGGGTATCAAATAACAACAATACTTCACTCATCGGAAGTTAGATTAAGTATGCACACTTCTGTGAAATTATATGAAAATCCGATCACGGGTATGGATTTTACAAACAGTCAAATTCACATAGGTACTATAGGGACCGGCGCACGTCACTAATCACAAGGCGACGTCGACGACGTCGTCGGAAAATATAAAGATAATGTTGCGTATTCTTTTTCAAAGTAATTGCCGTTATGTTCAATACAGCGTCATTTACGGCGCAACTATTGGTTGAAAATATCACCATACCACTCAGACCCGCATTGTCTGGTAATCAAATTTGTTTAATTTCAGTTCTTTTAAGGATGAAAATATTTTACCCATCAGTTGTGCCTTAATCGTTGGGAATATGGCGAAGACAAATGTTGCTAAATCTAGAGAATATGGTGGATAGGATACGGTTTCGAGTCAAAGTATAGCTAATAACAGATCGGTAAGACCTGCCGTATGGGGTTATATGCATTGGGCCTATCCATGTGCAGTGGAAAATTCATAAGTTGGAGTCGTCTAAATTTCGCCGTTTGGTAAATGGATATTACGGAAATTTTGGACAGTTTTTTTAAAGTAGTAAATTGCTACTAGTTTTGAAATAAAAAATATTGAAACGAAATTACCTTCGTAATTTTCAATTCATTTATAAGAATCAAATGAATGCTGCCTACACTTATATAGCATTCGTCTGACAATGTCCGTACCGTCATCCTCCGATTTCTACATAGCGCATCCGCAATGGTCGTAAGTGACGTCGTCGTTATTTACCTTTTCCGGACTTGTTCAACTAGATTCAATGTTTACCGCTGCGTTCTTAAAACGTCTGTACCAATTAAACAGTAGGGTCCTAGAGACTGAGTCTTTTCCCTTTGCCGTGGTGATCTTTTTGTATGAGTTTGTCTGCGTTTCTTCGAGGTATTTGCAGGATTTTATGACGAACCTAATTTCCAAACAATCAATTGACGCCACATTTAACAGCCAAAACGCCGACCCCACTGCTATTCTAAAGGGCATGTCTCGTGCATTTATTCACCGAGTGAAGTATAACTTGGACATTATGTAATACGTACCAAATTACGTATTCTATGAAAATTCCGCGTTGTTCGCAATTACAATGGACACATTATGAACAGCAAAAGGGATTCTAAAAGAATAATATTTTGAGCTGCGCCGGGTACACGTTACCATGGTATTTCAGAACGTAATTGTATGCGCGTTAGTTTAGAAAAATAATTCAAACTGGTACAGACAGGTGTGTATTGAATTCCGATATAAGATGATATAAAATTCGGTAATATTGTGTGGGAAATATTTGTTTACCGGACACAGTCCGGATAATTTTTGAACAACCCTCGTATAATAAAGTCAGTAATTATAAGAACTTGACGTGGTGCGATCCCCACAAAATGACAACACTGAAACTCTATAACTGGCAATCACTTGTGATGTTGCAATCCCCGTGCTGTAAAGTCGTTAAATAGCATTGGGTACTGGATAAGTCTCTTTTTTTCATTTTTGCCGCGTTTTAAAGCGCTTCTCAGCTATATTTCATATACAATTTGAAAAGTAGTTATGTAGATATATGGCCAAATCACGACACTATAACATACAGCTGGGAAACTCAACGCAAAAGACGAAAATATCGACATGACTTACGCCATAAATCCACCATCTATCGATAAAACAGAACGTTGATTGCAACATCACGAGTTATTGTCGGCAATAGGGTGTGTTACAAAACCTATCGCCAATGCTTCATGGCCAAAATGTTTTCTTGCCAAACCCACGCACGTACACATTTTGCAATTCTATTTTTATGTTATTTAGAGTTTTCAAAAGTTGTATCCAGCAAACTGACATCATTTTATAATATGGGGTTCTTGCACAATTATAGATCTATTGCATATTTGCCAATTTGGTTTGGCATTCTGCCTCTGTCATTTGTATCTGCGATATGTGTGTATCTTGACGTCGCTTTTTATGACGTACAAAATGGGTCAAATGTCTGTATAGAGCGTGCACGCATAAAATATACGAATCGACGCATATATTTTCAACTGCTCGCGTAAATTTTATGCGCCGACGCGTAAATATGCGCGTCGACGCATAAAATTTACGCGAGCAGTCGAAAAAAATATGTGTCGACGCGTAAATTTTACGCGAGCAGGAGTAAAAAATGTGAAACCGAGGCTGGCCAATGGGAGAGGCGGTTAGAAACCTTTCCCTTTATACCATAAAATTGATGGATGAAACGAATGATCTGATTGGTTAATAGATAAAATACGCGTATATTTACGCGAGCAGTTGAAAATTTACGCGTCGACGCATAAATTTTCAACTGCTCGCGTAAATTTTATGCGTCGACGCGTGAATATACGCGTCGACGTATAAAATTTACGCGTCGACGCGTCTATTTTATACGTGCACGCTCTTAATAGACTTATGACTCTTTTGGTACGCCATAGCTTTTAATAAAAACCTTGTAACTAAGGTTTGTCAGGCAGTTTTATCGCGCACTGGTTCAATTAGTAAACAGATACCTCTGTTTGAAATTTCGTTGTCTCAAAATATAGATTGGCCATCAAACCATGCAAAATCTCTAAATGTCCCAACTGACAAATTTATTGGTTTATTGCTGCATTGTCCGTTCAAAGCTTGGGTACCGATTGACGAATTTATGACAATAATTAAGATAACCTTCAAGTGATAATTCTTTCTAAACAATCCGAAACAAACACTTCAATCGCCAATATTCAGGTCAAGAGATTCCGGCGGTTTTGCTGACCTTTTACCGAACAATTTCTGTCCTGGTCTTGCGTTTCCGATTGAGAACGCGGTGGAAAAAATAGAGGGATTGAAGCCATCCATCTTCAAACGCAATTTAGTCATATAATTATGTCATAATAATTGCAATTTTTCCTTTTCATGATAGCTGCTAATTTTGTCATCTGCTAGACGAAAAGTTTTATCCTCGTCAGAGAAGTGGGAATAAAATCGCTGCTTACGACACGCGTATTACAATACTGATAGGCAACATTTCTCTTTTATCTCCCATTGCAATCTATGATATAGCATAAACGTTCCCAATATTGACAATAGGTTTGTCGTCAAAACTATAGCGGACGAGAATTGACCTGGCAGAGCACTCCATTCGATTAGCATGGGATGCTCTGCCAGGTCATTTATCGTGAGGTATACCTTTTTTCAAGTTCAGAAGGTTTTTTTTTTGCGCGGGAAAAGGTTAAACCACCCGCTACGTGACAAGCATCCAGTACCAGGGCCCATAAAGTTCTGATTTTGTAATGTAAACACTCTGTTATGAAAATTTATTCTCAAGAGTTTTATTGATGAATTTCATTAATTCTTTCCCAAATGGTAAAAATTTGGATTTGTCCTAATTAATAATGTCGTCACAGGAGACTAATATTTAACCCTTTCCCAAACGACAAAATTTTAGGGAGGTCTAATTTGAGATCTGCTGCAGACGACAAAATGGTTGTTTTTAATCAAGAAAAATGTGTACAAAATAGCCCAGAAAATATTTAGACAAAAGGAGAAAATGCTGATCATCAGCATTTTCTTCTTTTGCCTAAATATTTCTCAAGCCTTTTCTAATAGGGACGTCAAAACCAGGTCTTGTTTGGGAAAGGATTAAGTAATATGTCTACTATTTAATCATGAACGTTAATGTAACTTGCTTGATATGATGACAAATAATTCAAGTTTTCCAAATATATCTGTGTTTGGGTCTAGACCAACTTTGGATTGACGTAGAAAGGGTTAAAGAAACATTGCATTTGAATATTTTATCTTCTTCTTTTTTCTTCTTCTTCTTCTTCTTCTTCTTCTTTTTCTTCTTCTTCTTCTTCTTCTTCTTCTTCTTCTTCTTCTTCTTCTTCTTCTTCTTCTTCTTCTTCTTCTTCTTCTTCTTCTTCTTCTACTTCTTCTTCTTCTTCTTCTTCTTCTTCTTCTTCTTCTTGCTGTTGTTGTTGTTCAATAATTCATAATATCACAACTCGTATTTCATTTTCAATACTTACGATTCTGTACATCATAAAAAGTAACAAAAATGCTCGAAGCTTGGAAGAAAAGAAAAAAAACGCGGCTGATTATTCTCATTTTCGGTGGTAAGCCTACTTTGATTATTCAAAAACGGAATCAATTTTATTGAAATCGAGAGTCTTAGAATCAAGACTTGCATTTTCATAGGTACATAATTTTATGTATCATTATATCATTTCATATTTGGTTACAGAAATTGTTTGTTAGGATAAATTTACATAACACATTTGCATTGTAAATCATTGCTTCAATGGCTCTCTGGAGTATGTTACTAGACAAAGTAATTTAGTGTTCGATCTACTTTTTGGACCAATGAAATTGCAATGTATTTTAAAATTTCGCCGCTCTATTTCGCATAAACAGGCTGCCGGCTAGTTTATGTGGCGTCTATACATAGCTACGCCCAGTTTCCAATGAACCGCTAGCGAACACTAAGTCAGATAGAGTCTGTATCGTAGATTCTACGCGATATAAACATTCAATGCGCTGTGCGCATTTGAATATTTATTTCGCGTAGAATATACTATACAGCCTCTATCTAATACATAGACCATTCCTTTTCAAGGATTTGGACAAATAAAATTGCAGTATATTTTAAAATTATGCCGCTATATTTCGCATAAACGAGACTGTCGACTAGTTTATGTGACGTCTATACATAGCCACGCCCCCCTCTCCAATGAACCGATAGCGAACACATTTATAGGGAATCGACGCAAAGATTGAAACGATTCTATCTCGAAGTAGAAGTCACATATTAAAGAAATAAATGACAATTTTCACTGGACGGAAACTATCTACCCTAAACATACATGTTTATCTATCCATACGATATTCATGGATATTTTTCGACATTATTTGCATTTTCTTTTAATTAACATGGGTCACTTTTAAAGTAGTACGTCGGTACAATTTCCTAAAACGTGATTATGCATTCAATTACAGCACTATGGCTTGTCATGCAAAAAGGAATCTTCTCGAATTTGTGAAAATATTTCGTTTGTTATGCTCCCCGAAAAAATTTCGGGGGAGCATATAGTCGCCACGCTGTCCGTCCGTCCGTCTGTCCGTGTGTACGTCCGTCCGCCCACAGCCATATCTCAGCAACCCTTGGACCAAATTCAATGAAACTTCACATGTGAACTCCCTGGGTCAATACCCAGGACCCTTTTTCTCCGTTTGTAAATTTAAGGCTGCGTCATGGAAAAAGGGGCCTTAGTGTAAAAATGAGTTTTTCTCTTATTTCTCTTCATCTAATGGTCAGATTTTAATGAAATTTTGTGCTCATGTAATAAAAAGAATGTTCTAGACCATATTCTATAAATAATGTGTGTACAAAAAAAACTGTCATGGGAAAAGGGGGCTTAATGTATGATAGTTTTTATTTTGTAACTAACACTTATTCGGGGAGCATAATCCGTCTGTGACGGCTCTTGTTTATTTTTTTCATGCTTTACGTTGTTCTAAACATTACATTGGCCCACTTCCTAAAATCATTCCTAAATAATAACCGTTTGGTGTCTTCTAGAAAAGACGGTTTTACAATATAACATTGCATAAAAAGACACAAAATATTGATAACCAGCTTATTTTTCAACTTTGGTCTCAATGTTTTCAAGGCTATAACGCACGATTCAAAATAGCTGCGATATCGTAGGATTCGTATTGGTTTGGAACCAAGGTCAAGATTAAAAAAGGGGCGGATGCGGTGTCGTGGAAATGCGCTTAACTTGTAACACAGGATTCGCAGGTTCGATCCACCGCCTCTGCAGTCTTTCGGATAAGACTTTAAACCGAGATTCCGTCTCCATATGACCATAGCAGTTGAGTAGGACGTAAAACTCCATTAAATCCAAATCCAAGATTCCAAAAAGGTTTCGGGAATTACGTTTTTGCAACTAGATTCAAAGTTCCATGCAGCGTACATGCCTTTGAATTTGGATCAATCTAAAATAATGTCGCCTGGTAAAAGTTTAACGACGAAATTGACCTATCCAAATTCAAAAGGTGGTGCAGACGACAACACAATCAAACTAAAATATAAGATATCTTTGAAATGTTAGAAAATGTTGAGGAAAACAGACAAAACGCCATTGTTTTGGAAAAGGGTTAAAAGAAAAAGGGGCATATCGTCGTTGTTAATGCAAAAGCTCGTAACTCCAGCTTAATTGAAGCTGGAGTTACTAGGTTTTGCAATAACACCAACGATAATATGCTTCATTTAAAACAGAAATTCAACAGCGGTGTATCATTTATCAATTATATAACCACGTTTCTTGATATAAGAAATCTGATGTTTTTAACCCATTACCAGGCTATTTGTAGACCAGTTGAAATACAAAGATGTAGCAGACGACAATTTAATGTGTTTCGAATTTCCCATTTTTTGTGTTTCGATGCAGAAAACGTTGTGGGATATGAAGAAATTGCTTGTCACAAGCAATTTCTTCATTTACCACGATGTTTTCCAAAGCCTTGATCTTGTAGGGCGTCTAAAGACGTTAATATGAGGGGATATGTTAAACAAAAACAGATAGTGCTTTCGAAACATGCACTTTCACATTCCAGACCTTGTTCCAACGTCCCTAATTGAAAAGGTTCAGAAAATATAGAGACAAAAGAAAAAAGTGCTGGTACCAGTATTTTCTCCTTTGTTTTCTGAATTATATTGTAGATATACTCAAACCATATTTTTATCAACATCAATTTTGTCACATCCAGCTGCTAATATTTGAACAAGTCATATGTTTGCCACTTAGGAAAGCGTTAATGTATTTTTGATGAGTGTGCAGATAGGTTCTAGAATCGAAAGCTGTGAACTTAATTAAACCCTTTCCCGAACAGCAAAATATTGGATTAATGAAATTTGAAAGCTGCTGAATTCATACGTCGCACGTGCATATTATGCAAAACCAGCATGTAGCAAGAGTGTGGGTAGCCAAGCAATTTCGGGTGACTTTTATCAACACTGTTTTAACGCTATAAGGGTAAAAATGTATTGAACAAATTTTGAGTCGATATGATGGAAATTAAGAGAGATGTTAAAAAACTGCTTACTTTGTTTTGCCTCTCAGTATATTTCCTAATATTTTCCCTTAAAACACTTTTAGAAGAACGTATAGGCCTATTATAACTATGGGAAAAACTTTCTATACCTTATTGTTTGTATGAATAAAGTTTCTAAAATGCGTGTAATCCAAATTACATGTAAATGCACAGTTAAGAAAGGTCAAATGACCACTCTTTATCTCCTAGGCAAAATAAGTAATTAAACTGTTTTCACATTAATGAGAATGTACCTTGTACAAAGGTATACGTAATTACAAATGAGCTGCAGTCAGTATGTGGAAAATGGGGTCTTATAGCATGCTATCCACACACCCAGTTTAATCTGGGTCTATCGGTAGTGGTAGACCAAAATCTCGTAACTACAGTATTTAAAGAACCGACGTTGCGATTTTGTGATCTCTCACCGTGCACCGACGCATTTTGCTATCCTACATTCCTCACAGATAATGTAATCCCAAAAGACACCTTCTTGCATATCGCTGCATTCCAAAAGAAACCTCGTATCTACAGTTTGTGTAAAGGTGTCGAAACGGCGTTCTATATCAAATAGTAGAAATAGATTATTATGACGTACTAAATGGGTCAAAAGTCTATATAGAGCGTGCACGCATAAAATATACGCGTCGACGCATATATTTTCAACTGTTCGCGTAAATTTTATACGTCGACGCATAAAATTTACGCGAGCAGTTGAAAAAATATGCGTCGACACGTAAATTTTACGCGAGAAGGAGTAAAAAATGTGAAACCGAGGCTGGCCAATCGGAGAGTTGGTTAGAAACCTTTCCCTTTATACCATAAAATTGATGGATGAAACGAAGGATCTGACTGGTTAATAGATAAAATACGCGTCGACGCGTATATTTTATGCGTGCACGCACGCTCTAAATAGACTTTTGACCCATTTGGTACGCCATAGATTATTCCCTTCTTGATCAGACTGTGTGTGTGTGCATAGGCTGATCTGCAGACTGCACCCATGTTTGTCTGTGATTCAATTAGACCACTTTTTTCCACACATTATGTTGATATTATAATTATAATCCTATTCTGTATGTGCTGTCTGATCGGGATCCATACCGGTCTTAAATTCTGAATTCCCATTTTTTCAATACCCAACTGTATAGGCCTACAGTGAATTGTAACTATGCTTATTATTTGAAAGCCACGCAATCCTCACTTGCCTAATTCTCGCTGGATTTGAAACCATGCAGCAGACTGATCTGGATCCATATAACGGAAGATTTTTTCCATGCCCAATCATAAACAAATAAGTTTCACTTACCTGAGAAATTCAAAAGCACGCCCTATCTCTCCGGAATTTCACCGGGATTTGAAACTGTTGGCTGAAGTCATAAACAGTCTTATCGCATCCTTAAACCCTTTTCCAAAGAATTCCATAGTTCTGTTGGCCAGAGTAGAAAAACAAGGGAAATTATGTCTTTGATACTTTTCCATATAATTTGTCGTTTTGACGTATCCCACAATGAAGTTTTTGAGGTTTTTTGACGTTGAGATAGAAGATGAAAATGTTGGTAACCTGTATTTAGGCCTACTGCTTTCTCTCAATGTTTGCCATAACATACATTTTGTGTGTTATTCGACTTTAATATTGTCACTTATGTTTCTGCAGCACTTTGACCGTGAAGGGCTAAACCCTGTACGAAATGATGCCTAACTCTGTCAAATGACAATGAAATATACGTACATTACTACATTACATTCTTTTTTTTTGGGGGGGGGGGGGCATTCCCTAATCTTTTTCCTAAACAATGGACGTTTTTCAAAGAATATGTTTTGAAAGACACCATGCAAAAAAGCTCTGATAACAAACATTTTCTACTTTTCCCTCCATGGTTTCTATGCTATGAAGCACAAATTTTATTTCGTCACTAATGTATTTGTCGGAATTTTGAATAAAGGTCGCCATGTCATTTTTACAATATACCAAACAATGTCTAGAGTTCTGTCAAAACAATGAAAATGTTGTTGGAAACAATCATGTTCTGTTAACCGTTTCCCTCACAATGTTTGGTTTGGACGTCTCTCAAAGAGCAGGTTTTAGAAATACATTGATAGCAAAGAATATGCTAGTAACAAGCATTCTACTGCCCTTTCTTTGCTACACGACGTGCACCTGTTATCTGGAAAAAATGTCCTTTAGAACACAAAAGACACTTACAGTCATGTTTCAGAATCAGTCTGTGCCCATGTGAAATCTGATCTTGACACAAGCCGCTCTCTTGCATGCTGCTTCAGGTTACAGGGACGATATTGGAAACGTTTTTTTTTTCTCTCTCTTCTTCTTCTTTTTTTTTATCAGACTGCGTGAATGTGCAGGCTGATTTTCGAAAAATGATGGGTTCAAAAGTTTTGATGGAACCTTTTTCCAGATCCTTGCTCAATAATTGTTAAACCCTTAACCACATAGTGACGCCCCACAAGAAAAAGGCTTTAGAAAGCATCATGGAAAATGAAGAAATTGCTTGCGATAAGCAAGCTCGTCATTTCCCAAAATGATCTACCCCCCCGCCCGCCCCCCCCCCCCCCCAAAAGAAAACAAAAGCACTGGAAATCGTCGTCTGCAACATCTTCGAATTAGGACCAGTCTAAAATTTTGCCGTCTGGTAAAGGGTTAATATTTTAATTCCGTCACTGATGTAGTCTTTTCTGCGCAGCACTTTTGGACTCTGACCACCACGTCATTCTTTCACATTGCAACGACGTCAGGGAATCGCGTGATGCAGCATTTTCAATATTTTTTAATGGTTCTGTTAATATATGACCGATGGGGGGGGGGGGTGTTAAAAGCAGAGAAGAGTAGGAAGGGTCAAGGGTTTTCTTGAATGGTGAATCTTTAACCCCTTACCAAACGGCAAAATTTTGGACTGGTCCAAATTCTAAGATGTGGCAGACGACAATTTCAAGTGAATGGAAATTAAAGTTCGTTTGTGTTTAGGGGTAAAAACATTGTGGGAAATGAAAAGATTGCTTGCCAGAAGCAATTTCTTCATTTTCCACAATGTTTTCCAGTGCCTTATGTTTTAAGGGGGCAGAAAGAGTCGATGTCATGGAATGAGTTAAATAACATCAGATGACAAAAAAGTTACTGAAGAACAACAAAAAGTTCAAAATTGGGAGAGTCCAACGGTTGAAGAAAAAGATTAACGAACGTACATGTATTTTGAGATCCTGCTGTTGTCATATCTTACCCTTTCCTAAACAATATTTCGTCGCCTTACAGCAAAATTCTCGTAAAGCCGCGTTCCCATTGCCGACCAAATCAACTCGATCAACTCGATCGCCTAAATTCCCCGATCAAACTCGATCAAATGTATAAATTTACACGACTTCTTCTTTATTTCTTGTCGATTAATTCCCGACCATTTTTGCCGACCACGCTCGATTGTCCCGATCACTCTTGCCGACCAAGCTCGATCAGTACTCGATCGCTTGATCGAGTTGATTTGGTCGGCAATGGGAACACTGTGTTGTAAGTTGTACGTTAGATTTGTGTAGTTTGTACGGAAGTTTTGAGTGGTCAATCAAAGATGGCGTCGGTGGAAAATCGTTAGAGGTGGGTGTCTTAGTTTTTCGTCGATAATTTCCTTAAATGGCCGTATCTTGTCTTGATACTGATATCATTGTACAGGAGAAATGTATACCTATTCACGGTGCTATATAGCCAAGTACCAGTGTTGTCATATCGTACTCAGTCGCTGTGCAAAGACAGCCCAACACGGAAAACTTTTTTCGAAGCGAGAAAGTTAGTCTTTTCAGGATGATTACATAGTAAACAGCGAACTAGGGAACAAACTATTGCTCTAACTTGGATGTTTTTAACATGCTCTTTTCTATGGTTACCGTTATTTTACACACAAATGTCTAGAATGACCACAAACGCTGTGTTTACTAAATGGCCAAACAACGGTGTAGTCACAGTGAAAATATGCAGACACAACGGTGTAGTTTCTGTGTTATCTGTACGATGTAGTTATTATTTTCACAACAAATTGTGAACGGTGTAGACTTGGTATGTTGTATAGGGCGAACTAGCTCTAACAGATAGCAGATCATCTGCACATCTGTTTCATCTGCACATCTGTTTTATCTCCCTCAAATACTTTGGTCTTAGAAAACTCAGATCTCTCCCTTGATGAAAACGCCGCCATCCTCAAAGTAAACGAAAACAAAAGTTAAGGAAATATGTTTTCTCTTTTCTTCATTCACCTAAGCCTTAAACAGTTCAATGTATGTTTGATTTAATTTTCGGAAGACATTTTTGTTATTTTTGATTGAATAAACATCTGACGGAAATGATAATCACAAGGAATACCATCACAAAATATCAAACAAGACATACGATAACCGTCATTTTGAAGCCATGTTAAGCGCAACGGCAAATTTCTTGTTCATCCGTTCATTTGATTTGTAGATTCGAAATTTCGGCTCTGGCTTTGAATTTTTCTTTGTAACTGTTTTAATTGGTTATTACAATCAATTCTTGTAATTAATGAAATGATTTCAACTCATGGAGTATGATAATTATTGATCGAAATGTATCTTGTTTTCAAATTGACCCCTCATTGAAAAGTCTGATTTTACCCAAAATAAAGGATTCAATCAACAAAACATAAATTATGAATAACAAAACATAAATTATAAATTTGTTTCATAACATTTGGGCCTTTTTTTCGTCTTGTTCGACTTAAGTAAATAAGTCTTGAAAATAGAATTCTGGAACTGCAAAATTCATTTTGGAATTTTCATACGTAATGAACTTCTTCTTCAGGACTGACAATTTTCTGACCAAGATTTTTTGGGCCCACTCATAAAATGTAACCATTTGTAATGAAAAAGACAATATTCTATTCGCCAAGACCGTTTGACTATTGGAGTAAAACGCATTGAAGTACTCCCAAGACAGTGTAACTTACACGCATCCATAAATAAATGAAATGCAATGTTTTCCATCGAGAGCCGACCTTCATTGACCAAGATAAACAAATACCAAGTTGATCAACGCTTCTCAATGACTTAATCACATCTGGGTACAAACTGTTCATTTCAGCCATTGTTTTCATGTTCTCGTGGGGAAAGAGAAGAGACCCTATCCGTTTCATCTGTTTAGCACGTCCAATGGAAATATCAGGAATTAAGGTCGGAGCTTTTTGAAGGACTTTATGGGGTGTTGAACTTCGTCATTTTTATGTTCAGGACTCATGCATGGAATGGTCCTACTCCGAATGCTTCACAACCTTTTCGAAACTCCCTTCGAAATGACAGTAGTAATAAGTGAACAGCATGGAACTGAAAATAAAAGAAAAAAATAAAACAGACGCCGGCAGATTCTTGGTAATTTCTACTATTTGACCCTTACGGAATTGCTTTGACAAATATCAAGGAAACTAGATTCTTTCTCTATTCTGATTAAAGTATATTTTGATTAAAGTATATTTTGTAGACATATTGTCACCTTCTTTGCTGCAAAGCATTTACAAGTCAGTCACATATTAGCATAATTGTTGAAGAATTTCGGTAGTAATTGTAAAACATGATTCCCAGCCGTGAAAACGTTATCATTAAACATAACAATATTATCATTCCAGAAATGATAAGTTCTGTATTACTTCAAGTCTACACCGTTCACAATTGCATTATGTCTACACCGTTCACAATTTGTTATGAAAATATAACCACACCGTACAGATAACACAGAAACTGCACCGTTGTGTCTGCATATTTTCACTGTGACTACACCGTTGTCTGGCCATTTAATAAACACGGTGTTTGTGGGCATTCTAGTCATTTTTGTGTAAAATAACAGTAACCATAGAAAAGAGCATGTTAAAAACATCTAAGTTAGAGCAATAGTTTGTTCCCTAGTTCACTGATTACTATGTAATCATCCTTAAAAGGACAACTTTCTCGCTTCGAGAAAAGTTTTCCGTGTTGGGCTGTCTTTGCACAACGACTGAGTACGATAGGACAACACTGGTACTTTGATATATAGAACCGTTGATAGGTATACATTTCCCCTGTATAATGATATCAGTATCAAGGCAAGATACGACCGTTTAAGAAATTTATCAATGAAACACTATGACACCTACCTCTCATGCTGTATTGTTGTCGCCATCTTTGAATGACTGCACAAACCTAACGTACAACTTACAACACAGTGGGGAACGCGCCTTAACGACGGCTAGCTGCAGTTACATTTTTTTTCGAAAAGCAACGATTGGTTGTTTACGACTGTACAAAGCAGGGCGGTTTTATGGAGATATGGAAAAAGGAGAACATGCTGGTAACCAGTATTAAATCAAATTTCACAAGAAAACTTTCCTCTATTTTCTCAATATTTTCCATGCCAAAAGATACAAATTGTTTTCATTTTAAAACGCTTATTTCGTCTTCTGCGTCCACTTTCAATTTGGACAAGTCTAAAACATTGCTGTCTGGGAAAGAGTCAAACGAGACGAACATGAGTTTGCGATTAAAACCTCGTAAGTAAGACTTCGAAAGACTATGGATACAACTTTTTGGAATGCCTATATGCAAGGGGTCCAACGTACACAAGTTTTTATGGTCAAAAAGATCGGCAGTGGACAAAGATGGCGGCTAAATGATTAAATTTGTGTCGATTTTGGGGACAAAAACTGAAAGTAAGTATGTTTCTTAGATTTGATATACCATGTCACCTAGCCGAGGATGTGGAGACAGTATTCACGCTCCTAGGGAAATAGGTCTTAACTTCTGACATGTGCTCAATTTCCATTGATGCTCGAAGTAATGCAAAGCTTTAAGCGGCAACAAAATCCGGAACTGATTGTGACCCGTATAAAATCGCCATTTGCATAAAAACGCGATGAAATGAGACTTACCCTCGCTGTCTACACCATTTAAACAATAAGCCCAACAATCTGATCGCACTTTTAATGTATGCAACACCTCGCATTCACGAAAAAACCCTATGTAAGCTGTCTAAAGTGGACTGTGGTCAACTGTACGAAAATAATGTCGCCACCATGTCAAACATTAATCAGACTATCTCCTGTAAAAATTTCGAATTGCACTGCAAATTCAGAGGCGTAAGTTCGCGTAACAATGAATTTTGTTATATTGAAGTCCTAGGAGTATTATCAAGTCCATTTGACGCATTTTGGGACCTAAACATTATTAAAATAACGATGCTCTAGAAAATACTGTGGAAATTGAAAATGAATAAGCAATGCATGTGTTCATTTCCCAAAGTGCTTTCTATCCAGAGGGATCCGAAAAGTAAAATTACATTCACTTGATATGGTCGTCTGGGGTAGTCTCTGGTTTACCAGGCGCAAAATCAGTCTTATCCTATTTTGTATGCTTTTGGTTAGGGCTTGAGATAAAAAATATCAAAATTCATGTAAAAGAATCTAAAAGGGTCAAGGAAAAAGAGAAGGCTTGGGGTGTAACAGTCCCCATCATGATAAGCCAAAACACAGCACAACATTTAATGTGCCCTGCATACCAGAGGTGCGCTCACATCTGCAACGCTTTAGACTTCATACAGCTTAGTTAAGACAGAGGCTGTTATCATCTAGATTTGTCTAAATTCAAGATGTTCCAGACGGCAATTTCAAGTGAATATAATTTTTTTTACTTTTCTCATTCTCCAAAATGATTAATGATTTCCAAAGCATTTATGTTCAGGGAATTCAACTTGTGGTAATGGATTACATGGTATGTACATTCATGATGTGGAAAAGCATCTAGAAATATGACTTATGAGTTTATAGTTGTAAACAACCTTTCATAAACTAAAGCTAGAGATGAATAGCTGGTGGATTTAATTGGTTATTGTAATAAATTTGACACAAAGCATTGAGGGGGCACATTGTAAGGTGTACCAGCTACAAAAGTAAAGCTTAAGTATTGTTGAATGCAGCTGTAAACTCCATCAAAGCAGTAATCTACCAAAATTATCCAACTTTGTGAGGTATTGTTTCTATATTTCAGGGAATAAGACCATTCAGGAAACAGTTGAATCAAAGAGAATGGTGTGTTACAGATCAATCTCCACTTGGATGAGTACCTGAGGCTACACGCTAGAGGGAGAGACAAAACTTTTCATGTTTACTAACGAACTGAATGAATTTGAAGACTTTTTATCCAAAATTCAGTGAAAAGAGGTAACCATTTTTAAATGAAGTTTAGCTCATGATAAATGACCGGGCAGAGCATATTTAGCTATTAGCTAGGTATGCTCTGTCAGGTCATTTATCATTAGCTTTACCGGTGTATCAGTTTATTTTGGCTCCTGAGCAGCTATTTCAAGCAAAAAGCCGAAAATTTGACCAAAACACATTAAACTTTGGGTTTTTTTCTTCACACTTAACAGAAGGTGTAACATTTGTAGACATTGTTTGAATTTTTGTGGACTCTGGAACAAAATTTTAGGTGGAGGCCAAGATACCCAGGGTGGGGGCCATGATACCCCGAGGCCAAGATAAACTGTAACAACGGTTCTTATCATGTTAAAGATTTACATGTTTTAGATTAATTGTCATGCATTAATAGACTTTATTGTGGATTAATTTAGTTTAAACTTTGAACTTTTTTGCCAGAGTTTTAAAGCAGGATCAATAAATTGTCTCTGGACAAGCATCTAATTCCTCCATGTTCTCAAAAGTTTACCTTATTAAAGAGAGAGTTTCAAATAGACTTGTTTGTTAAAATGAGAGAATATTAAGGTTTTTTTTTTTGCAAAGTTTTAGATATGTAGTCTTAGATTTCCAAGTAAATTATTAATGTACTTTAGTTTGGGCTATTCCCAAGCGATATGAAATTGGAATATGCTTTGTGTAATTAAAGAAAATAACAGTGATTGAAGAATCTTGAGTTTGCTTTTTTGATTTATAATTTTTTTTTATTTTCACCTCATTTTAATCCTTTACCAAACAACTAATTTTTAGACTGGTCCAATTTGAAATCAGCTGTTTCTTAATGAAGAATGCATTTGTGTAGAGAGCTTAGAAAATATTGAGACAAAAGGAGAAATTATATTATTCCTTCTTTTGCATCAATGATTTCACAAGGTTAATCTATCAGGGACATAAAAAATGAGTTGAAAATAAATGGAAAAATGAATAATTTGTTCATTCAATATCCTATCACCTATAAGCCCAGTTGTCCTGCCATGCAATACACTTGTGGAAAAGGATGAAATTGTTAATATAGTTACCAGCATCCTTTTCCAGTCGATGCTTTCAAAGGCTTGGTCCTGAATGATCCAATTGGTCATTGGTTCATTATTTGCTAATAGCCTGGTAGTCTGAAATTGTCAGATGACATTTTAATCTGCATTTGACAGATGTCTTTGTCTATAGAAAATCTGTAGTAAAATTCAAGTTAAAAAAATAATTTATCCCGTGAGTGTCTGGAACATCTTTTTAAAATTTTGAAGAGAAAAGATTCATTGATACACCTTGATATTTCCTTTTCCATCTATGATTTTACCATAGCGAATGAAGAAGTTTTCACAGATTTTGGTCATCTACATGTTTTCTCAATATGTACTAACAGAACTTACAATCAAAGCCATCAACTGCTCTATCATTTTACTTATTCAAATCCATTGGCGAGAGAAAGACTTCTGTCAAATCAAGGTCTGATCCAGGATTTTTCCTGGGGGCAGGGGTTGGGGGTGGGAGGGATTGGGGGCGAGCGACCCAACGCACCCATCTCCCACTAGAGTCGCCTCTGCGAATGGCAGAAAGGATACTGGTCGAGCCAGGGGTCTGGTGCCTTTTTCTCAAACAATCCTTGGTCGTGATGTATAGATCTATGAGATGATGTTTTTGAAAACATTGAGGGAAGCATAACAAAAATGCAGACAATAAGCATTCACCCCCTTATCCCTTTTTTCTACCCTATGAAAAGAGCATTCAACATTATCGATGGCTCAGCGTGAAACAGTTCTAACAGCCTATATGTTTATAGGCAGTTACAACTGTTTCGTAATGAGCCAACGATTTCACATTGTAAGTCAGATTTACATTGTTGTTGGCAACCATTTTCTATTTGGACCAGTCTAGCGGACAAAGATTAATCCATCAGTTTACCATATAGTGGCATTTTGAAATTGATGCCCAACAAGATAGAGGATTTTTAATATAACATTGTGGAAAATCAAGAAATTGCATATATATGACAAGCAAGCAATCTTTTCATTTTCCACAATATTTTCACGCAAGAAAGGCCAAAAATCATAAAACCTTTTTCACTTTAAATTACTGTCTGCAACATCTTTGAATTGGGACCAACCTCAAATTTTGTTGTCTTGGGAAGGATTATACAGTACCACATTGTACAAGTTTGACAGCATTTTATTCTGTAACGAGCAACACCAAATAGTATCAGAAGGCAAAATGCTTAATCAATCCTTTCCCAAACAAGACCTGACTTTGAAGTCCTTAATAGAAAAGGCTTGAGAAACATTGAGGTAAAAGAAGAAAATTCTGATAACCAGCATTTTCTCCTTTTGTCTCAATGTTTTCTGGGCTGTATCATAGGCAAGTCCTACCTTAATCAACATCTGTTTTTGGTCTCTGAAACAACTTAAAAATTAGACAACCCTAAAATTTTGCGGTTTGGGAAAGGGTTAATTTAACAAACTTCTTCGAAAGCTGTACATAGTCTGGTCATTAGCATTGCCAGACTGGGAACCATCATCCATGAAAATATCTTGAAGCTTGACTGTGGTTTTCATCATCTTGTATCAAACTTCATAAATCAATAGCATCCATCTTTACAGTGTGTTTACAGAGTCCAAACATGCATAAAAATGTTCATTTGTGACTTCAGGTAATATTTCTGGTATGCCGTCTCAGTGAATTCAGACAGTTATTTCAGTTATTACCAGAATTCATCAGGACCGGGATACTGATCTATCAGTTACGGTCAAGTGTCTATCATGGAAGATTAACATCACCTAAAAAATATATACAAGATTTATTCAAACAACGGCATTATAATGATGACAATGATTAATAAAACCATTTCCCAAACAATGAATGATACATACAACCAAGTGTTGAACAATTAGAAAATAATTATTGACGAAAAGGAAGAAAAATTTTGATACAATCTTCTTCCTTTTCCTCGATATTTTTACATCTTATCAAAGGGAATTATTAAGTCACGCAGTGGCAGTAGATCCAGTCACATTCTTACTGAAGGCTGACTGACTCCTACTAAAGATAGATCTAGACTATAAATGATTTATAAATATTTTAACATCACTTCATTTTCAAAGAGAATTCATGGTTCTAAAAACAACGTTCTTTAATACTTTTCAGCAGCGTTCCCATTGATTCTTAAATCTGGGGGTACAAATGGTTATTTTACAGGATGCTTGCATCCCCTTTTTAAGAGACAAAGTAGGCTGTCTACAAAAACGAGGGGTACAAGATTCATTTTGAGGGTAAAATAAAATCACTTGTGGGGGTTTGGGTATCCTGTTTCAGGTATGTGAAAGGATTTCAAAACAAAACCTTTGGGAAGCACAATTCGAAATTTGACAACGGATTGTTAGATTTGACATGGTGGCGACATTATTTTCGTACAGTTGACCACAGTCCACTTTAGACAGCTTACATAGGGTTTTTTCGTGAATGCGGGGTGTTGCATACATTAAAAGTGCGATCAGATTGTTGGGCTTATTGTTTAAATGGTGTAGACAGCGAGGGTTGGTCTCATTTCATCGCATTTTTAATGCAAATGGCGATTTTATACGGGTCAAAATCAGTTTCAGATTTTGTTGCCGCTTCAAGCTTCGCATTACTTCGAGCATCAATGGAGTTTGAGGACATGTCAGAAGTAAGGGCCAATTTCCTCAGGAGTGTGAATACTGTCTCCACATCCTCGGTTAGGTGACATATTATATCAAAGCCAAGAAACGTACTTACTTTCAGTTTTTGTCCCCAAAATCGACACAAATTCAATCATTTAGCCGCCATCTTTGTCCATTGCCGATCTTTTTGACCACAAAAACATGTGTACGTTGGACCCCTTGATATGTAAAATGTGAAAAAATGTGAATCGTCTAATATTGTTTCTAGGTTAAGTGCCAATGTGGTCCTCTTGAAACTTAGCCTAATTAGAAACCCATTAACCCTTTTCAGAACAATAATTTCTATGCCAAGAGTTGAAGCCTAAAACATAGCCCTACATGCAACTAGACACGCCGACAGGGACATTGCTTTTTCCAAGACTTGGTTTTATATAGACTTCCCAGGAGGTCCCTTTAAGTGTGGCGGATCACGTTTAGGACCTATCCTCTTTTCTACTGTTTTTTTTTTTCGGTTGACTGCAACAACTCTTAACCCATTACTACACAGTGACACTTTTTGACGCCCCCAAGAAAATGGCTTTAGAAAACATCGTGAGAAATGAAGAAATTGCTTGCGACAAGCAATTTCTTCATTTTCCCACAATGATTTCTATATATATAAAAAGAACAATAAAATTAATGTAAAATTCAATTCACTTGAAAATGTCGTCTGTATAATCTTTGAATTTGGGTCACCCTAAAATTTTGTCGTCTGATAATCACTGTGATGTAAGTTGTACGTTAGGTTTGTGTAGTCATTCAAAGATGGCGACAACAATACAGCATGAGAGGTAGGTGTCTTAGTTTTTCATTGATAAATTTCTTAAACGGTCGTATCTTGCCTTGATACTGATATCATTATACAGGGGAAATGTATACCTATCAACGGTTCTATATATCAAAGTACCAGTGTTGTCCTATCGTACTCAGTCGTTGTGCAAAGACAGCCCAACACGGAAAACTTTTTTCGAAGCGAGAAAGTTGCCCTTTTAAGGATGATTACATAGTAATCAGCGAACTAGGGAACAAACTATTGCTCTTACTTGGATGTCTTTAACATGCTCTTTTCTATGGTTACTGTTATTTTACACAAAAATGTCTAGAATGACCACAAACACCGTGTTTATTAAATGTCCAGACAACGGTGTAGTCAGAGTGAAAATATGCAGACACAACGGTGCAGTTTCTGTGTTTTATGTACGGTGTGGTTATATTTTCATAACAAATTGTGAACGGTGTAGACATAATGCAATTGTGAACGGTGTAGACTTGAAGTAATACAGAACTTATCATTTCTGGAATGATAATATTTTTATGTTTAATGATAACGTTTTCACGGCTGAGAATCATGTTTTACAATTACTACCGAAATTCTTCAACAATTATGTTAATAATTTTTTTATGTGACTGACTTGTAAATGCTTTGCAGCAAAGAAGGTGACAATATGTCTACAAAATATACTTTAATCAAAATATATCAGAATCTAGTTTCCTTGCTATTTGTCAAAGCAATATCGTAAGGGTCAAATAGTAGAAATTACCAAGAATCTGCTGGCGTCCGTTTTATTTTTTTTTTCTTTATTTTCAGTTCCATGCTGTTCACCTATTACTACTGTCATTTCGAAGGGAGTTTCGAAAATGTTGTGAAGCATTCGGAACAGGACCATTCCAGTCATATATTAAAAGTGCGCAGGGCGGGGGAGATCAGTGATCAGACAGGTCAAAAAGATTTGAAAACTCTGAACTTTAGTATTATTCCTGATATTATCAAGAAGTCAGACTAGGACATCATCCCCATTTGCGAGCATAGAATACACAAGATAGACCTCATCGACATAGAAAAAAGGATTTTGGAGTTAACAAGATTCTTTCTATCGATGATATCCCCGGTTTTGAATGCATGAGTCCTGAACATAAAAAATGACGAAGTTCAACACCCCATAAAGTCGTTCAAAAAGCCCCGACCTTAATTCCTGACATTTCCATTGGACGTGCTAAAACAGATGAAACGGATAGGGTCTCTTCTCTTTCCCCACGAGAACATGAAAACAATGGCTGAAATGAACAGTTTGTTCCCAGATGTGATTAAGTCATTGAGAAGCGTTGATCAACTTGGTATTTGTTTATTTTGGTCAATGAAGGTCGGCTCTCGATGGAAAACATTGCATTTCATTTATTTATGGATGTGTGTAAGTTACACTGTCTTGGTAGTACTTCAATGCGTTTTACTCCAATAGTCAAACGGTTTTGGCGAATAGAAAATTGTCTTTTTCATTGCAAATGGTTACATTTTATGAGTGAGCCCAAAAAATCTTGGTCAGAAAAATGTCAGTCCTGAAGAAGAAGTTCATTACGTATGAAATTCCAAAATGAATTTTGCAGTTCCAGAATTCTATTTTCAAGACTTATTTACTTAAGTCGAACAAGACGAAAAAAAGGCCCAAATGTTTATGACACAAATTTATAATTTATGTTTTGTTATTTATAATTTATATTTTGTTGAGTGAATCCTTTATTTTGGGTAAAATCAGACTTTTCAATGAGGGGTCAATTTGAAAACAAGATACATTTCGATCAATAATTATCATACTCCATGAGTTGAAATCATTTCATTAATTACAAAAATTGATTGTAATAACCAATTAACAGTTACAAAGAAAAATTCAAAGCCAGAGCCGAAATTTCGAATCTACAAATCAAATGAACGGATGAACAAGAAATTTGCCGTTGCACTTAACATGGCTTCAAAATGACGGTTATCGTATGTCTTATTTGATATTTTGTGATGGTATTCCTTTTGATTATCATTTCCGTCAGATGTTTATTCAATCACAAATAACAAAAATGTCTCCCGAAAATTAAATCAAACATACATTGAACTGTTTAAGGCTTAGGAGAATGAAGAAAAGAGAAAACATATTTTCTTAACTTTTGTTTTCATTTACTTTGAGGATGGCGGCATTTTCATCTGAGTTTTCTAAGACCAAAGTATTTGAGGGAGATAAAACAGATGATCTGCTATCTGTTAGAGCTAGTTCGCCCTATACAACATACCAAGTCTACACCGTTCACAATTTGTTGTGAAAATAATAACTACACCGTACAGATAACACAGAAACTGCACCGTTGTGTCTGCATATTTTCACTGTGACTACACCGTTGTTTGGCCATTTAGTAAACACAGCGTTTGTGGTCATTCTAGACATTTGTGTGTAAAATAACGGTAACCATAGAAAAGAGCATGTTAAAAACATCCAAGTTAGAGCAATAGTTTGTTCCCTAGTTCGCTGTTTACTATGTAATCATCCTTAAAAGGGCAACTTTCTCGCTTCGAAAAAAGTTTTCCGTGTTGGGCTGTCTTTGCACAACGACTGAGTACGATAGGACAACACTGGTACTTGGCTATATAGCACCGTGAATAGGTATACATTTCTCCTGTACAATGATATCAGTATCAAGACAAGATACGGCCATTAAAGGAAATTATCGACGAGAAACTAAGACACCTACCTCTAACGATTTTCCCCCGACGCCATCTTTGATTGACCACTCAAAACTTCCGTACAAACTACACAAATCTAACGTACAACTTACAACACAGTGATAATAGCTTAAATTGGAGATGGAAATTTTGCTTGTTCGGAAAGTATTCTAGTATTCTACGCCAACGGTTCTGGAACTCTTTTGCTAATGTGGTTTAGGCCTACTAAGGTGTAGATGTTGTCAAATTAAGCATTGCCAAAGAAGTCGTTGGTTGGTGCTCCGGTAACTCCCTTTTCTAGATAGGCCTAAACCATTGAGCAAGTAATTTCATAGCCATTTACCCATTCCCACACATTGACTCTTTTTGTCTCCCAAAAAGATAACGGCTTCCGAAAACATTGTGGAAAAATGAAGAAATTGCTTGTGATAAGCAATATCTTCATTTCCCACAAAGTTTTCTACCCAAAATGACAAAAAATGGTTTACTTCGTCCAGATAGGCTATTGTCGTTTGCAACATTATAGAATTTGGACAAGTATGAAATTTCGCCGTTTGGTAGGCTAATATATAGGTTAAGCTCTAGACGGTGACCCGACTAGTAGCTTTAGAGTATTCGGTGTTCGACTCATCCGATTTGTATTCAGTTTCGAAGGAAATGATAGGCTAATCATGATATTTATCCATTTTATTGGATAATTGAAATGTAACGGGAAAAGGAGAGAAACGAGTTCCCTTTTCTCATTTTCCTATTAGATCTATATATTCCAGTGACTATATTTTTGCTTCAAAATAATGTTAATTATGCCTACAAATCCCACTAGCTAAACAAGATGGGAATTTTGAGGGCAAATGAAAATATAGATCTACTGATTTTCTAATTTCCTCATTTTCTCCAAATGTTGCAAAAATAAATAAATAAATAAATAAATAGATAAATAAATAAAGAAATAAACGATTGTCAAAACAACTGATTTTTATCCGTTTTTAATTAATTATTTATTTTTTGGAAATCGTTATTTAAAAGGGGGCGTAGTTTTTTAAGTTTGGTACAAAAC
The DNA here is from genome assembly GCA_963680895.1 of Fragum sueziense. Lineage (NCBI taxonomy): Eukaryota > Metazoa > Mollusca > Bivalvia > Cardiida > Cardiidae > Fragum > Fragum sueziense. Next base: position 47,630,028 of record OY804602.1, on the reverse strand, counting down.
ATGTTGGTGCGAATAATGATAAAAATTACTTCCGGTACTTATCCACTGAACTTTGAAACCAAAACAATGCAATGAAATCTGCTGTTTTAGACCACAAAAGGTTTGTTTTAGTTCATGAAAGAAACATCAACACAATTTCAGTCATTATCCCATATTTCTGAACAGTGTAGTAGCCCATAATCTTTTGTCAAAACCTTTGATAAGAGAGCTGAATGGCCTTCACTTGACAATGACATGCTTGAGGCTTCATCGATTCTCGTGAATTAGCACATCTGTATGGTTACGTCGCAGATTCCACTTCTGGATTTAACGCGACGGGGGAGTGCGCGATTAGAATTTGTTGATTAGGGTGTCAAGGGCTGATTTGAATGCCCCCACCGACTTTGCACACACCGCTTCCTCTGGCAGTTGGTTCCACTCTGTGATTGTTCTTGCAAAGAATGAGTGTTTGTGTTGAATTGTCTTTGCATGTATTGGTTCAAAGCACTTTGTATTGTTTTTGATTTGGTTTCTTATTATGTTAACAGATTCACAGTCTTTGAACTCTCTAGCTCTTACCGTTCTTCTCGGTCTTGATTTGTTTAGAAATTGTTCAGGTGGCAGCCCTGGGACCAACCCCTCAACCACCTTATACAGCATTATCAGTCTGAGGCTCTTTCTTCTTGTTTGGAGTGGTTGTAGTTCAAGATCTTTCAGGGTGTCTTTGATGAATCCTTCTTTTTGTGTTCGATAGTCTTGTTTGATAAATCTGGCAGCTTTTCGTTGGATTCGTTCTAGTCTGTCTACATCTTTTTGGAGGTATGGGTCCCATATGACCGAGCCGTAGTCCATCAGAGATCTCACCATGGAGACATAGGCGGTTTTCCTGCAGTTTTCATTACAGTGTTTCAAATTTCTTCTCAAGAAGCCAAGTGTGGAGTTTGCCTTTTTTGCTACTTTGTTAATGTGTGTTGTCCATTTCAAGTCAGATGAGATTTGGAGGCCTAAATATGGGTTGTCGTTCACTTCTTCTAGGATATGGTTATCAAGCGTATAGAATTTAGATGTTTGTTTCTTTATGCTCATTATGTAGCACTTTTAGCATTGAACCTCATGCCCAGCAGTGATCTGCCAAGGCTGCGTTTTTGCGCCATTGTCGCTAAAAAATCGTAAATGTCGCAAGAAAATATCCACGGATGCGCCTATGGCGCATTCGATTTTTGCTTGAAAACTCTTAGTACTGTAATTTGTTAAATTGTGTTTCCCATAATTGCTTAATGACTTTGAAATATGATTTTCCAATAATGAATTTGATTGCATTTAATGGTCTTTGAGCTAATCTGTACAAAATGCATTCAATCTACGGAACACATAAATTGAGTTTCGCGGAAAACTGTCAACAATGTTGTTGTTTTTATACTGGTGGTTTATTTTCCGGCTCCCTTGGTCCAGCTTGGGTTCTAATTAATACCGATTATTCTTTTATTACTCATTTTAATGGAAGAAATCATTCTGAAATACGATTCCCATAAAGTTGAATTGAACATTTAAACTGCATCATCAATATTTTTCTTCCTGTATATATAATCCTTGTACTATCTAATTTTGCCGACCTGCGATCTTTTTTCAACTAGAAAAATTCTATTTCTTTGACTGAAAACAAAGTAAACAGACCAAATGGTAAATATTCATGACAGAAAATCTGATTTTGCTATCTAAATGTTGTTAAAGAATAAGTTCTAATTCTTTGTTTTGACACACCCAAAAGGAATTGTTTCTCTACATTCGTACCCAAAATAGTTCAACCCCAAAATTAATTTAATATCTTTAACTCCCCATTTCTTAAACAATTTGCACAAAATGATACATGAAACAATTGGGAAAGTGATAAACATGAATTTCTAATAGAAATATTAATAAAGGCTTACAGGATATCAAACATGGTGAGGAAGAAATGATTTTTTTTATCTCTATAGTCAACAACTTATAATGACCCCCAACAATTGATCCTGGGAAACATTGTTCATAATGATAGTGTGTTTTGTTTTGACTGCATCATACCAAAGTTTGAACACTGAATACTGAAATACAGTCTAAAGATATTTTTTGTTTTAAACATCATTAATTTTTGTGTGTCCCATCCATTTCATAAAATGTCCCCACTTTTTTTACTCCATGGGGACATTGTCCCCTTGGTCCCAAAACCTTGGCAGATCACTGCCCCAGTTTTTAGCCCATGTTTCTAGATTTTCAAGGTCTTTTTGGAGTTCAAGCTGGTCTTTAAAAGAGTTGATGGTGCGGTAGAGAAGACAGTCGTCGGCAAATAATCTCACTTTGGATGTTACTGCTTCTGGTAGGTCGTTTATGTGGCATGAAAATAATAGCGGACCAAGTACAGTTCCTTGTGGTACTCCAGAGTCCACCGGTACCGAATCTGAGTGTTCTCCTTCTACTGTAGTTCTCAAGGTCCTTGTTGTTAAAAATGCTGTAAGCCATTTTAGGATGTTTCCGTTTATGCCGTAATGTTTCAGTTTATGTAGAAGTTTTCTGTGGGGGACTGTGTCAAAAGCTTTAGAGAAGTCTAGTATGGCAATGTCTACTTGTTTTGAGCTTTCATATTGTTGTAAGAAGTCATTCATTGTTGTTATCAGTTGGGTTTCGCATGAGTATCCTGAGCCGAATCCATGATTGAGTGTAGTTAATATTCTGTTTGATTCTAGGTGTTTTAGCATATGTCGACAAATGATGTGTTCTAGTAGTTTGCATGGTACAGAGGTGAGTGATACTGGGCGGTAATTTTCTGCAAGGTGTTTGTCCCCTTTCTTGAATATGCAAGAGATGTTAGCATTCCTCCAGTCTTTTGGAAGTTCTCCAGTGTCGAGCGAGAGTTGGAATAGTTCTGTGAAGCATGGTGCTAGTTCATGGGCACATTCTTTAAGAATTCTATTTGGTATGTTGTCAGGTCCTGAAGCTTTGTTTGGATTTATTTTTTTGAGTAGATTTTCCACACCTTCCTGGTCTATTCTAATTTCTTTGATGTTGGTTTTGCTTTTTGATTTTCTGCTCATAGATGGTAGAGTGTCGTCTGTGTCTTGGGTAAATACTGATTGGAATTGTTTGTTGAGTATCTCTGCTTTTTCTTTGCCATCAGTTGTTATTTTGTTTCCGTTTTTGAGTGGTGCGATGCCGAATGATTCTTGTTTTTTGGATTTAATATATTTCCAAAAAGGTTTGGAGTTGTTTTGCTTCAGTCCTTCAGTAATATTGTTGTTGATGTAATCCCACTCCGCTCTTCTGAAGTGCCTTTTGCATTCTTTTTGGAAGTGTCTATAGTTATTCCACTTGTTTGTCTTTTTGGCCTGTTGGTATAACCTGCTCTTTTTTTGATCATTTTGCGTTCTTTATGCGAGATCCATGGAACTGAGTGTTTTGATTTTATTTGTTTTGACGGAATGTATTTGTTCATATTTTCATGCAACGATTCTTTGAAATACTCCCAGGTGGTTTGGATGGAGTTTTGATTTTGGATCATTGATTTGACGTTTTCTGTGATGGTGGTTATGGCTTGCCGTAGTGAGTTCCAGTTTGCTTTAGAATAAATGAAGCATGTCCTTGGTTTTGTGGTTTGGTAGTGCGGCTTTATCTCCATATCTGTGATGACGATGCTGTGGTCCGATATACCAGGTACACTGACTGAGGATTTGATTAATGATGGGTTTGTTGTAAAGACTAGATCTAAAAGATTTTCACCTCTTGTTGGTTCTTCGTGGATTTGGGTGAGTCCTGCGTTGCTGGTTACATTGATTAGTTGTTGCTTAATTTCTGAGTCAATGTTGGATGTAGTTCGAAGTTGGTCCCAGTCTATATCTGGACAGTTGAAATCTCCGGCATCTATGATGTTTTTTTGACCGTTGAGTTTTTCAAGCGATTTTTCTAATTCTTGTAGGTCTTTTTTTTTTCTTTTTGGCATGTAGAAGGAAGAAATGAACATGTCTTTACTGTTTTTAGTTTTGATCTTTATCCATTCTATCTCGCAGTCTGTCACTAGTTTTGGTTGTTCTTCGGAAATGATACTGTTCTCCACAAGTATGAAGACTCCACCTCCAAGGGTTCCTCTGTCATTTCTGTATGGTGTGTAGTTTGGTGGGAAGACTTCGCAGGATTTTATGGCGTCACTTGTTGTTTTTTTTTCCAGGTTTTACACCTTTGAGCCATGATTCTGTGCCACAGATGATGTCGGGTTTTAGATAGTCAATTGAGGCTGTTAGTTCCTGGTGTTTGTCTTTGATGCTTCTGCAATTTACCGTCATGATTCTAAGGTTTTGTTTTTTTTGGATTTTGTGGTTTGTCTGTGTTTTCTGATTTGGACCTAGATCATTGCTTGTACTACTTTTGGTTCTGTTTCTGCTGTTATTTGAAATGGATAAAGGGCTACTTGTTTTGAGTGGGCTAAATACATCTGATTTAATTGATTCCATGGTTTCGTTTATCGATGTTAGTGGTTGGTAGATGTTTGATGTACTTAGTTCGTAGCTCCTGAAGGTGAAAGTTGTGATATTGATGCTGTCGCATTTGCAACACAGCCATTGTACGTTTGATCTTTAGAGTAGTTCAAAATCTTGTGTACATAGCTCAATACAGGATTGGTGGTGCCATAAGTTACACCCATCACAGCATACTCCTTTGCAGTCCCAAGTCACTGGGTGTTCACAAAGACCACAAGGGAAGATGCTCTGTTGTTTGCATTTTGGTTCAGGATTTGTTTCTATGTCTCCGGAGAGTAGAAGTGATAGAACTAGTATGTTTGAATTTTTCCTATTAGTGATTGGTAAGGTGATCGGTCTGCGGCCTGAAGAGTGCATTTTCGGGTTTAGTGCAAATATTTGGAGTTGTGAAGTACATGTTTCTGTGTTTTCAAATGTGAGGATCTTTACTGATAGGAATAGAACAGCTAATGCTAGAGCAAACATGGTTGGTGTAGCGCGGAAAAACCCGTACTGACCAGTATTCAGTGTAGCGCGGATAAACCCGTACTGACTGAATATGCTTACACTAGTTTTCGTTGTTTCTATTAGTCCCAACAGTCTTTAATGGATTGTGATGTTATCTTTCTTAACCAAGCTTTGGCTAATGTATTGCCTGGGTGCACCCCGTCTGTGTATAATTTGCGTTTGCAGATTCTCTAATTGTTAGTAGATTAGAGGTCTTTGGCCCCCCATACTGATATGGTAATGAATCTGACTATGATTTTTACATGTCATACAAACACATCTTTAGATTTCCACAACACATTGTAAGGAAAAAAGAAAAAAAAAGATTGTCTTCTCTTCCCTGTTTTCAGATGAGCACTGACAGCTCAGTTTGTAAGGTCAAAGTATCTAAACTTTACTGACTTTTTGATTGGTGTGAGTTCGAATAATGACGGCCTATCCTCAGACCTCAATCCTCATTGTGGTGTCCGTGGTTGAAAGGTATGCATCAAGCCTTCATATTGGACTCTATTTGATCAAAGACTGATCTCGAAACGCTGTCATTTACAATTGAATCAGTCGGCATGACGTCATAGCCCCACTTTCATTTTTTCATCGAGGGTACTACCTCGGTCTTTATCGTTACGGGACACCAGTTTTGAGGCAGAATATTTCAAAAATCCATCGCTAAAATTCATAAACAAAACTCTTTTTTTAAGGAATGTGATTTAGACTTCCTAACTACCAATGCATTTTTAGCTCCACTGGCCGAAGGCCAGCGGGCTATTGTCATGGCGTTGTGTCCGTCGTGCGTCCGTGCGTGCGTGCGTTAACTTTTTCTTTAAACATCTTCTCCTCTTATACCAGTGGGCCAATATTGACCAAACTTGGCAGGAATGTTCCTTGGGTGACCCTTTTCAAAACTTGTTCGCGGATTTTTGATTTGTCAAAAAATGTGGGCGTGGCAGGGAGAAAGGGGCTTATCAGACTTAGTGAAATGATAAGAAAATTCTTTAAAAATCAACCATTGGGCCAATTTGAACCAAATCTGGTTAATAATCGGGCGTAGTCATCGAGATATTAATGCTTAAAGTTGGTAATGCTTTAAGGAAAAAGACCGAAGCTTTCACCTCCACCGAATGAGTGCAGGTGCGCGCTGTATGACTGACGACGTTTTTGATTGGCTGAAGGGATTGTGCCGACCGAATCAATGCTATAAGGGCCCCTTTCTTCAGATGTCGACCCATATTACAGAGCTTCAGATTGACGGTGCGCCCGCGCCAATCCCGCATATTTTCAAAATATGACGCATGAAATTATGTAGTGATGCGCCAGCCGGGCGCACGAATTTCAGTAAAAGTATGATCATGAAAAAGTAGATTTCAAGCAATATTGACCTTCGCATAACACATAATCTGCTATACATGTATATCAAGCTAATTGACCTGATAAACTTATTTTTAGATTATAATAATGACCTTACTTGATCAACCAATCGTATCCAAAATTTCAAACAGTAAACAAGCAGTCGGCCAATCCCTGGTGATCTCCGTAACCTTTACCTTCGATTCGTTAACCTTCACCTTCGACTTGTTACTAGTTTTAGTATCTGAATCCGTGACAGTACCCAGCTTTGTGTTTCAAATCGGTAACCAGACAACTCGAGTGAAAACTCAACTATCGTTTCGACGATGTCTCAAACAAGTTTAAAACGCTTTTCTCAAACGAAAATCAGAGGAAGATACGGGTAAAATCACATAACATACGGCTGCATTTTTAAATCGAGCGGATAATAAGTCAATCATCGTCGAATTTTCGGCAGGATGATTTGACCTTAAAATTTTTTCAAGCAGACGAATTTGAATACGTGACAAATCGTCAGGGCCTAGCTACTCGCTCTTTTGATACTACTTTTTGTTAAACCATTTCATCTCCCCATTCATTCAAACTGGAGTTAGGGGTTTTTGATTCCAGCAAATTGAATTATATTTATATCTGATTCATTTCAAATTGGACTAGTAGATCTATATAAAAAATATTGTTAGGGAGTTAATTCAAATCATTAACACACACAAAGTCAAAATTTATAACTAGATCTATAGAAGTGAACTATTCTTAATTCTAACAATGTTTATATGCATCCACTCAAATAACAACAATACAGTGATGAATTCACGGCAAATAAGTCATTTACTCCAATAGCAAGTTTGGATATGAACTCTTAACTGTGGCCCATTGTTTCGGAAAATGACCCCTCAAAATCATGTGTGGTGGGCCCTGTGACCCACAGGTCTCTGAAACAATCTGAAGCTCTGATATTATATATTATATATTATATTATAAAAACTTGTATCTACTGCTTTAAACAAGCTACAGATATGAGGTGTTCATTGAAAAGCAGCAATATTTTGTGATATCTTATTTCAGGTGATTTTAAGCTGGCATGTCGTCCGTCGAGGTATCAGACATTGACAGTAGTGACGATGAAGACCACATCATCGCCAAAATGGAGATCAAGTCCGGTCTGCCACAGGCGGGAGCAATTGTTTATCCTCAGAATGGCATTGTCGGAAACACCACACTCAAGTCAGAAACGCCGGTGGCCACGGTTAAAATGTCTGGTGGGGTAATGAAAAGGGTAGATAACTTGTATGATTCTTCGGAATCAGAAAATGAGGACATTATGCAAGATAGGGACCAAAGTCCCAGACAAAACTCTGTGGAAAGGACATATTCATTAAATGCAAATGTGATAAACAATAGTAAATCATCAAGCAACATGCCACCTAGTGCAAGTAAAGGCTCAATATCAGGGGAGGTAAGCATAAATGGAAAGAGCAGCCCAGATTCAAATGAAAATGTATTTTTAGATAAACAGACAGACACTGTGATAAATGACAATACTGTGATAGACAAAAGTGATAGATTGAGTCGAGAATACAAGGAGTCAAGATTTAACCCATTTGATCGTGATCTACATGTGGATGAAGATCATTTTGAAGAATTGCCAGTCAGCCATCAAATTAAAACAGAGAAGATTAACAGATTGAAATCAGGTAATGTAGTCTGCAATGGGAATAGAGCAATCTTTCTCATATTGTAAGGGTAGGTAAAATATGTAAGCATGGGCTGTAATGAAGCGCTTAGTCATAGACATTTAACCCATTCCTACATGTTGTGGCTTTTTGAGGCCCCAAAAGTTAAAGGTAACCTAAACAGCTTTTGAAAACATGGACATCCATTTCTTCATATCTCTCAATCTTTTCTTTAGACCAAAAATTAACAGCATGTAATTGTTGTCTGCATCATCTTTGAAATTGGACCTTTAAAAAATGTTGCAGTTTGGGAAAAGGTGATGGAGCGCTTAATCATTTCATAGCATCACTTTATTTCACTTATCATTGAGAAGTACAATCGTAATACAAAATGTACAATCATCAAGTTGTATTTGTAATCAAGTTGACCTACCAAATGTTGCCAGACTGCAAAGTTTTAGACTTATCCAAATTCAAAGATGTTGCAGACAACAATTTTTAAATGAACTAAATTTAAGATTTTTGTTGTTTTAATGTAGTAAATATTGTGGGAAATGAAGAAATTGCTTGTCACAAGGCTTTATCTTGTGGGGCATCGAAAGGCGTCACTGTTGGAATGGGTTAAGTGTAAGACCGTTCAAAAGTGGGAAGGGTTTCAACTTTGTAACTTTCTCTGACACTGGGAACAGCCTAGTTTCCGTCCAGTGAATTTTTTTTATTTCTCATCGCTACAGATTCCAATGCCAGTTCACAGAGGACCAATGACAGTCACCCAGTATCGGAGGACAGTGATGACATCACATTTGCAGATCTCGGATTATCAGAAGATCACTTCTCACAACCAGAGGTGGGTAATGTCTAGCCTGTTAACCCTTTCCCAAACAAGACCTGGTTTTGACGTCCCTACTGGAAAAGGCTTGGGAAAATATTGCAACAAAAGAAGAAACTGCTGATAATCAGCAGTTTCTCCTTTTGTCTCAATATTTTCTGTGCCATTTTTTACACAAATCCTATCTTCAATAACATCCATTTTCTCATTTGTGGCAGTTTTTGAATCAGAACACCCTAAAATTTTGCCGTTTGGGAAAGGGTTAATCCTTTCCCAAGCGACAAAATTTTAGGGTGTTCCAGACTTTCACTTTTAACGCCACTGCAGACGACAAAATGGAGGTTGAGAAAGCTATGATTTGTGTACAATACAGCAAGGAAAATATTGAGACAAAAGGAGAAACTTCTGGTTATCAGCAGTTTCTTCTTTTGTTTCAATGTTTTCCCAAGCCTTTTCTATTCGGGACGTCAAAACCATGTCTTGTTTGGGAAAGGGTTAATTAACTCTTTCCCAAACATCAAAAATGTTAGGTTGATCCAATTTGAAAACTCCTGCTGACAACAAAATTCATGTAAATGAAGCTAGAAGTTGTGTACAGAAAATATTTTAACAAAAGGAGAAAGTGCTGGTAATCAGCATTTACTTCTTTTCCCTCAATGGACAGAGCTACAGATAAGAAGGGGTAATAGCTTTTCAAAATGCAATATTTCATTTATCTTTCATCAAACCCTATGTTGTGGGCACTTACTGGAATTGTCTCATCGAGATGATTCAAATGAGTAGGATGGTCCTCGTGGGTACCACGGTACTTAATGGAGTCCGGAACAATCAATAATGAATGGGGACATGAAAACATTCCATGATTTCTCTTTCTAAAGTAAATCATATGCAGTCGAAATGATAATAAAAGTAATTACTGAAGATTAGAGTAAATGATGTTGCTTTTAGTTTTGCTAATGCATGCAGTTGGTAGGTGATACTTCGTCTGCAAATGAACACTGTTTTGAATACCGCGGTACCATACAAGACGAGGTACCGAAGCGGACTAATATACCAACAAAATAGGATTTTTGATTTGAAATAACAAATTCAGAATGTTTTCACTCACTCTTATCTATCAGGGTTAGCACAGTCTTGAAAATTGCTTAAATTTGAGCCTGTTTCTTGAAAAGTGCTTAAAAACAAAAAAAGTGCTTAAAAGTGCTTGATTTTGATCCCTCTCTTAAAGATATACATGCGCAAATGAATTTCTAATAGACTTTTAATGAAACACATTTCATACAAATATTTATTCATTTATTTATACAAATCCGTGAAAAAAATGGGGGGTCACCATATTGATTTCTGAAATATGAGACTTTGAAGATGTGCGGTGTTGCGACTTTTTACCAATATCCAACGCTGATGAAAAACAAGTGATATATCTCTAAATTATGGTTCATATTTAAATTTCAATTCAGTTTCTGTTCGTTTTTTTGTAACATTCGTATAGTATATATAGTGATTAAAAGAAAAAATCGCATATATAAGCTTTTTGGATTGACAAATGCAGAAAATGTATGGAAAAGTGTACTATATTCGCCACGAAGTTTGACACGAAATTATTGATTTTTCCCCTCGTTTTTGTACAAAATGGATCATATCATAAAAACTGCCAATAATAAATTGACAAAACTGTGCATGAATGAAGTTGATCCATATTCCCGCGCATACAAACAAAAAAAATGGGGGGTCGCCATGCTTGTTTCCGAGGAATTAGACGTTGAAGACGTCTGGTGTTGTGACGTTTTACCAAAAATTACATGACGTCATGTCAGAATCATGACGTCATATCCTTAACGTTTGTTTATAAATGACGTTACCTTGCATTTATGAGCAACTTCTTGTAATAAAACTGTTTGTCACCCGATTTACATGTATTGCATAGATCTATACTTAAATATTTTTGAATAATATTCTTTAAAAGCGTATACGGAGCTTAAAATGCGGTAGAGAGATAAAAGAAAATAGGAGAGAAACTGGCAGACTGATGACTAAAAAATTGCGAATGGGGGTTGTTGAAATTCAAGAGTGCTTTCTTGAAAATTGAAAAATATCTGTTGAAATATAATAATTTGTATGGTACATGTAAGGACAGTAAATTCGGAATGATCCGTGCTTCGGTAAGACGGGTACCGCCATGGCCGCTTCCGAACCGAATGGGACAGAGGATCAAAAGGTGCCGTTAATAATGCCAAAGTAACGATGAGGACGGCGAATGACATTATTAATGACATGTGATGAGACATCGATGCATCTTTTCTTAGTCAGAAAGTAAACAACAACTTTCAATACCTAGCATTCTTCTTCACACTCACCTACAAAATCGTTGTTTTCCAGATGTGCCAGTAGGACAAATATCATAATTGTACTCGATATCCGAAGAATAGCATGATGGAGATTGTGCATCATGGGATGGATAACAAATACAGACATAAATAATCTCGATTATGAAAAAAATATTTTGCTATTTTTTTTATTATTAGTATTATTTCTGCGTCAATTTTCAAAAGGTTTGTTGCATGTACCCGCCTTACTGAGCTCTTTTATGACTTATTTGTGGAATCTCTTTACTTTTTCCAAAAAAATTATCCGACCGACCAGAAAACGAAATGCTAAACAACTACGGTCAAATTAGCAATACTTTAGGTATCTAGTATGTAGGGATCAATTTTTGCAAAAAGCTAAAGGATTCCAGAAAAAAATGTTTCAAGTCAGTCATGCATTAGAGGAAAGAGCACAGTAAGGCAGAGTCATGCAACAAAACGTTTGAAAATGGACGCAGGAATGAAAAAAAATGTTAATGCAAAATATATTACCTGATGCGAGGCAAATTTATTTGCAGATTTACCCATCCCATGATGCACAATCTCCACCGTAAATTGTTTTACTCTCATACGTCAGTTTATCCGCCCAGAAAGTTAAACCATTACCAGACGGCAAAATTTTGGATAGTTCCAAATTCAAAGATGATGCAGATGGTCTTTTTATATGATATAGATAACATTGTGGAAATTGAAGAAATTGCTTGTGACAAGCGATTTCTTTATTTTTCACAATGTTTTGCAAAGCCTTTATCTTGTAGGGCGTCTAAAGGCGTTGTGATATGGTAATGGGTTAACACATGCAATTTCGGGGTTTTAGCCCAATTGTTGTTGTTGTTGTTTACAAAAGATATCATATATCATGGATGCAGGTAATAAGATATTGACAAAACTGAGTATAAATCTGTGTTTCTGATCTATAGTGCAGCACTCGCTAATGAAAAAATAGGGAGTCGCAGTGGTTATTTCCAAAGAGTGAGACTGAAGAATGAAAAATACCATACATAAACCTTTTGGATTGACAAATGCATAAAATGAGTAGAGAAATGCACTTTCTAGGCAAAAAGGGAATACGAAATTAATGATTTTCCGGTAATAAGAAGTTAAAACACATTAGTTTCCATCTCAGCACAAGTCGATAATTATTGAGTGGTCACCATGCTCATTTTCGAGGAATGAGACTTTGAAGAAGGATGGTGTAAGAAGTTATTTAGAAAGGAAATGTGCACAGTTACTTTTTTCCGTTAGTACATATATATTTTAACGCTTGCAAGACAACAGGCGCCTAAATGCTACCCACTCAATTCAGCTGGGTAGACTGGTTGGTTGATTGGGTTTAATGTCCCTTTCGACTGGCGGGTAGAGCACCTTACCAGGGATTCCTGTCCTTTCTCTCACACTCACAACATCCTTATCGAGCCCCCAGCTGCACTCCTACGTAGGTTACACAGCTTGGTAGACAGAAGCATTGACTATATCGTCGGTGTAAATGTAAAACCTCGTATGTCGATTCTTGCTATTTTCGAAGGACACTTTGTGTGTCCAGTTTAGACAATTATCGCAGATTTTGAAATATTTTTACCGATCAGTATCAATGATAAATTATTTATGAACAATATGTCCAAATTTCAAGTAAAACATTTCAGTTTGGGAAAAATCTTTACACTTTTTTCCCTCCCCTTTAAAATTTTCTAAAAATGAGATACGAGGTTTTGCATTTACAACGACGATATTTTGCTTAAAATATCAAGACTAAAGGAGATGACATCAAAGGCTCAGTGCAAAACTATTGTAACTACATATTTTCAGAAATTCATATTTTGCATTTTCTGAATCTTTAGGAAGGAATACATCATGTGTTCTAATATTAGGTTTCAATTCTGTATACTTAAAAAGATATTTAGAATTTTAAAAACATTTTTCCTCTTTACCTTTGAGGAAGTCAATAAGTTTTTTCCCTCTCCTGTAAAATTTTATAAAATGCAGTTACAATAGTTTTGCACCAAGCCCTCGACATATAAAAAAGCTCTCCGCGGCAAATAAACGCATTACCAAACGGCAAAATTTTAGACTTTCCTGATTCAAAGATGTTGCAGAGGGCAATTTCAAGTGAATCAGAATTTACATGTCGTCGTTGTAAATGCAAAACCTCGTATCTCATTTTTTGAAAATTTCACAGGGGAGGGAAAAAGTGTAATAACTGAAATGTTTTACTTGAAATTTGACATATTGTTCATAAATAATGTGTCATTAATACTGATCAGTAAAAATATCTCAAAACCTGCGAGAATTGTCTCAACTGGTCACACAAGTTTGTACTTTGGAAATCGCAAGAATCGACATACGGGGTTTTGCATTTATACCGACGATATATATATTTTGGTTTTTCTCAGTAGAAAACATTGAGGGAAATGAAGAATTTTTTTTATCACAGACAATTTCTTATTTTTTCACATTGTTCTCTAAAGCTATTCAACAATGTTTTCTAAAGCTATTATCTTATAGGGAGTAAAATCATCATGAGGAATGGGTTAGACCTTTTCCAAACGCTAAAAATTTACCCATTAGCAGACAGCAAAATTTTAGTCTCACCAAAATTCAAAGAAATACAGACAACAATTTCATATGCGTGAAAGTTTACATTTTTTGTGTTTCCCGGTAAAAATGTTGCGGGGAAATGAAGAAATGGCTTGTCAAAAGCAATTTGAAAGCTGCTGTAGCTGTTAAAATTGCACATTAATAAAGACTAGATTTGCACATAATATATCACAGACAATTGAGTCAACAGGAGTAAATGATGTACATCAGCATATTCTTCTATTGTCTCAATGTTTTCCCAAGCCAAAACTATTTAAGGCATCAGAACCAGGCCTTGTTTTGGAAAGAGTTGAGCTATGAACAAGTAAGTAAATAAAGTACTATAAATCTTTTATTATTGTGACTGGTGAACAATTAAACAGTTAAACCCTTTCCCAAACTGCCAGAATTTTAGGTGGTCCAATTTGATTGCTGTTGCAGACAACATGAATATATTAAAAAAAGAATGAATTTGTGTACAACATAGCATAGAAAATATTGAGACAAAAGAATAAAATGCTGGTTATCAGCATTTTATTCTATTGTCTCTAATTTTCCAAAACTGCTTTTGTTATGGACATTAAAACCAGGTCTTGTTTGAAAAAAGGTTAATGGCTCAAATTAATACATATTCAGTTTTAAAATAAACTTTTAGTTTACTCATTCATAAATTTGTTTTGGCATTATCACAAATACTGAATGGGGAGTCAGAAATGTTTTGTCAAGGGCCACAAAATAAGTGTTTTTACAATCACAACTTTCTGAACTTTGTTCATGGTACTCTCAGCCAGCAGGGATAATTACTAACAATTTTGATGTAGGAGCCCAGCTTGCCAAATATTCAAAATTAAACTTTAGGGCTATGGGTAATTTCTCCAAAAATTCAGGGGCCCAGTCCAAAAAATAGGTGTCATGGGTAACTGCGACTCTGTTAGTCTTTATCCCTGGCCAGTCTAAGAGTTAGACTCAAGCACTTTTAGGGACAATGACAAAAGAGGGGTTCCAGGGGTTCCCAATGATAATCTTCATTCATACTATATGCCTGTGGTACAGCAAATGTTCTTGTACTTGTCTGCTGGTAAGTTTACCTGTAACGAGATAACAATACATACTTGATGGTATTATAATGATGCAGCTGTACACTGTACTGCTACAATAATGCACAAAACACTTTTTTTTACACTTGGTCAAATAAAATAATACACATGAGATGATAAATTGAGAAAAAAGACTTGTATAATAAAAATGTTTGTTTCATATCAGCATGCTGTTAACTTATTTCAAAATTATACCTAATTTACTTTTGAAGGAAAAAATTCAAATGTAGCTGTAAGTAATATTGATATTCAGATTTATCTGGGAAGGGATTAAAACAAAACCAGATTGTGGTGCCCATGGTTGAGACCTAGAGCATCCCCCTGGTGACATGACATTTGCTCAATCCCTTGTGGCACGGGTACTTCTTGGGGTTGCTATTGGCCGGCATATTCACATCAAGTAGTGCAGATTCCAACAATAACAAAAACAGAATCTATGAAGCAGAATCAAGAGAGATTTATCCAAGTTGTAAGAACTAATTGTTTCCCAAATTATTTAAAACAGAAGCATTTTTGTTTAAAAATCTGACCTGCTCATCTTTTTAAAAATCTTTTTTAAGTTTAAGATCTAAATAAAATAGAACAAACCTTTAAGTTCAAATACTGGTATTCTGGTATATGGCTCATGGTCAATCATCTGTGACTCTGCAAGGATATCCACATTCCATTTTTATTCCTCATTCTATCATTTGATCACAGTTGATTATATTGTGTCTAGTGGCATTTAAAACGACCTGAAAAGACACACACCATTTTTATTTAGCACTGCATTTTTAACCCATTCCCAGACAAGACCTGGAAGAAAATGCTTTGGAAAACATTGAGACAAAAGAAGAAAATGCTGAGAACCAGCATCTTCTTCTTTTGCCTGAACGTTTTCTGTTCTATATCAAACATTTATTCTTCCTTCAGCAACACCAATTTTGTCGTCTGTAGCTGGTTTTGAAAATGTCCACCCTGATATTTGCTGTTTGGAAATGGGTTTTCATCAATCATGTTTACCCCACCCACTAGCAAAGGCTAGCTTAATCATTTTTTCTTTACTTTCAAGATAAAGTGCAACATAAGCTCGATGAGCGAAGCATATACACTTGCCATCATGATATGAAATGTTTAAATACAACAAGTTTAGAAAGTTAGCTTGAAAAGTATTTTCAAACGATGAAAAAAACGAAACTCAACCTTGCGTCCTTGACATTGTCAAAATCCCCTGGTTCCCTTGATTGAATAAACTTTCGCTCCACGATTTTTTGCACCACATCTGATCCTACTTGACATCGTTGACATTTTTCGCAGTGAAAACTTAATTAGATCCACTAATTTTGTTCAATCTGGAACGATAATTTAGCTGCGTTTTGGCTGATCTTTGCTTCCGCTCTGTTGAAATTTACGTCGAATAAGCAAATGGAGTAACGTCCCTTAGTTCTTCGAAAATTCCGCCGCTTGGCGTCGCATGAATTGCGCACGTATATCTTTAAAAAGTCCTTAAAAAGTACTTGAATTTGTCAAAAATGTGCTTAAAGATGGTTGAATGACTAAATTCATGGATTTAAACATCTACACTTGAGAATCATTTTGGTGAAAAAAGTAAAGGTACGATCTTGAACAAGCCTTTGTCATAGACTGACACTTTAGCAATTCCCCCCTCCACCTACTTTGCAAGAATTATGCCCCTGGAAAGTAAGAAATTTGGTAGAGCAGTATATATCGGGACTGCAGAACTCTTTGTTGATGACCATCATTAGTGACTTGTGTATGAAGAAATGTGCTTAAAAAATGGAATTATGTGCTTAAAAAGTGCTTGAATTTAGGCATTGGCTGTCTGTATGAACCCTGTCTATGGCCTTGGTGGGTAGAATTCTTTCTTTCCTATGCCCATTGTGAGTTTTGCTTTCTGTAATTCAATTATTATGCCCCCTTTCGAAGAAAATGGGGGTATATTGTTTTGCAAGTGTCGGTCGGTCGGTCGGTCGGTCGGAAGGTCGGTCGGTCGGTCGGTCGGTCGGTCGGTCTGTCCGTAGACCAAACCTTGTCCGGAGCATAACTCGAAAAGTATTAAAGGTAGAGTCATGAAACTTCATAGGTGGATAGATCTCATTATGGAGAGGTGCAGTGCACAAGAACCGTAACTCTGCCGATCAAATTTTTTGAGTTATTGCCCTTTGTTGATTTTATAACTTGATTCTTGTCCGGAGCATAACTCAAAAACTATGTTAGGTACAATCATGAAACTTTACAGGTGGATAGATCTCATTATGGAGAGGTGCAGTGCACAAGAACCGTAACTCTGCTGATCAAATTTTTTGAGTTATTGCCCTTTGTTGATTTTATAACTTGATTCTTGTCCGGAGCATAACTCAAAAACTATGTTAGGTAGAATCATGAAACTTTACAGGTGGATAGATCTCATTATGGAGAGGTGCAGTGCACAAGAACCGTAACTCTGCTGATCAAATTTTTTGAGTTATTGCCCTTTGTTGATTTTATAACTTGATTCTTGTCCGGAGCATAACTCAAAAACTATGTTAGGTACAATCATGAAACTTTACAGGTGAATAGATCTCATTATGGAGAGGTGCAGTGCACAAGAACCGTAACTCTGCTGATCAAATGTTTTGAGTTATTGCCCTTTGTTGATTTTATAACTTGATTCTTGTCCGGAGCACAACTCAAAAAATATATAAGGTAGAATCATGAAACTTTACAGGTGGATAGATTTCATTATGGAGAGGTGCAGTGCACAAGAACCGTAACTCTGCCAATCAAATTCTTGGAGTTATTGCCCTTTGTTGATTTTTACACTTAATTCTTAACCTTGCCTATATCTCGTGTCCTTTTACACATACAGCCTTGATATCTCACACATAGATACCTCCTATCAACATCGTTCACATTTAACCATGACCTTGAACCTTGTGACCTTGACCTTGGAGTTTGACCTACTTTAAAAAAAAATTAAACCCGGCATGTATCTCATGACCTTTTACAAATACAGCCTTGATATTTCACACATGGACACATCTTACCAAGACCTTTCACAATTGACCATGACCTTGGACTTTGTGACCTTGACCTTGGAGTTTGACCTACTTTCAAAAAGACTTTAACCTGGCCGATATATCATGTCCATTTACACATACAGCCTTGATATTTGACACATGGAAACCTCTGACTTAGACCTATCACATACGACTATGACCCTGGACCATGTGGCCTTGACCTTGGAGTTTGACCTACTTTAAAAAAAAAATAAACTGGGCCTATATCTTATGTGCTATTACACATACAGCCTTGGTATTTCACACATGGACACATCTTACCAAGACCTTTCACATTTGACCCTGACCTTGGACCTTGTGACCTTGACCTTGGACTTTGACCTACTTTAAAAAGAACTTTAACCTAGCTGATATATCATGTCCTTTTACACATACAGCCTTGATATTTGACACATGGACACCTACGACCAAGACCTTTCACATTTGACCATGACCTTGGACCTTGTGACATTGACCTTGGTGTTTGACCTACTTTTATAATACATTAACCTGGCCTATATTTCATGTCATTTTACATATACAGCCTTGATATTTCACACATGGTCACTTCCAACCAAGATATTTCACTTTGACCATGACCTTGAACCTTGACCTTGGACTTTGACCTATTTTTAGAAATATCTAACCTAGCCTTTATCTTATGTCCTATTACACCTACAGCCTTGATATTTCACACATAGACACCTCCTACCAAGACCTTTCACATTTGACCATGACCTTGAATATTGCAACCTTGACCTTGGAGTTTGACCTACTTTTAAAAAGACTGAAACCAGGCATATATATCATGTCCTTTTACACCTACAGCCTTGATATTTCACACATGGACACCTCCAACCAAGACCTTTCACATTTGACCATGACCTTGGCATTTGGCCTACTTTTAAAAACTTTAACCTGGCCTATGTTTCATTTTACTTTTACATATACAGCTTTAATATTTCACACATAGACACCTCCTACCAAGACCTTTCATATTTGACCATGACCTTGGACCTTGTTAACTTGACCTTGGACTTTGACCTACATCAAATGTAGGCCCTTGAGGGGGCATATATGTTTTACAAACATCTCTTGTTCCTGTAGTGACTTCCTTCAAATCGTCGTTGTAAATGCAAAACCTCGTATCTCGTTTTTGGAAAATGTCAAAGGGGAGGGAAAAAAGTGTAATAACTTTTCCAAAACTGAAATGTTTTACTTGAAATTTGGACATATTGTTCATAAATAATGTATCATTGATACTGATTGGTAGAAATATCTGAAAACCTGAAAGAATTGTCTTAACTGGACACACAAGTTTGTACTTTGAAAATCGCAAGAATCGACATACGAGTTTTTGCATTTACACCGACGAAATATAGTTGAGTCTCGAAATTTAGTAGCCTAGGTCCATGCATATAACTTTAATAGAAAGTTATCGTGAATGGAAATTTCCAAAATTAATGGTTTTTGACGGGTCATAATAATTTTGATATATTCCAAGGCCATTAATTAAAGGCTTAATGGCAAACTGTTCAATGTGCACCTAGTTTGATAGGCACATTCAGTATAATGGTTAACCTTAAGTTTAGAACTTGTGGGCAATAATTTCTTGACATGAAATTTTCATTTAAATGCAGCAATTATTTCTTGACAAGAATTTTCATTCACAATTTATTTCAGGGGTATTTTGGATTAAGCAGCACAGAAGAACTAGAAATGGCCATTGAAACATGTAAAGAGATGATTTTGGTTGCACCAAAGGGGTCAGACAAACAGAAAAACCTCGTCAAAACACTGGTACAACTTAGGCTTAAACTCCAGGAATTGAAGGTATGGCTTGAACAATTTTGTTACAAAAGGAATAACACTGTCTTTGAACAGAACCTGATTAATGAGTTTAGCTCACAGATTCATTTCTTCATTCATTCATTTGCCTGGCAAAAATTAAGACATTTCAAAATTCAAATGTCAAAATTCAAATATTTTGCAGATGACAATTTCAAGTGAATATAATTTAACATATTTTGTCTTTCTTGGTAGAAAACATTTGAGAATGAAGAAATTGATTGCAACAAACAGTGTTTTCATTTCAATTATGTTTTCCAGGGCTTTATCTTATAGGGGTATCAGAAGCGTCATTTTGTGGGAATGAGTTAAGACAAATCCGTTTGAATATATTTGTTTACATTAATTTTGACCTTGACATTAATTTGAGCTTGACCTTTCAGGAAGGTCCTGTACCAGTAGATGAAGGGGTCAAGGTCGTTGTAGGTCACAAGTTCACCTTGAGGTCAGGGGCGGGATCCAAACATTATTGTGAGAAATGTAACGGTGTCATCTGGGGTCTAGTGCAGCAGTGGTATAGGTGCACAGGTCTGTAAATTCTTAACCATTAACCAAATGACAAAATGTTAGGGTGCTATAATTTGATAGCTGCTGAAGATGATGACAAAAATGATTTTGATGAAGATAGAATTTCTGTACAAAACAGCACAAAAAATATTGAGGCAAAAGGAGAAAATGCTGATAATCAGCATTTTCTACTTTTGTCTCAATGTTTTCCCAAGCCTTTCTCTACAAGGGACATCAATACCAGGTGACTATTGAGGTCAGGGGCGGGATCCAAACATTACTGTGAGAAATGTAATGGTGTGATTTGGAGTCTAGTACAGCAGTGGTATATGTGCACAGGTGGGTATTATACATTCAAAGTTAAACAAGAATAGTTTTAGCTGTTCAAACTTTTTTTGATAAACCAATACAACAGGGACAATTCTTATTTAATTTTGAATCTAAAATAGAATTTTATTTAAGACATTTTGTATCAACTTCTCTGTCTGTTTGTACATATGTCCACATCTCGTAACGATAGCACAATTCCTCTCAACATTTAGTAATGGATTTTGGATTATATTTTCACAGATTGTTCCTAATTACCTGATTATGTGCATATTGTTAAGATCTTGTCATATAACATTGCATTGTGCAAAAAAGCAGCATATATTGTGACTGTGGCACTGATGTTTTACCTGACAGAGAAAGCAAATGAAAAACATTGACAGGGAAAACGCAGTGAAAGTGATACATAAAATTTCCAGAGGCATTTTAAGTAATCATGTTATTGGCACTTATTGAAAAGCATTTTCTATAATACTAGCTTTGTTTCCCACAAGCCTTTATGTACACTCTCAACTTAATATATTTGTTTGAATTATTTTCAGAATGTGGGTACTGTACCCATGCTAAGTGCCTTAACCTCATCACGAGGACCTGTGCCAGTGTAAAAGTACTGGAAGAACCAACATACGGCTTGTCCATCTGTCCTGAACGAGGTCTCTCGTCACAGAACTACAGATGTGCGGAATGTAGAGGCCAGATTTCGTACAGTAAGTTTTTGTATGTTTATCTTACTGACTGTCTGTCTGTTTCCAATTTTCTGTCTGTCCAGAATGAAGTCTCTCATTGCAGAATTATAGGTGCACAGTGTGTAAATGGCAGATCTCATTTAGTGAGTCTTTGCTTATAAGTCTGCCTGTCTGTTTTTGTGTATGCCCATATGTCCAGAAAAAGGGGTCTCTGGGATGACAGCATGCTTATTCTGTGCTTTGTTCCGCATTGCCTTTATTTATCAACTGAATCATACTTTGACATGGTTTTTTTCACCAAATTTCCTGTTTCTCATTTTAGAGTCAGGTTACAGTGAACCTCGTATGTGCGATTACTCAGGAAACTATTATTGTGAATTATGTCACTGGAATGACAGCATGTCGGTTATATGTTATATATATTTGATTCAAACTTTTATGGTTTAACAAGTGAGCGGTTCAGGACATCACGGCCCTCTTGTTTTGTTTCAGAATCTGGCTACAGTGAACCTCGTATGTGTGATTACTCAGGAAACTATTATTGTGAATTATGTCACTGGAATGACAGTATGCTTATTCCTGCAAGAGTTCTACATAACTGGGACTTCGATGAATGGAAGGTTGGTAACAATTATTCAGATTGGCATTTTCGATAATAACTTTGCTATCTTTTACCTTTAAACTTTGCCATGCTACATTGAAAAAGACAGGGAGCATAGAATAAGATCAGACTGCACATATGTTAAGGCTGATCTTATTCTATGCTACCTGCCAATGGTACAAACATATTATTATCCACCGTGGTATATGTATATATGTAAAACCGTTATATACAATGTATTTATCTGAAAAATAAAGAGAATAATCTTTGGAAATAATGATTGTGAATTATGTCCCTGGAATGACAGCATGTTGATATCTGCTCGAGTTTTTATAACTTGGACTTTGACGAATGGAAGGTATTGTGTTGTATAAATTTTGACTTTTAAACATTTTTGTGCCATTCAACTTTGTCATGCTGTATCAAAGGTGGCAGGGATTGTAGAATAAGATCTGACTGCTAATATACCAGTACAATAGGGATATCACTGGAACAGCCTTACTTAGGCTTATGTAATACAGGGCTCGAATTTCCACTAGCATACTAGCAATTTGCTAGTTAAAATTATGAATTGCTAGTGATTCTGTCTGACACTAGCTTTCTTTAGCAAGTGGAAAAATATTTCCTACCCATAACTTTTATCAATACAGCCTGAAAAAGCTTACAAAACAATTTCCAAATATTGTCTAATTGTACCAGTTTTTGGACATGTCCTTTAAAATATGTACAATATTATGCTTTTATTTTTCCAAATGAAAATCTTTATAATAAACAAAACCAATTGCGAGTGAATTTCCCTTTTTGCTAGTGGTTTCAAAAGCCACTAGCAAAATATTGCCAGTCAATTTTTTAGCGAAATTCAAGCCCTGTAATAATTATCTCAGATGCATACATGGATAAACTTTAGGGAATGTCGTAAAGTATAAGTTTCATTGTACGGGTTGATTGGTTAATAGTTACCATTCAGTTTACCTCAAAATACATGTCTTATTTGTATATAGTCACTTTAACCCTTTCCCAAACGACCAAATTTAAGGGTCGTCCTATTTGAAAGCTGATGCGCACGACAAAAGTGATGATAATAAATACAGGATTTGTGTGCGACATAATTAGGAAAATATTGAGACAAAAGAAGAAAATGCTGATTATCAGTAATTTCTTCTTTTGACTCAATGTTTTCTCAAGCCTTTTCTACTAGGGACGTCAAAACCAGAGGTGCGTTCTTTAGAGCGAGGTTTTTTAAGATTTCTTAAGTGTTTTTGAGACCGAGATGTTTTCCGAATGTTCCATACGTCATACAAATGACGTCATCATGACGTCATTTGCATGAAGTATGGAGCATTCGGAACTCCACGGTTTATGAATCATGGTGCATTCTGAACAACTCGGTCAATTCTCTTTGATATAGATTCTACAGAATTTACCGAGGGGTTCCTAAAGAAGTATTGAGCAATGGCGGCTCCCAGTGATCGTCTTAAAAATCTTGCTCAAAAGAGCGCTTTATCCTAAAACATCTTAATAAATCTCAAGATATCTCACTCTAAAGAACGCGCCTCAGGTCTTGTTCGGGAAAGGGTTAATCATATTTTTGTAGGTGTGTCGAGCATCCAAACAGTACCTCAGGTTAATGGAAACCAAAGCTGTGATACGAGTGCAAGATATCAACCCTATGTTGTATAGTTATGTCGATGAACTCAATGAAGTTAAGGTAAATATGCAAACAATTCTTAAACTGTTAGTAAATGAAAATAGCTTTAGCACTGTGGGTAACCCATGTGGCTTTTGTGAAGCATTCACACTGAAAAAATCGCCCACTTCAAGGTATGTTTTGTTAAATTTCTCACCTTCCCTGGTTATTCACCATGATTCGGAGAACTGATCTGATCTTAGGTTTGACAGTTCCTGTGTACCTGATGAAAAGTTGACTTGAGCTTTATATTTAACCCATCATTGAAATTATGGTAAATCTACGCCAAGCTGAATTAAGGAGAGACAGATGTCAGTCTTTATATTTGCATGCTGACATTTTGCTTTGCTGGCCACCATAGCAGCCACAAAACAGGTAATTCAGGCTCAGCTTCATAAATGTAAACAGTTTATCCATTTCCTTTTGACACACCCGATAGAAATTGCCTTGGAAATACTTGAAATAAAAGAAATAAATGCTGTTTAACTCATTATAAACATAATTAGAAATTGATACATTTATTAAACAATTTAACTTCTATTGTAGAAATTACGAGAGGAACTTTTAATTATGAAGAAATACATACTCATTTGTGCCGTGGCGATGAGCAATAAACTACTGCTACAACTCAAGTCCCGACAACATTTTGTGGAAAGTTCGGACATCTACTCAATGCGCGATCTCATGGATGTACAAAAAGACACCCTGCTACAAGAACTTGCTCAAGTACATTCTAGCTGGGCTCAACATATCAAAACTGACTGTGAGGTGCGTAAACATTGGTGTTAACCCTTTCGCAAACGGCGAAATTTTAGGGTGGTCTCATTTGAAAGTGATGAAAAACAACAAAATTGATTTTGACATTTAGATAGGATTTTGGTACACTACAGCTCGGAAAATATTGAGGCAAAAGGAGAAAATGCTGAATATCAGCATTTGCTTCTTTTGCCTCAATGTTTTTCCAAGCCAATTCAATTAGGGCTTACCCTTTCCCAAACAATACCTAGATTTGACATTCCTTATAGAATAGGCTTGGGAAAACATTGAGACCAAAGAAGAAAATGCTGAAAATCAGCATTTTCTCCTGTTGCCCCAATGTTTTCTTTGCATCAATATCTTTTAGAAATTTTGCATTTAGCTACACTATTTTGTTGAAAGTTCGGACATCTACTCAATGCGCGATCTCATGGATGTACAAAAAGACACCCTGCTACAAGAACTTGCTCAAGTACATTCTAGCTGGGCTCAACATATCAAAACAGACTGTGAGGTGAGAAGATAAAGACTTCTTTTTATCCAGTTGCCATTATAAAATGTATTAACCCTTTCCCAAACGACAAAATTTTAGGGTGATCCCCCTTCAAAAACTGCCACAAATGACAAAATGGATGTTATTAAAGATAGGATTTGTGTAAAATATGTCATAGAAAATATTGAGACAAAAGGAGAAACTGCTGGTTATCAGCAGTTTCTTCTTTTGTTTCAATGTTTTCTCTAGCCTTTTCTATTAGGGACGTCAAAACCAGGTCTTGTTTGGGAAAGGGTTAATATACAATGTATTCATATTTACACATTCATAAACAACACCTGAGTTTGATGTCCATGATAGAAAAGACTCTACTAGATTTCTTGGAAAAATGGTTCCATGGAACATCAATGTGAATTTATAAGATAAAGTGTGAAACCAGGAACCAAATCTACCATTTTAAAAATGAGATGAAAATGAAACAACTGTCAGAAAGTGCAAATTTCAACTTGAATAAATGTTGCAAATATTGGCAAATGCATAATTGTGGGTAATCAGGATGATAGTCAATAAGTTTAAACATTCAATACACATATCAATAGATAATTCCATGAATTTCAAAAGCTTTGAATATTGCAAATCAAGATCGCAAAACTAAAGTTCATTCCCCACACTAAGTAGTTTTTACCAATCAGGTCATGAATTGATGGTTGTTCCCTTACACTCTTAGATTTCATTGTTTTGTCAAGAATAAAGTAGAAACAATTACTCAAATTGAAAAATTTTGTTGTATCGTGCACTTACATTTCCCCCAAACAAATCTGTATTAACAAATCTTGGGAAACAAGCTTTTCAAAGCTCTGCTAATTGTAACAGCCTCATTTAATTTGAGATTTTTTTTGTTCTTTTGAAGACAAATATCAGGCAGATTGTGTGAACTAAATAAAATGAATGCAGATACATATAAGATTGTGTGTGCTGCTGCTGCAAAATATTTCAATTGGTTAACACATATTTATCTACTTTCAGTTATGTCGAGCAAAAGGTTTTATCTGTGAGCTCTGTGACCAGAATGAAATCCTGTTTCCATTTGACAACATTGCCCTTGTGTGTTCTGAATGTTCTTATGTTATACATAGGTGAGTTGGTGATAGAACATCTTTTAAATTCCCTCTATCTCAATAGATTAGGCCATACTTTTGAAAAACTGACCTTTTTGGGAGCATTAATTAAAAATTCTGTTGTTTTTTTCTTTAATGCTTTTCGGTGGATTATCGGGAAATAACGGTAGATTATCATTTTGATAAACTCACCGCCAATCCAGTGAAATTATCAAAAACTTGTGCCCTGCTTTCGTTCATTTCACCCTATCTGACGTTATATAAGCAGGGCCAAATAAGTGACATCATCATAAGCGTTGCATAGCAGTCACGTGCAAAATGACGCGATTTAAGAAAATATATCATATTTTTTTGCATTTTGTCTAATTTTTGCATTAAAGAAATAGAACAATCATTTGTTTTACGAGTAAGATGGATTTATATTTCATTTCGTGAACAACAAAAGCTACATTTTCACTCGTGGCTTTGCCACTCATGTAAATGAAGCTTTTCAATCTTACACTGAAACAAACAATTATCCTCTGTATAAACTCCTGTTGTTGCAAAATTATGGAAGCGAGTGGCCAGCATTGTCTTCTTTTTTTGTGTTATTTTTTTTTTTTGGGGGGGGGGGGATAGGAAGCTAGAAATATTTCATTGTTAGGTATCAGATTAAAATTCCTGTGAATGGGCAAGAAGAGAACTCTGACCAAATATTAAATTTTATGATGAGTCCAACTGCTTTGCCTACAATGCATGCTGTAGTAATTTTCAAAAGAAATAAATAATGATTTACTTATCTTGAGAAGCGAAATTAGTCCAAATTTGTCATGGTCTGATAGTCATTCTACCTTATTAGACAGCTATTTAGTTAACCCTTTCCCAAACAGCAAAATTTTAGGATGAAACAATTCAAAATCAGCTGGAGATGACAAAATGGATGTTGAAAAGGATTGGATTTGTATACAAAATAGCACAGAAAATATTGAGGCAAAAGGAGAAACTGCTGTTTCTTCTTTTGTCTCAATTTTGTCCTAAGTGTTTCTATCTGAGGGACGTCGAAACCAGGTCTTGTTTGGGAAAGGGTTAAAAAAAATATCATCAAGAGGTAACAACAAAATGGAGTTTGTTAGGAATATTTCATTTGTACAAAGGGTCTTATAAAGTTTAACTTGTCTCTCTTGAAGGATCGACTATCTTTCTTTTTCCTTTTCAGACACTGTTTTTCAAAGAGAGGAGGTGTGTGTCCCCGATGTGAAAGAAGAAACAAGAGAAAAAATAATTGAATGAAGGAAAGTGGGGTTTGTTTGGGGAGGGGGGAAGGGTAATTTTTAACCCTTTTTCAGGCAACTTAATTTTATAGTAGTCAAACTTTAAATCTGTTGCAGATGATAGATTAAATGTGAATGTACAATTGGGCCAGGATCTGGAAAAGGGGTCCCTTATAGCACTTTAGAAAAGCATGTCTCATTATCATCCTGTGGTTAAAGGCAGTTTAATAGGTAGCCATGCTGCTAATTTATAGATGCTATAGATTGATCCAGATTAGACTGTGCATATACACAGGCTGGTCTGGATCCATGTTGGTCTCAAATTATACTAAAAGTGACCTTTTCCCAGATCTCAGCCCAAGTGCATTTTTAGCACTGATAATGAAGAAGAAAAAAATGAATCTTCTGATGATCAAAATTTTCTGTGAAAAATCTTTGCAGCATTCTTTGTAAGAGGTGCCATAACCAAACGATGCTTGGGAAAGGACAAGATGGTTAAGTCCAAAAAGGAGGGTGTGTGTGGGGAGGTCATGTTGGTAAATTGTTGTCGGACTTAGTTTGGACCAATTTTTGACTTTAACCCTTTTTGATGCGGGAAAAGATAAATAATTTGGAAAAAAAATGTTGAAAATGAAGAAGTTGCTTGTAACAAGCAATTTCTTCATTTCCCACAATGTTTTCTATCCAGAAAGACCAAGAAATATTAAATTTCATTCACTTGAAATTAGCATCTGCAACATCTTTGAATATTGACCAGTTTAAAAATTCAAGTTGTCTAGTAGTGGGTTGGTTAATCCTTTCCCTAACTCTCCCTGGTTTTGCTTTTGACAATCAAGAAAGCTTTGAGATAAAAGGAGAATGTGCTGATAACCAACTTTTTCTCCATTTACCTCAATGTTAATACCCTTTGGATTTAGATTTTAGAATTTTCTTTCTCGTTGAATATTATATGTTTTCTGCAACCCAATTCAGTGTTTGGATAAGAATAAGATTTTGTTTGAAACTTTTTATGCTCCCCTCCCCGAAGGGAGAGCATATAGTCGCCGCTTCGTCTGTCCGTCCGTCCGTCCGTCATTCTGTCCGTCCGTCCGTCCGAAGCGATTTCTCCATAACCCTTGGGCCAAATCAAATGAAACTTACCATGTGAACTCCCTATGACAAAATACCGATGTACCTTTTCCCGATTTTTCAATTTGACGCCTCGTCATGGGAAAAGGGGACTTAAGGTTAAATACAGTTTTTCTCTAATTTCTCCTAGTCTAATGGTCAGAATTTGATGAAATTTCATATTTGAGTAGCAAATCAGATGCCCTTGACAATAAACTATTTAAAATTTGTGTATACAAAATATGTCATGGAAAAAAGGGGCTTAACATTTGTTAGCTTTATATTAGCTCTGTATGGCATATATTTATTGTGACAATGCCTTATTTGGGGAGCATTGTCCGTCTCTGACGGCTCTTGTTGTTGACAGCTGTAAAAAGGGGTTATAGTAATTCAGAAAAATGTGGTTGTCTTCCACAACTCATGTTTTAAGGTATTCCATCCATTATTAACCCATTACCAAATGACAAATTTTTTTGATGGTCCAAATTAAAAAATGTAGCAGACGACAATTTCACGTGCAGGAAATTTAAAATTTGTTGGTCTTTTTTGGTAGAAAACGTGGAAAATGAAGAAATTGCATTCTTCATTTTCCACAATGTTTTCCAAAGCCTTTTCTTTGTAAGGCGTCAAAAATCGTCAATGTATGGGAATGGGTTAACCCTTTCCCAAACGATAACATTTTAGGGTGATCCACTTCAAAAACTGCCACAAATGACAAAATGGATGTTATCAAAGATAGAATTTGTGTAAAATATGACATAGAAAATATTGAGACAAAAGGAGAAACTGCTGGTTATCAGCAGTTTCTTCTTATGTTTCAATGTTTTCCCAAGCCTTTTCTATTAGGCATGTCAAAACCAGGTCTCGTTTGGGAAAGGATTTTGGTTTTCCATCCATCATTGGGTACCAATTTACCAAACAGTGGCAATGGAAATTGACAACGGTATACCCTTGCCAATTTCGGGATGTCATCCATGGCAACAGAAATTGACAAGGACATCCCTCGTCTATTTCCATTGCCACATATAACAACCGAATATGCAGGAAATGTTGGATGGAATACCTTATTGCATGAGGAAAAAATATGTCTAAATAGACGTTTCTAAAAATATCTATGTTTTAGGGTGGAAAGAAATGCTAGTGACCAGCAGGTTCCTCTTTTACAATACGGATTTTAACCCTCTCCCAAACAAGACCTGCTTTTGACGCCCTTAGTAGAAATTGCTTTGGAAAACATTAAGACAAAAGAAGAAACTGCTGATAATCAGCAGTTTCTCCTCTTACCTCAATATTTTCTCAACTATATTGTACACAAATCTCATCTTTATTCACATATAATTTGTCGTCTGCAGCTGTTTTTAAATTGAACCACCCTAAAAATTTGTTGTTTGGTAATGGGTTAAAAACGATGCTCCCTTCACATCAAAACCTGTTCTTATTCAAGTGTAGCTATGTAATTTTATTGTGTACTTAATTTAACCTTTGTTTTATTTCTATATCATTTTATAAACATGACCTAATTTATACTCATTTTAGCATCATTATACATCCACAAAATGAAGTTTTTTGTGGGGTATATACTGGAGTCAGCTTGTTTGTCTGTCCCTCTGTCCGTTTGTGTTTCTATTTATAGCTTTTTTGTTGTCTTTTATTTTTCTTTTTAACCCATTACCACACAGTGACTCTTTCTGACTCCCCACAACATAATGCTTTGGAAAACATTGTGGAAAATGAAGAAATTGCTTGTGACAAGCAATTTCTTCATTTCCCACAATGTTTTCTACACAAAATGACCAAAAAAGTTTAAAAATAACTGATTTGAAATCGTCGTCTGCAACACCTTTGAATTTGGACCAGTCTAAAATTTTGTTGTTTGGTAATGGGTTAATACATTTCCACATATCAACACATTTTGATATCCCAGAAGATAAAGACTTGAAAATTTGTCGGAAATACTTGTTACTTGCAATTTCTTCATCTCCCGCAATGTTTTCTTTCCAGAAAGATAAAAATGTAAAAATTCATTCACTTGAAATGTTCATCTGCAACACCTTTGAATTTGGACCAGTCCAAAATTTAGCCATCTGGTAATAGGCTACTTTGTTTTATGAAGACAATGTTTTAACCCTTTCCCAAACGACAAAATTTTAGGGCGGTTTTAATTGAAAGCTGCTGCAGACAACAGAATGTATGTTGATAAAGGTAGAATTTGTGTATAATGTAGTCAAGAAAATATTGAGGCAAAAGGAGAAAGTGCTGATAATAATGCTGATTATCAGCACTTTCTTCTTTTGCCTCAATGTTTTCCCAAGCCTAATCTATGAAGGATGTCAAAACCAGGTCTTGTTTGTGAAAGGGTTAAGGGTATCATCACATTTAGTTTTAAATCTAGTTTCTTTTTAGTTTCCCGCTCATTTTAAACCTGGTGCTAGGGAACACATTGCTGCTTTTCTAGATAAACCCTGTAACTGCAGCTTGTTTTTAAGCTGCAGTTACAAGGTTTTTGTTGAAGAGGCAACATTTTATTGTCTTTCATTGTTGATGATGAATTATGCCTTATTTTGTTGTGTACATAACACGAGTCTATATTCATAAGTAAAATATGAAAATGATAAAAGAGAAATTTGAAAGGATTTGTGTTGTGTTTATTTTAGCCTTTTACCAATGGGAAATCATAGATTTTTACAGTTTGAAAGTCACTGCAGACTGTAAAATAGCCAAAAACAGGATTTGTGTAAAATATAAAAAGGATGTTTTCGGTGAATTAAACCTATATAACTTTCATAAGAAAAGTAGGGTATGTTGTACCCTTGACTTGCAAAGATGGCCCACAAAATATGCCTATTGGTTGAATAATTTAATGTCCTTTCCAACACCTTATAGATCTGAAGGCGAGTTTCAAAGAAATAGACCAGTGTAGTTCAAACATTTGAGCCAAGTTCCAGAAAAAGAGCCCTTTCACCTATCCCCACATATTGACGCTTTAGAAGAAGAAGGCTTTTAAAAACGTTGTGGTAATTTAAGAAATTGCTTGTCACAAGCAATTTCTTTATTTCCTACAATGTTTTCTACCCTAAAAGACCAAATAATGTAAAATTCCATTCGCTTGAAAATGTCATCTACAACATCTTCGAATTTGGAAAATTTAAAATTTTGCTGTCTGGTAATGGGTTAAATAGCATTTTGAGTAAACCATATTTCCACATCAGCCTGTGTCAATGTGCAGTCTGACCAGGATCCATGCCGCCATCTTTCAGTTGCCACAGCTCATGATCACTGGTGGGGAACTCGGCCAAAGCATGGGACATTTTTTCGCGATCATTGTATTCCGTCGGTGTTGTTATAAAATATCGTAACTACGGCTTCGATAAAGCCTTAGTTACGGGATTGTATAACAACACAGACGGTTTGTCAATACATATCGGTACACCCGGTCTATTTTTAGAACAAATTCATTGTTATTAGAAAAACTATCCAATAAGATCTTTGAACTCGCATTTAAACGCAAAATATCTGTACCTTGTTGTAGCGAAAAACGTCCCTCGCTTTGGCTGAGTTCACCACCAGTGATGATAAAGCTATCAGAGACCAGCATGGGTCTAGATCAGACTGTGCGAGTGCACAGGTTGATCTGGATCCACGGTGGTCTCTAATACCATATGGGTCCTTTTTAGCGAGCCGGGACTTTATGTCCGGGGAGCTAATGTCACAGCCCTAGTGTCGGCGTCGCGTACCGTCCCGTCTTCACTTGAAAAACTTTAACCTGCTCTATATCTCAGGCACTATTAGAGATACAGCCTTGATATTTCATACATAGATACATCTCGACAAGACCTTTCATTTGGGACCATGACCTTTGACCTAGTGACCTTGGAGTTTGACCTACTTTTGAAAAACTTTAACCTGGCCTATATCTCATGCACTATTATTGATAGAGACTTGATATTTCACACATGGATACCTCCTGTCAAGATCTTTCATTTGTGACCTTGGAGTTTGACATACTTTTAAAAAATTAGCTGTTTTTGTGACAAGCTCCCGTATAGGCGAGCTACGTTGTCCGCAGACAACTCGTTACCGATCCCAGCTAATTTATTTTACATGCGATGATAGCTAGAAACTTATATACTAGGCAAAAAAAGAAACGCAACTTCCTTTTCAATTCCTTCTTACGCAAAGACAACAAATCAGATTTGAACAAAATGTAATACATCTAAAGCATTAACATTTCACCTTAAAAATTCCACAAAATCTTGTTTGTAGTAAATTCCATTAATAAGAAAACACCCAGTTTACACCGGGCGTCAACACAGTTTGACAAAAAAAGTGTATGTAGGTCGAAAAACACATTCTCTTTCGTTCAGTTTGGACCGATTTTCGAATGTTGTGAAGTTCATGCGATTTATTAGCGGTCTCCATTGCATTCTTAAACCTATCCCGTAGCTGGCGTTAACCTGATGATACGGTTCTGCCTAGACCACGGTGGATAATCACCTGATGCAACAATTTCAGAAAATCTTTAACAACTTTGTTAAAAATTGACCGATTTGAATTCGGTTTGAAGCAGAGAAGGTGGACAGCCGTCACGCATTAGATGAGCGTGAAAACCATTAAACTTATAAAAAGTTATTGAAGATAAACCAAATTTTGTGTTTATCTTCAATAACTTTTTCATCAGTTGATTTTTCAAAAATCCAGGTTATTCCTGACATTTTCCCGCCTTCTCTGCTTCAAACCGAATTCAAATTGGTCAAGTATTGACAAAGTTATCGAAGATTACCGGAAATTCTAAGTCACGTGATTATACACCGTGCAGACGTCATATCTCTTGCACGTCCGCTCCGTGCTCGTTCAGTTGTGGTCCCATTGAGAGCCAACAGCGTAAACATTCGAAAATGTGTCGATTTGTTGCCCCATCAATGCTTTTCAACATTTTGACTTTTTCAAACAAACAAAATCCGTACTGCAGACTGGCGCTGATTTTGGCACAGCCGTGCTATGCGTAGGGTAGTGAGAAGTCTATGAACGCTTTGGCATCTTCTTGGTCTATGTTTTAGCTTGTGTTTGAAGAAAATTTGTTATGATAGTAGTCATTTAGAAACCACGACAGGGGGAAAATCAGTTTTTAACAATTAACTATGAATCACGTGATGAATTTACGACATCTGAAAAAATGACACAATATCTATGCGTATGGATGCAGGTATATTAAAAATGTACTCAATATCCATTAAAAACATATTTTGTCGAAAATATTACGAAAAATTGGGGTTGCGTATCTTTTTTGTTCTAGTATATTAGTCCCTCTTGATTCTGCTTCCCTGGGAAGTACACCAGCACCCGTGAATGAATAGGCCAATGAGAAGTCCAGATCAAACTTCGCTACTTGAAATTTAACTCAGAACCTATTGAAGCTTAGTCTTCCACTTAATCCTTTTCTAAACAAGACCAGAGGTGCATTCTTTAGAGCGAGATTTCTTGAGATGATATTTTAGGATAAAGCGTTCTTTAGAGCAAGATTTTCATGGAACCCCTCAGTTAATTTAAATAGTAGATACAAAATTTGTAAGAGTTTGACAGTGTTGTTCCGAATGCTCCATGATAATTCTCCTTACTTACAATGTATGGAGCATTTGGATCACCTCGGTCAAAATCTAGGTCTTAAAAAAGCTTTCTAAAACATCATTAGAAATGTTCAAAAATCTCGCTCTTAAGAACGCGCCTCTGGTTTCGTCCCTAATAGAAAATTGTGGTTGCCATAGCACATCTGCCTCTCACTCCAGAGGTCCCTGGTTCGATCCTCGGCTGTCGCAAATGTCCTTTCTGACAGAAATGTCACCTACCAATGGTTTGATATCGTTAACCTATGTGGGCGAGCAGCTGGAGGCTCGGTTAGGGTGTTGTGGTTGTACTGGTATGAGATTCGGGAGAAACAACAGGTTTGAGTTTATTGGGGTTTTACGCCGTTTTCAACTACCAGGGTCATATTGCGGCGGCTGGAGCACCTATCCATGGATTCCTGTTATTTCTCAAACCAGTACTACCACAACACCCTTACCGAGCCTCCAGCTGCTCGCCCACTTAGGTTAACGATTTCAAACCCATTGGTGGGTGACAATTTTGTCAGAAAGGGTATTAGCTGCGGCCGGGTATCGAACCCGGGACCTCTCGAATGAGGGTCAGATGTGCTACCAACTGCGCTAAGGCCGCGAGAGAGAAACAACAGGAATACATGGTTAGGTGCTCCAGCCGAAGCATTATGACCATAGCAGTTGAAAACGACATGAAACCTCAATAAACCTGACCCTAATAGAACATGCTCTGGAAAACATTAAGACAAAAGGAGAAAATGCTGATTATCAGCATTTTCTCCTTTTGCCTTAATGTTTTCTATGCTATATTGTACGCAAATGCTACCAGTAACCTTATCTGTATAAATTGTCATCTGCCGTACCTTTGAAAATAGACCACCCAATTTTTTTGCAGTTTCGGAGAGGGTTAACCTATGGACATCTCTGAAACAAGTGTCGCTCCCCTATTCCTACACAAAGTCCACACACAAGGTTGTTACTAGAGCAAGGTTCATGTGTTGCTACTTTTTTTTTTACCCAATCCTTTGCTAAATAACACCTGGTTTTGACAACAGATGAGGCTTTGAAGAGCATTGAGGAAAGAATTGGCAATACATCAAACCATATTGAAGTTAAAAAAGCTTTTGAAAACATTGGGAAAACCAGCATTTTCAACCCCAAATGTTTTTGAATGTGATGACATTTTCTTACAGTATATATCATAGATTTCAAGGAAGGGAATCATGCGACAAATCGCAGAAAATCTTCAATAATTCTGCTAATAAGTGATCGACTCAAAAAGGCAATGAAAAAGTTAATACGTTAAGTCCCCTTTCCCACTGACCTTATTATTTATACGCAAATTTTAAATGGTTTACGGTCTAGGGCATCTGACTTGCTACTCAAGTATGAAATTTTATCAAATTCTGACCATAAGACTAGGAGAAATTAAGAGAAAAACTATTTTACCCTAAGTCCCCTTTTCCCGTGACGAGGCCTTAAATCCAAAAACCGAGAGGTGCATCGGCACTATATCATAGGGAGTTCACATGTTAAGTTTTATTTGATTTTGCCTAAGGGTTATGGAGAAATAACTCCGGACGGACGGGCAGACAAAGCAGCGACTATATGCTCTCCTTTTGAGGAGCATAAAAATTTAACTTGGCCACATATTAACAAAATCATTGACTGATTTTCTGAAATTATTGTCATGTGATTCCCTGCAGGGGATTCAATTCAGACCAAATGTATCATGAAATAAATGTATAGGGAAATGGTAAGTAAGGAAAGTTAAATAATAAAATGAAAACAAGTCAGAAATTATTTATTTATCAAAGCATTTCATTCAAGAAAATATGTAGCAACCGTAAATATTCTTTCATAGCACGATTGTTCTGTCACTTTACAAAATGGTAAACTTCTCTTTTTTTACAAATATTCTTGCATTTCCATGCTAAGGGGTTCATCCAAAACTTATGAACTTGACCCTTTCCCAAACAAGACCTGGTTTTGATGTCTCGAACAAAAGGCTTGAGAAAAGATCTAGGCAAAATGATAAAATGATAACCAGAATTTACTCCCTTTTCCCTAATTTTTTTCGTTGATACTTTATATAAGTTCAATTATTATAATCGCCCATTTTGATGTCTGCATTAGCATTTAACCAGTTACCAGATAGCATAATTGTAGACTGGTATAAATTCAAAGATGTTGCCGACGACAAATTCAAGGAAATGAAATTATACCTTTTAGGTCCTTCTTGGTAGTAAATATTGTGGAAAATGAAGAAATTGCTTGTCACAAGCAATTTCTTCATTTCCCACAATGTTTTACAAAGCCTCCATTTTTGTGGGCGTCATTGTGGGAATGGATTAAATTGGAAATGCCTAAATTCTTCCAAAGTTCGGTAAGAGTTAACTACAGTCACTATATGCATCCTAGAGTATTTGGTAGAGAAATGGCCAGCGACTAGATTCAAAATGGAACAGGACGACTGCAAATTGCCAATGTCTACATAATGGCCATTTTCAAATACCTGGGGATAGTAATTACCAACCAGTCTTATTTCAAGTTTACGTTTAGAATTAATTACAGAACAATTCATTTGATTGGCAGAGACCTATGTCTCGTCCAATCAGAAAGCTTGTAAAGTAATTTTGCTTTAGACAATCAATTTAGAAATTGTCAGTGCTATTGCAAAACCTTGTAACTACAGCTTTAATCCAACTGAAGTTACAAGGTTTTTGCAATAACAAAGATAAAATGTTGGTGACTATGGATGTGAAATATGAAAGCCATTGTCTCCACAAAGTTATTGTCACTTACAGCCAATACTGTTCAGTGATGAGACTTGGCAAAATCTACTGCCATAAAACTTTTATGAGTAGACATTGGAGCAATTTCTCCCTGACAGTATACTATTCCTTTAAGAGATGGCAAAATGAATATTTCCTTGATTGACAAAAAATGAAAAAGATTCCAGATTCATATAATGTTCATTCATATTAACACTATCACACTTTCTTAAATTTTATTCCTTAACACTTCCCAAAACAACAAAATTTCAGAAATAGTTGAAAGCTTTGGAAGACTTCGTATTCTTCAATGTATTAAGTTTTCCTCAAACAGCATCAAAATATGCATTGTTTGGGAATGATTAAAATGAAAGACTTGATTATCAGATAAGACCACACACAATATGCATACAAGCATAAATTCAACCAACCATCCTTGCCAGATATTTTCTTTAATAAATATAGCTATAAACATTGCTACAATTCAATGACATATGTACATGATTTGCATTTTCTTATGTACATGAGTGTGACAAATAATTGGTGAAATCTGAATGAAATTTAATGCTTCAATATTTGACTGTCAACAAGAACTTTGTCACTTTTCAAGGTTTTTGATGAAAAGCAACAATTTGTTGATATGAATACAGTCGACACTCGTTATGTCAACATCGGATAAGTCGAATTTTTGCTTAAGTCGAAGTTCAAATCTGGTCCCGTCCTTATCAATGGACATATTTTTTTTCAAGCAAAATGATGTTAAACTGAATATAGCTATTGAAATATAGTAGGCTTTTCCTACTATTTTTCAATAATTATCATACTTGATTAGTTTCAAAAACGGTAAAATATCAACTTTATCGAAGCCAAACAAAATCGAATGAGTCGAACTCCGGATATGTCGATGTATTTTGACGGCCCCTCCGACTTTGACACAACAAGTGTCGACTGTATATATAATTCTCCATTTACCACAATTTTCTTGACTTTAATGGATCCTTGAAAGAAAATTGATGCATTTCATTTCTTCGGCAATGAAGTAAACTTTAGGACAAACAGATGGACAAAAGTAAAATAAACCCATATGGGAGGGCTTTTAATATTAGCACTTTGGGAAGAGAAGAAAATACTGGTAATCTACCGTTACATTAGTGTTTTCATTCTCTTTCTGTAGCAAATTCAATCTAGCACATTTTATCATGTAAGTTTTAGTTTGTGCATTATATTATTTGTAAGTTCTGATAAAGGTGAAAATATTTGAGCCAAGATCCTGAAAGGTGCCTATAAAATAGCCTTTGAGACCAACATAGCGCTGCTTTTCAACAAGAACCTAGCAACTGCAGCTTGTTTTAACCCTTTCCCAAACGACAAAATTTTGGACTGCTCAAATTTGAAAGCGACTGCAGACGTCAAAATGGATGTTGATAAAGGCAGTATTTGTGTAAAATATAGCACGGAAAATATTGAGACAAAAGGAGAAACTGCTGGTTATCAGCAGTTTCTTCTTTTGTTTCAATGTTTTCCCAAGCCAATTCTATTAGGGGCGTCAAAACCAGGTCTTGTTTGGGAGAGGGTTAAGCTGCAGTTACAAGGTTTTTGTTGAAAAGTGACGATAGATTCCAATAACTTTCTACCATATAACACAATTTGACAAGATCCATATTGTTCTCTAGCTTCTTCATGACGTGAAGACAATGCAAAAGAACAGCATAGGCCAAAATCGGACTTCATCTCAGAACTGGCTGATCTAGAAACATGGTGGTCTCAAAATGCTCTACAGGCCTTTTTTTCCCCAGATCCCTACTCATTTCCAGTGGTAAAGGTTTATATTCATAACCACCACCTAAACTCACGCAACACAAAATAGATGAGCATCTTTGACTTTATAGTGCCCTTAACCCATTACAAAATAGCAAAATTGTTGACTTGTCTACTGCAAATTCAAAATTGCTTTTCACAACAATTTTAGAAGAATGAAATTTTACATTTTTGGCCTTTCTTGGCAGAAACATGGAAAACGAAGAAATTGATTGTCACAAGCAATTTCTTCATTTCCCACAATGTTTTCAAAAGCATTTATCTTGTGAAGCAACAAAAAGCATCAATTTGTGGGAATGGGATAAATCACATAGGCACTTATGGGTGGCTCTCATCGAAAGCTTTGGTCCCTTGAAAGGATTCTTGACATCCTTATCATAATTTTTTGACATGATACATAATTGCTTTTAACAACTTCTCGAAAATTCACATAGCACTTTTCCCCCTATCATAAGCTAAGATTGCGCAGATGGCACGCCAGATCGCACTCTCGCTGAGGAAGATTTCGTTGACATTAGTCGTTCTACCATGGTGCGCGCATATCGCAATCTACTGGAAAGTTCTTTAGAGCACCCGTATTGTTCGATTTGAGATAGTTTGAAAGTGCGAAAGTCTCTCTTTTCGTCTATATAAGTCACAGCTTGCATAAGTGGGCACAGGATGATTTTGGTATGATCTTGGAAAAAGTTTATCTGAAAAAGATCAATATAAAACATTTTCTTTGGACGATTCATGAAGCAAACGGTAAGGTAATTATGTTCTATGTTTCATGCAACAAATTCTCAACCAAACTTGAAAGAGAATTAAGACAGATTTTTTCATAAAAGTATGTACAAAATATATTCTTTCAGTGATATACACTGGATTTTTCCTGCTTCTCTAGAAGAGAGCTTTGAAAACTTGATAATTGTCAATCACAAGTTTTTAAATTTGACTTTAAAGTAGAGCAATGACAAAACAAAATTTTCGACTATCTAATCTACAAGAAATTGTACCAGATATTTTTAAATTCATCCATGATTAGTCATAATAGAACTTATGGTTCAGAGACTTAACATGAGAGCACACATCAAAATATTAGTGATGAATAATAATTGAAACTTAAGTTTCACACTTATAAATGGCTGTAAATATACTGAGAGGCAAAAATAAGTATACACCCTAGTTCTTTCACGTTTTCGGAGAAACCGATTTATAGATTGTGTATGATTTTTAAACACCATCGAAGGCATTTGTCTATTGGTGTAATCCTCTTCGCCTATCCGTCCATCTGTGTTTTTCTTTGGGTGCGACATTTTTTCCATAGTACACAGCGTCACCGAAAAAGGGGACTTAATCGCTTAATTAATGCAAGCTTATACGCTGACACATCCCCTACATTTACGAACGGATTTTGATAGAATTTTCAAAGAAAAAGTCTAGTCACCTAGGACTATGCATACATTGTTAGCGCTTTTCCATATTACGGTGCGTCATGGCAAATGGGGACTTGATGCAAACAGGTTATCTGACATAACTCCTTCTAAATTTATTGACGGAATTTGATAAAATTTGCGTAGAATGTTCCTAGTCACCTGACTAAGTGAATATAGAGTCACGTTTCTTTCATTACTAGGCTGCATCATAGAAAAATGGGTCTTAATGCAAAAAGGGGTATATTGATCGATTTCTACCAGCCACGGAGAGTTGGATTAGAATGGTAGAGGAAATTTAACATTGTGATTTGTTGTGATAAAAATTAAAGACACCAAATACTGATTACCGGCAATATTTGATGCTCCGCTGAGTCGCACGTGCAAAGTTTGCTAAATCGGCATGTAGCGGGAGTATGGGTAGTCAAAGCAAATTCAGGTGAAATTTATCAAAACTGAATTATTGGTTTTGGGATAGAAATAAAAATTACAAAATTTTGAGTTGATATGATGGAAATTAAGAGAGATATATAAAGACAAAAAGTGTATACTTTCTTTTGCCTCTCAGTATATATTGTATTTAAATCCCATATGTAAACAAACCTGTAAAGTTCCGTTACTGAGATGTAGAACTATTGCACTGCGGGTCCTAAACCAGGTTCTCAAGAAGGGTAATCTAACCATGTCATCAGTCTCTCTTGGTGTGATGTTGGCTCCAGCCTGAATAATATACATAATGAATGGTTACAAACATGAACTTTTGCACTGCATTTCCTAAACCAATGACTTCTTCGATCAAAGCATGCAAGATACATTTTTGTCTTACTGAAGTCCTACAAAAGGCTAAGAACAACAATCGCATGGTGCGATTGTTGTTCTAAGCCTTTTGTAGGACATCAGTAAGACAAAAATGTCTTATATGTTTTGATGAAAATTGCACCAGATTCTAAGAATGGCAATCTCAAAATGTCATCTGTCTTTCTTGGTGTGATATTGGCTCCAGTCTGAGGGTAAAATGTGTTTAAGTGAGGTAAATCCATTTCTGCCTAATTTTGCCCGCTCAAGATAAAGGCTTGTATTGTCCACCCAAATTAACTGGGGACAACTTAATTTCTTGGGCCAAGTCCGTTAGTTGAGCGTCTTAACAAAACATTGTCGAAGTGGGGTCATTACATATGCAGATACATGTCCCGGATTAATCTTGCAGGCCTATAACAAGCAATTCTTCCTTTCCCACAAAAACAAGTAATTTTTCAACTGCATCTTAGCCTGCAACGTCTTTGACTTTGAACAAGTCAAAAATGTTTAAAGACTTGGTTTACATAATTAAACATAAAGAAAATTTCACACAATTTTGACAAAGCATTCAATTCATCAGACTGCATGTACATGCATACACCTGAAATAGTCAATGTACCTTTAGTAGATGTTCGCTCATGTAGTTTCGGAAGTATTTGAGGAATGTCACTTTCTTGGTCAATATTTCTGGAAACACTTTTAGTGTGTGAGAATGTTGTGCACAATCATGGATCTTGATCAGACTGTGTGTATACCCAGGCTGATCCCATGCTGGTCTTGACAACAAAAATGGCAGCCTTTCCAATTTTTTTCAGGTGGAAAAAAAGTTGATATACCTTGAGTAGATGTTCGCTCATGTAGTTTCTGAAGTATTTGAGCAAAGTGACTTTCTTGGTCAATGTTTCAGGAAAAACTTTTAGTGTGTGAAAATGTTCTGCACCATCCTTCTCTATATACTGGATATTACTGGAAAGAGAAACAGCATTATGCATATAAATGGGCAATATTCCAAATAATATTCTGCATAAATGTAGTAATGTTGATTACTAAATTCTTATGATAATTCAACTAATCAAATAACACATTTTTATCCACAATCATAAAGAGAACCAATTTCATTGAAGAACTTTTACTTCTAATGCTATTACAAACACAACATCCATCCCTAGCTACTCATTTACCAACAACAATCAATGGTGAATCTAGCTTGGCCTTCAAGGGGGCCTGATGGGCCCAAAGCTCTTGGTCGAGGGGGTCTTAATTTAGATTTAATGGAGTTTTACGTCCCACTCAACTGCTAAGGTCATATGGAGACAGGACCTCAGTTTCAAGTCTCATCCGAAAGACTGGAGAAGTGGGGATCTAACCAGCGACCCCTATGCTACAAGTCCAGTGCGTAACGCACTGCACGAATTCCGCTCCCTCAGATGTAGAACTTTCAGTGGATGGCCAGTTAACCCTTTCCCAAACGACAAAAAATTAGGATGGTCCAATTTGAAAGTTGCTGCAGACGACAAAATGGACATTGAAAAAGAAAG
Organism: Fragum sueziense; assembly: GCA_963680895.1. Taxonomy (NCBI): domain Eukaryota; kingdom Metazoa; phylum Mollusca; class Bivalvia; order Cardiida; family Cardiidae; genus Fragum; species Fragum sueziense. Next base: position 47,587,829 of record OY804602.1, on the reverse strand, counting down.
GATTTTTGTACAATATAGCTAAGAAAATATTGAGGCAAAAGGAGAAACTGCTGGTTATCAGCAGTTTCTTCTTTTGGCTAAATGTTTTCTCCAGCCTTTTTTATTAGGGACGTCAAAACCAGGTCTTGTTTGGGAAAGGGTTAAACAAGATATATAGCAGTAAATCCAGTCTATTCTTATCACAAAATTCACTGCTATTCTGGGGATACTTACTCTCCATTCGCTAGAAGTATAAGTCTTGTAGAGTCATTAAACAACACACCCACACTGTTATCACAAAGTTGATATCCCAGCCCGTATTTATCTGAGTAATCCACCCACTTACTGACCCAGTAGATAGGGATAGAGGCAGGGTCTTCTGCATCCTCTGTAGAAACATTAAAAACAAAATTAAAGTCAACTCTTCAAGCAATTAAAAAGTCAACTCAAGTTTCACTTCAACAAGCAGACGGTGTAGAATAAGGTCAGACTGCACTTATGTGCAGGCTGACCTTTTTCTATACTGCATGCAAAGTGCAAAAGCAGATTGATAAATTTTAGACGAGCATGAGAAGGGCTTCAAGTTACATAACAGACACTTGGATATTTTCAAACACCCACAAAGTTGATATCCCAGCCCGTACTTGTCAGAGTAATCCACCCACTTACTAACCCACAGGGTTGCCACTGGTCAGAGAATATAAAATTCCCTGACAATTCCCTGACAAAATTGGAAAATTCCCTGACATGTTTCATCGCGGTAATTTCGTGGCAACTCGACACGTCTTCAGACATTTTTTGAAGGTGATTATAAAATCATTAATGTCATGGAATTGCATCTTATTTTTTCAAAATTCCCTGACATTTGCCAGTATTTTCAAATTTCCCTGACAGCTCCAGTGATTTTTTTACCTGCGCATCCTGCAACTTTTACTCATAATTTGGTCTCTGGGATGCAAAGTTTTAATTCTAGCGAGTCCCAGGATGCAACAATTTTTACAGATTTCCTATTAAAAACAGTGTATTGGACTCACTAAGCTAGTAACTGGACTCATTGATATGGAATCTAGCGAGTCCCCAGGACTCACAGTCTTTATATTGTAAAAATATCACTGCAGCTCACAAAATTCCCTGACAATTCCCTGACCTTGAAAAAATTTAAATTTCCCTGACTTTTCCCTGACGTGTGGCAACCCTGACCCAGTAGATAGGGATAGATGCAGGGTCTTCTGCATCCTCTGTGAACAGATGGTAATAAATATTTAGAATAATCTAAAACTTGTCGTGGCTAATAATCATTCAGACAATACAGAATACTCTAAGCTATTGTGTGTGTGCAATCTGACCTTACCAGTATTCTATGCTGCCGGCAAAGAACAAACTAAACAATCTTGGATCAGCATGAGAAACGAGAAAGAAGTAAGTTTACTGCTGGATGATAGGATTCTCTAAGCACACAACCACGAAGGTTAATCACATGACTTAGAATTTCAGAAAATAGTCAATATTTTTGTGAACACTTGACCAATTTGAGTTCGGTTTGAAGCAGAGAAGTTTAGAAAACGTCAGAAATAAGCCTTACATGGTAGATTTTTGAAAAATCAACTGATGAATAAGTTATTGAAGATAAACCAAAATTTTCGTTTATCTTCAATAACTTTTTTATCTGTTGATTTTTCTAGAAACCAACATGTTCATCTAATGTGTGACGTCTGTCCACCTTCTCTGCTTTAAATCGAATTCAAATCGGTCCCGTATTAACAAAGTTATTGAAGATTTTCTGAAATTGTTGCATCATGTGATTATCTACCGTGACAACATTGATATCTAAGCTCATATCTATTACAGTATTTACCTTGCAGAAGTAATGAGCAATGATCTGGAAAAACATCCCTTATATCATTTGAGACAGCCTTGTTTCAAGATCAAGTTGTGCCTAGGAGCACTTTGACCAGGAACCATATTACTATAGTGCCATAGACCATGGCAAAGCTATTGGAGAACAACATGGTTCCTGATCAGACTGCGTGTATACGCAGGCTGATCTGGAACCATGTTCGGCTCAAAAGCCTTAAGGGACCTTTTTTCCAGATCCTGGCTCATATATTTTCCGTATTTTTTGGGTAAACTGTTTTCCTTAGTTTGTCTCACAGTCAGTCTGTAGTATGATTGAAGTAAACAAACCTTACCTTCACAGATATTAAGTCTTTCAGAAGGTTTTGAGGCCACCACAGCTGACAGTATACCAAATAAATCACTCAAGTAGAAATCTGTAGGTTCATCATTTAGCTGGCCTGAAATGAAAAATGCCATTTTTTTAATGAAGTAAATTAATAGAGAATGATTTTACATGGTTAACAACGACATAATTTCGGACAAACAATAGTATTTTTATGAATATTGTTATAAAATCTCCTAACAATAGCTTGATTCAAGCCATACTTACAAGACGTTTTGACGACACAGACTGTTTGTCAAAACATAACGCTTAACCAAATGATTTTTAGCACCAAATTCAAATTGCTATTCATGATGCCCAAATGGTAATGAATTACTGAAAATTCTTGAATTTTATAACTTGATAATATCATCAACAAGAGTTGTCCGCGGACAACGTAGCTCGCCTATATGGGAGCTTGTCACAAAAGTAGCAATTTTTTTAAAAGTAGGTCAAACTGCAAGGTCAAGGTCACTAGGTCAAAGGTCATGGTCACAAATGAAAGGTCTTGTCGAGATGTATCTATGTATGAAATATCAAGGCTGTATCTCTAATAGTGCCTGAGATATAGGCCAGGTTAAAGTTTTTCAAAAGTAGGTCAAACTCCAAGGTCAAGGTCACTAGGTCAAAGGTCATCAGGGTTTTCCCTCGGCCTTGAAATGTAGGAGTCCTTGGGACTCCCAGTTATGATTTTTGAGAGTCCCTGTGTTAATTCTAAGAGTCCCATCTTGAGAAAATACAGTAACTTTATACACAGTGAAACCGTAGATGTACCTATATTGTATCCGATACATCGTCGCTTTTCAATGAAAACCTTGTAATTGCAGCTTGTATTAAGCTGCAGTTCAGAGTTTTTTGTTGAAAAGACAAACTGTAGCCTGTTTTAAACTGCAGTTACAAGGTTTTTTTTGTTTATAAAGCATCGATATGACCCGGTTTATAAATAGAACTAAATGTAGGTCAGGACTCTTTTCATAACTTGGAGGGAGATGGGTCAGCGATAACTCGATATTAACCTGCTTCAGCATTTTCGGACAAAACATTCGTTTGGGAAATTGCAGGCTCATCTTGATTCTGATCGAGCACAGAGTTGTTATTTCTGTCAGAGCAACTCGGTGTTCCAAAGAAACATTTTATATTCAGCTGTCTCGCCATTTTACATGTACGCAGTGTTTTAGCTGAGTCATTCAGACCGCGTGGAGTTAAAAAAAGACGATCTAAAAATAAGCAGAAAACGGGTCCAAAATTTAGCGCACAAAAGACGTTGTAGTTCGTTAACGCGGGTACCAGTATGATTCGCTCCAATAAATTCAGTCATCAATATTCGCAAGTTTCCGTATAACTATCCACTGGGAAAACAAATTATACGGACTTTACCGAGCAATTCCAAAAATGGTAATCGGGAATCATCGGCTATTTCCGCAGATGGTAAACTACACGATTGATAGATTTTTACGATGTGGTCCCGGTTCAGTTGTGAAGAACGATGTTATAAATAGATTTCTCGGAATAGATAAAAGTAGCCTAAAATGAAAGTAAAAGTACGAGGCCTGTCAAATGTTTTGGGAAGCGCTGCAATGATTCGTGAGTTTTTCAGTAAGTACTGTTATTTGCGAGTCCCGTAGGACGCACATGATATATTTTTGGGAGTCCAGACCTTGATTTTGAGAGTCCAGGACGCAATATCCTGCGTCCGGGAAAACCCTGGGTCATGGTCTCAAATGAAAGGTCTTGTCGAGATGTATTTATGTATGAAATATCAAGGCTGTATCTCTAATAGTGCCTGAGATATAGACCAGGTTAAAGTTTTTCAAGTGAAGACGCGACGGGACGCCGACACTATGGCTGTGACATTAGCTCCCCGGACATAAAGTCCCGGCTCGCTAAAAAGTCATGTTTTTTCATAAAGACAATTTCCATGAATATTTTTAATCAAGATATTCTTCAATTATACATTATCTTTGCATAAGACATTTAATCAAATATTTATGGCTTTAAATTCTCTTGTATATAAAATTTGTTCATTTGTATTGCTTAAATGTTTCTTTTTTATCATTGATTTATCAGCCACTAAATTACAAAACAAGACTTTCTCACATTGTCGTAATTATGAAATTTACGTCTTGAAACAGGCCCGATAAACAGGGTTGCCACTGGTCAGGGAATATAAAATTCCCTGACAATTCCCTGACAAAATTGGAAAATTCCCTGACATGTTTTGTCGCGGTAAATTTCACAGCAACTCGCGACGTCTCGAGACATTTTTTGAAGGCAATTTTAAAATCATTAATTTCATGGAATTGCATCTTATTTTTTCAAAATTCCCTGACATTTACCAGTATTTTCAAATTTCCCTGACAGCTCACAAAATTCCCTGACAATTCCCTGACCTTGAGAAAATTTAAATTTCCTTGACTTTTCCCTGGCGTGTGGCAACCCTGATAAAGTTTTTCAAACATTGTTATATCAATTGATTTCTGCAGAAATTCTAAGCTCCAGCAAATGTTTAGATAGAAAGGCTACCTTTTCTCTGATCATTATCACCGCCCCCTGATTCTTTACTCTCCTGGGTTCCTGGTCTTCTTTGATCTTTGGCTCGACTCTCTATAGTTTGGGCTGTAGTTTCTACAAAACACAATTAATCAAGAATAAACAAAATGATAATGTTATTCAATTTTTTTTCCTTAGACTTGCCAAACTAATGATAAAATTAGGCTTGTCAAAACAACATTAGTAATATACTAAGCACAACAATATAGGGATATCGGAATTGGTTTAATATTTTACCACGAAATTTCCAAAATTTACTCAAATTTCTTCAACAATCTTGTTCCTTAACGTCTTAAAGAACAAATATTCCGAAATTTATCGGTCACTCTATTATAGACTGGTTAATCTTCGGGCGTTTGTAGCAGGACCGTCTGTTTCAAAAATCGCATAATAGCGTCAATACTGAGTATAACTTGTAGGGTCCAAATCTGTATTTCTTGAGATTCCATTTCCCTGTAATTGGATGCCTGCATGTTTAAATCGTTCCTGAAAGATCCCTCTATGTTGATGCCGGGTATTTTAAATCAGTAAACTTAAAATCCTTATGATAGTGAAAGAAAGTAATAACGTGCCAATCAGTTGCTTGGTCGATGCAAACCCATAATTGCATTTGTACACGCTTTGTGACACACCAATCTTCGATACAACATTAGTTTGGTTAATTGCAAGCTCGAGATTTCCTACGATCTACCAGTGTTGGTGGTCGGTTAGACGACAACGTTGAAACATTTTTTTAACAGCTAAGGACTTGTTTGCGAATATGTAATGTTAAATTTTCATGCAGAAAAGCGGAAATTGCATAAACATGTACAACTTTGACCCATTTGTGATTTTTCAACGCTGACCCCACTTTGGTTTATATGCCTATGTTGTGAAATCAACGACCGGTGACTGCACACTATTTTCACACAAAGCAAAAGTAATACTAGTATTATCAAAAACAGTATAACAGCTTTCCAGAAACTTATTTTTTTAATTTATTTTTACCATTGAGTTTAATTATCCCTATATTGTTGTGCTTAGTATATTTAATTCAATTGCTATAAATCACTGACTGAAACTTTGGACTATGCTTTGTCATAATAAGAAATAAATGACTCGCTCACTTGTAGGTTTCACATTTAACATATCAGCTTTTAGTAAAAATTTGAATATCAGCCTCATCCATTCTTCAGTTTTGACGTCCCTAATAGGAAAAGCTTGGAAAAAACACTGAGGCAAAAGAAGGCAATGATGTCAGATGATAACCAGTATTTTCTCCTTTTGCCTAAATATACTGACTGGCTTTAAAAACGCATCACTGAAGTTCATCCTGCAATAATATGCAAAATACATTATCGACTATGTATTATTATATATAAAATATTAGCTTGATATCTTCCCAACATTTCCTGAAAATTTCAGACAAAAATTCGACTAAATGACTGAGATATGACCATCTAAAGAGAGGTGGTGTGCGGAATTTGACAGTTTTCTCTATTTAAAAACAAGTAATTCCGCTCTGAGTATGAAAAACGTTCCACAATCGTGACCTCGTTGACCCTTGAGTTGAAACAAAATCTTTATTCGTTTGTGCTTGAATTATCTACCATATATTGCTGGAGAGTATTCAAAGGTTTTGGCGTCCGTTGTTCATCATGTCTAGGCCAAACGCACCCTGGTCTGATGATGACTTTCTGTAAGAATCAGTCACGGTCATAGTCACCAGTAGTCAAAACCACAATATCTTATGCGTTAATTCACTGTTATGGCAAGAGTTTGTCAGTAGCAACATTTTTGTATTACATTTTCAGTTGAAAACGTTGTTAACCAATTACGTAATTGACGTTGACGTATGTTATTATCTTGACGTAAGCTCGTTTTAAACGGTTGATCAGGACGTTGATGCTCAGCAACAATCCCTGTAGATTGGCTACGTTAATGAAAGTGAAAAATCGTTGATTGATTTACATTTAAATGCCTCACCCGTTCTCGTTGACAAACACCCCTTTAGAATAATTCAAAAATTTGTGTGTGCTCAATGAACTTTGGTCTCTTGGCTTTATTTTTTGTTTAATCAAATTGATTGAGAAATAAAAGTAACTCCTGACCATTTGGATATGGAATATGAAAACAAAAATCCAGTTGGTCACCTAAGGTGCAGTCACGTAAACGTTATCCATATTTTGCACGTTGACGTCGTGCGAAATAACGTAGTAACTGACTGCAATAAATTTTATTGAATATCGTGTCTTATCGGTTGAAATATATATCAGAAGTAAAAATTTGATCCTATTGACTTTAACTACGAAAATATTTTGAAAAATATGTGATGCGTTTTTAAAGCCAGTCAGTATATTTTCACTATTGTAATATGCAGAATCTTTACCTCATCAACACTTATCAAAGGCTATCATGCACTCTGAAGCCATTTTCAAATTAGACCACCCTAATATCTTTCTTTTCGGAAAGGATTAAATATGCAATATACTCACTTTCTGTACCATTGAGTTCATGTAGAGGTTTTCTGTGGAGGGATTCAGACTTGGCCAGTGTGTCAAACCTGGGAGCCATCGTCAAACAACTGGTAGGCAGTCGTGATGGTAAATACCCTGCAAAATTATGTTTAATGTTAAAATGCTGCCATTGGATCAATAGTTAATCCATTCCCACACAACTCTTTTTGACTTCTTTCAATATAATGGCTATGGAAAACATCAAACTTGTGGAAAATAAAGAAATTGCTTGTGACAAGCAATTTTTTCATTTCCCACAATGTTTTCTTCCCTATAAGACCAAAGTTTTCTGTGGAAGGATTCAGACTTGGCCAGTTTGTCAAACCTGGGAGCCATTGTCAAACAACTGGTGGGAAGTCCTGATGGTAAATACCCTGTAAAATAGCATTTAGCATTCATAAATAAGTTATTTAAATCATGTGTTGAACATTTTCATATGGTTGGAATCAAAAGTGAAAACATCTTTATGGAAAACAAATCTGTGCTGTTCAGTCCAAATACAGTGAAACACAAAGTCAGTAAGGTATAAAGATCAAGTCTTATCTTTTTGACTAAAAAGTTAACCCTTTCCAAAACAAGACCTGGTTTTGACATCCCTGAAAGAAGCATGGAAAATATACATTGATCAGCATTTCCTTCTTTTGTCTTTTTTTTCTGCTATAGTTTTCATGTATGCCATCTTCAGCAATAGATTTCAAGTTGGACTACCCTATCCAAACATTTTGCTGTTTTGGAAAGAGTTACAAGCATAAACTTTCAAATAGAGAATGAAGAATCTACCTGAAGTGAAGAATTCATCGTCTAACAGCCCCTCCATGCCGGGTCGTTCTGTGGGATCTGCCTTTAACAATTTCTGTATGAGATTTCTGGCACTAGGACTGATTCGTGAAGGGATATGGTACTCATTGTTCTTTATTCTAGCGTAGGTATCCTTTAGACATGATGTTTCAAATGGTGGTTTCCCGACTAATAAAGTATATCTGAAATAACACAAGAATGATCCTTTTTAATGATTATCATTCAATAAGCCATGCATTTCTTCTGTTATTTCCAATCTTTGTTACATATGAAAACCAATTCAGGATTTAATTTGCATCACAAATTCACATAACCGCATTGATTTGTTGAATGAAGATATACATCCTACTCTCCAGCTAAGGTCAAATGGAAACAGAACCTTGGTTTCGAGAGAGCCCAGCTTGTTACCACTGCACCCAATATGTTATCCATGTAATGCCTGCATTTCTATAGAACTTGAGACAGAATTGACCGATTATTCAGTTAATCCTCTCCAAACAAGACCGGGTTTTCACGTCTCCATTAGAAATGGCTTGGGAAAATATTGAGACAAAAGAAGAAACTCCTTTTGTCTCAATATTTTCTATGCCATATTTTACACAAATTCTAACTTTCATAACACCCATTTTGTTATTTGTGGCAGTTTTTCAAGTGGATAACCCTAAAATTTTGCCGTTTGTAAAGGGTTAAACAAAGTACTTACAGAATACAACCTAATGACCAGACGTCCACTTCAAAACTATGACCTTTCTTCCCTAAAACTTCTGGGGCTATGTAATTTGGTGTACCACATAAAGTTCTGAAAATATATCATGAACGGTTACGGTAATGAATTTAATTTTCATTTTCCATAAAATTTATATAAATTTTCATACCATTATATCAACTGTATTTTTTTCGTTGATTCATTAATTTATAGATCCATGTTAATAGAAAAGACCAGATACTTGATTTCACTTACTAATTATGTTATTTTTCTTTTCTGCTTTCTACCTAAATACTTCTCCATATTCAAGTTTCACACAAGTGGAAACTTGTACAAGCTGTAATGATAAAGTGAATTGAAATTTCTATTTGTAGAAAGTCCACCTTTGATCATTTTTTGAAATATCAACCCTCTTCCAAACAAGACCCAATTTGGTGTCCCAAATAGGAAAGGCTTGGGAAAACACTGAAGCAAAGAAGTGCTGATAAGCAGCTCTTTCTCATTTTGTCTCAATAATTTTTTTAATGTTACAACACTCATTGACATCATTGGCATTATATCATTTATGGTGTCTTCAACTTAAAACTGGATCACCCTAAAGTTTGGCTGTTTGGAAAAGGGTTAAATATAGCATTAATATACCTTTTTCTTTCCCCTGTGTAATCAACCCTAGTTGCTAGACCAAAGTCTCCAATTTTGATTTCCATTTCTTCATTGATGAACAGATTGCCGAGTTTCAAATCTCTATGTATAATGTTATTCCCGTGTAAATACTGGCAAGCAAGCACTATTTGTCGTACAAAATATCTGGATTCTGGCTCTGTTACAGCTTTTCTTCTCTTGTGTAACTCCATAAGTGACTGAAATAAACAAGAGGACCCTGAGGGCCCTAAATCGCTCACCTGAGTTATGTTTTAATAATGCCAAATAACTTTGCATATGTTACGCATTGTTGTCTCAGGGAAGAATTTGGCCATGTAGTTTCAGAGGACATGTTGTTTACAGAAAATGATCAGCTTTTATGACATTTCCCATTTTCTGATGCCACAGCAACCAGAGTTTTTCATAGATTTCAATTCTTTTAGCAATTTTTATAAGGGACCACCCAATGAACATTACTGCCAAGTTTGGTTGATTTTGACCCAGAAGTTAAGGAGGAGATGTCGTTTAAAGAAGTTGTTGAGCTTTTGCGAAAATTCCCATTTTCCGATGCCACGGCAACCATAGTTTTCTATGAGTTTCAATTCTTTTAGCAATTTTTAAAAGGGACCACCCAAGGAACATCTCTGCCATGTTTGGTTGATTTTAACCCAGAATTTAAGGAGGAGATGTCGTTTAAAGAAGTTGTTGAGCTTTGTTAAATTTACCATTTTCCGATGCCACGGCAACCAGAGTTTTTCGTGGATTTCAATTATTTTAGCAATTTCTATAAGGGACCACCTAAGGAACATTTCTGCCAAGTTTGGTTGATTTTAACCCACAAGTTAAGGAGAAGATGTCGTTTAAAGAAATAGTTGAATTTTTGTGAAATTTCCCATTTTCCGATGTTACGGCAACCAGAGTTTTTCATGGATTTCAATTCTTTTAGCAATTTTTATAAGGGCCTACCCAAGGAACATTTCTGCCAAGTTTGATTGATTTTGACCCAGAAGTTAAGGAGGAGATGTCGTTTAAAGAAACTGTTGAGCTTTTGTGAAATTTCCCATTTTCTGATGCCACGGCAACCAGAGTTTTTCATGGATTTCAATTCTTTTAGCAATTTTTTATAAGGGACTACCCAAGGAACATTTCTGCCAAGTTTGGTTGATTTTGACCCAGAAGTTAAGGAGGAGATGTCGTTTAAAGAAATTGTTGCGCTTTTGTGAAATTTCCTATTTTCTGATGCCATGGCAACCAGAGTTTTTCATGTATTCCAATTCTTTTAGCAATTTTTATAAGGGACCACCCAAGGAACATTTCTGCCAAGCTTGGTTGATTTTGACCCAGTAGTTTAGGAGGAGATGTTGTTTAAAGAAATTGTTGAGCTTTTGTGAAATTTCCCATTTTCCGATGCCACGGCAACCAGAGTTTTTCATGGATTTCTATTATTTTAGCAATTTTTATAAGGGACCACCCAAGGAACATTTCTGCCAAGTTTGGTTGATTTTGACCCAGTAGTTTAGGAGGAGATGTCGTTTAAAGAAATTGTTGAGCTTTTGTGAAATTTCCCATTTTCCGATGCCACGGCAACCAGTTTTTCATGGATTTCAATAATTTTAGCAATTTTTATAAGGGACCACCCAAGGAACATTTCTGCCAAGTTTGGTTGATTTTGACCCAGTAGTTTAGGAGGAGATGTCGTTTAAAGAAATTGTAAAGCTTTTGTGAAATTTCCCATTTTCCGATGTTACGGCAACCAGAGTTTTTCATGGATTTCAATTATTTTAGCAATTTTTATAAGGCACTACCCAAGGAACATTTCTGCCAAGTTTGGTTGATTTTGACCCAGTAGTTTAGGAGGAGATGTCGTTTAAAGAAATTGTTGAGCTTTTGTGAAATTTCCCATTTTCCGATGCCACCGCAACCAGAGTTTTTCATGGATTTCAATAATTTTAGCAATTTTTATAAGGGACCACCCAAGGAACATTTCTGCCAAGTTTGGTTGATTTTGACCCAGTAGTTTAGGAGGAGATGTCGTTTAAAGAAATTGTAAAGCTTTTGTGAAATTTCCCATTTTCCGATGCCACGGCAACCAGAGTTTTTCATGGATTTCAATAATTTTAGCAATTTTTATAAGGGACTACCCAAGGAACATTTCTGCCAAGTTTGGTTGATTTTGACCCAGTAGTTTAGGAGGAGATGTCGTTTAAAGAAATTGTTGAGCTTTTGTGAAATTTCCCATTTTCCGATGCCACGGCAACCAGAGTTTTTCATGGATTTCAATAATCTTAGCAATTTTTATAAGGGACTACCCAAGGAACAATTCTGCCAAGTTTGGTTGATTTTGACCCAGTAGTTTAGGAGAAGATGTCGTTTAAAGAAATTGTTGAGCTTTTGTGAAATTTCCCATTTTCCGATGCCACGGCAACCAGAGTTTTTCATGGATTTCAATTATTTTAGCAATTTTTATAAGGGACCACCCAAGGAACATTTCTGCCAAGTTTGGTTGATTTTGACCCAGTAGTTTAGGAGGAGATGTCGTTTAAAGAAATTGTTGAGCTTTTGTGAAATTTCCCATTTTCCGATGCCACGGCAACCAGAGTTTTTCATGGATTTCAATTATTTTAGCAATTTTTATAAGGGACCACCCAAGGAACATTTCTGCCAAGTTTGGTTGATTTTGACCCAGTAGTTTAGGAGGAGATGTTGTTTAAAGAAATTGTTGACGCCGTGACGGACAGACGGACATTGATAGATCACAATACCTCACCTTGAGCACTTCGTGCTCAGGTGAGCTAAAAATGACCACAACAAATTGCAAATTAATTTTTTTAAACGAAAATTGAAAATGTTGACAAGTTTTAATTTATGTAATTGTCCCGTTCCATGGCTCAACAGCATAGTCTACACTTGATTGAGTAATTCTTCATCAGAAGATCAAATTATATTAATGTAGCTGTTGTACCTATAGGGGTTTGCTTGAGAAAATGCCAAAATTTGAGAAATGAATGATCAGTGAAAATCTTACCCAATCCTTCGCTAAATTGCATTTTGCTGAAAAATCATTCCCCCATGACTTGGCTCAAGTTACACTATACAGCCTTTTTCACCATTTCTATTTGCCATTTCATTAATTCAAAACCTTGTGATTCTTTTAACCCTTTCCCAAACAAGACCTGGTTTTGACGTCCCTAATAGAAAAGGCTTGGCAAAACATTGAGCCAAAAGAAGAAACTGGTGATAACCAGCAGTTTCTCCTTTTGTCTCAATATTTTCTGTGCTGAAATATACACAAATCCTGTGTTTATCCACAACCATTTTGTCGCCTGCGGCAGCTTTGAATTTGGAGCACCCTAAAATTTTGTCATTTGGGAAAGGGTTAATTCGACAAAGATAGTCTAAGCTTTCCCTTCTTCTATACAGATCCAGTAGAATATAGACATTATCTGCATCTTCAAAGAAATTCAACTTTTTTTGGTATGTCTAGGCAGAAAACATTGCGGGGAAATGAAGAAATTGCTTGTGAAAAGCAATTTCTTCATTTCCCGCAATGTTTTCCAAAACATAACTGTTTGGGCATCAATGGATTAACGCTTACCCTTCTTCTACACAATTCCAGCAGAATGTAGACATTATCTGCATCCTCAAAGAAGCTGTGAAACATCACAATGTGTTTGTACTTGATCTCTCTATGTATGCTGATCTCCTGTGTCATCTACAAATTACAGGAAAAATAAAATTTATATAATTCTTGTTACAACAATTTGGCAAAGACAAGCTCTACAGAGAAGTACAATTTAATCAATTAAGAGAGATTTATTTGACTTAACATAGAAGCAAATTCAGCAGCAAAAAATTCATTGGTAGATTCAGTTTGACTTGTCGCTGTAATCACTATTAGAGTCAACATTTTTGGATAATCTTGAGCAACACTCGTGATGTATCTGACATCAGCAGGGATAATTTTGGGCCGCGAAATCGCGAGATTCTCGCCTATAAATGCCTTATATCGCATAGATCTTTCTCAATTGGAACAAAATCTCGCATACCAATTTGAAATCGATGAGCACCGAAAAAACGGACGAAAACTCAGCTGATCAGCTGTCAAAAAAGCGGAAATCAGAAAAGTAAACTCGATTGGTTCTCAGCATTCTATAAAGTAAAACAAGCTCCAAAATTGAATGCAGGGTACCGGATATTCGTAACAATTGGTCTACTCGGTATTTTTCCTTATCATTTCTGAGCCAAGAAGTTGCGTAGATGAACAAGAAATAATAGAAAGAACTGGCGTCTGCTTTTATGTTTCTTAAAGGAAAATTCAGCCAAAGGAATGAAAATTAGATGAACAAATCATTTATTTAGGTATTAATCACCAATTTTCAATCAAAAGACGATGCACACCGGCATGTCTATTGTGTTTAGAGCCTAATATAATGTCCGTCAACGATGGCAGCTCTTTTCAGAGGGACAATACAGTACGCAAAAAAGAAATGTTTTTACATTTCTTTCGAAAAATTACGATAAAAAGAACTTGCAATTAACCAAAGATTTTTCTCCGTGTCTTGTTTACAAATCTATACCATAATATTGCATCATCTTTTCCCAGTTGAAAACCAGTCCCGACATTGAAACATGACCCTTCTATTAATCATGATTATTTTTCTGACAGAAATCGTTTTTGGGAGAGGAGAAATTACTTTTGGTCCATTTGTCACCTAATCTTTATATTTTCACTATGACAGAGGAAATTTGCTACACAGAAAAACATTTCAATCACAGTGACCATTTATTGTGGTAAATGATTTCAGAGAACTCTCAATTCAATTGTTTAAAAAGCTTGATTTTTGATAATAATTACTCTTGTGTGATATAGGATATATTTCTATAAAGTTAGATACGTGAAAATAACGTAAGAAAAAAATCTCATAGAAATTCAAAATCTCTCATAGTTTTTCAGCAATTGGAACATTTTCTCTCATACATTTTTCCAGCCAGAATAATCCCTGCATCAGTAATTAGTTTTCTTGTCAAAACTACAAAGGACAGGTTAACCCTTTTCCAAACGGCAAAATTTTCAGATGATCCTCTTCAAAAACTGTCACAAATGACAAAATGGGTGTTATCAAAGATAGGATTTGCAAAAAATATGGCATAGAAAATATTGAGACAAAGGGAGAAACTGCTGGTTGTCAGCAGTTTCTTCTTTTGTCTCAAAGTTTTCCCAAACAATCTCTAATAGACATCAAAACCAGGTCTTGTTTTGGAAGGGGTTAACCTCTGTACTTTTGACAAGAATGCTATTGAGCAACAACCTTTACACGGAGAGTAATATTTACCTTGTCCTTTTGATGCTGTTTCTGTAGTAATGATTTTGAGACAATTTTCCCAGCAAATATCTCTTTGGTGTCCACATCTTGTAGTTCATAGCACTTGGCAAATCCTCCCTGAAGTAGATAAAATTTATTTTGATAATCAAATGACAAATTTATGCAGGATTGGATAAGAGACACATATCAAGTTGTTTGAATGCGGATCCATGGGTGAATGCCTTTACAATAGTCCTGGCAAAGCACAGTGTCTGATCAATGAAAATTCTCTCATCTTTTTAGCCATTCTGTCAGCCTCGGGTGCTTTGAAACTAATTTTTATCAGCAAGATAAGAATAAAAATCATTCATATTATATCTGAACGATTTTTAGTGTGGTGTCTGTAGTCGAGAGGTAGAGTGTCAGCCTTGCGACTAAGTGGTTCCGAGCTTGATCCTTGGTAGCGGAGGTAATTCTTGGCATCTCATTGGCCCACACATTCGGTGCGAGTACTAGTGGATTTCCAGGAAGCTCAATTAAGAAGGATTAAAATAAGTTGAAGAAACTTGCTTCCCAATTGATGTAAAATAAATGTGTTCAAAGGAACGTCTGAAGAAGAAGACATGGCTTAAAAGTTTCATTTGGTCTAGTTTGACAACCAAATATCGCGATCCTTTCCAGTCCTTTGCCAATTTCTATAGACTATTATACTGTTGTTGAAATGTTCAGATCTGTAAATGCAGGGGTAAAAGTTGAAAATTTTGAAAAACCTGAACCTGGAAAAGTCTGTATTTATATAGTAACAAGAGTGCCATCGTCACAATATACGCCGCCACTTATAAAACTTGAGAAAAAAAAATGACATTGACAAGGATTTATAAATTTTCACTGAAAAACTGTAAAAAATTGTGTTCACAAAAAGGTTTTTATAAATATCCAGTGAAAAACCTGGAAGGAATTGCGTTCACGAGGCTAAAATATCATTAAGCCCCAGAGACTACGATTGAAGGGGGCATAATTCAGGCAAAAATCAATGAACCATAAAATCCTTACTTCATGCACATCTACCAATTGAGGTAATAACATCCACCAAGTTTCAGCCCCAAAGACTTAGTTTTAAGGGGGCATAACTCTGGAAAAAATCAATGAACCATAAAATCCTTATTACATGCACATCTACTTATTGAGGTGATAACATTGTACAAGTGACATTAAGATCCAGCCAGAAACTTAGGAGGAGTTGCGTTGACAAGGCTGCAATTTCAATAAGCCCCAGAGACTAAGATTGAAGGGGGCATAACTCTGGCAAAAGTCAATGTACCATAAAATCCTTCCTTCATGCACATCTACCAATTAAGGTTATAACATTGACTAAGTTTCATTTAGATCCAGTCAGAAACTTAGGAGGAGTTGTGTTGACAAGCCTGCAATTTCAATAAGCCCCAGAGACTAAGTTTTTAAGGGGCATAACTCTGGCAAAAATCAACGAACCATAAAATTCTTCCTTCATGCACATTTACCAATTGAGGTGATAACATTGACCAAGTTTCATAAAGATCCAGCCAGAAACTTAGGAGGAGTTGCGTTGACAAGGCTGCAATTTCAATAAGCCCCAGAGACTAAGTTTTTAAGGGGCATAACTCAGGCAAAAATTGACGAACCATAAAATCCTTCCTTCATGCACATCTACCAATTGAGGTGATAACATTGACCAAGTTTCATTAAGATCCAGCCAGAAACTTAAGAGGAGTTGCGTTGACAAGGCTGCAATTTCAATAAGCCCCAGAGACTAAGTTTTTAAGGGGCATAACTCAGACAAAAATCGATGAACCATAAAATCCTTCCTTCATGCACATCTACCAATTGAGGTGATAACATTGACCAAGTTTCAAGAAGATCCAGCCATAAACTTAGGAGGAGTTGCGTTGACAAGAAAAGTGGACGGACGTACGGACGGATGGATGGACGGACAGACGGAAAAGATGACGCCAATATACGTCCGCCTCCGGCGGCGTATAAAAATCGAGAAAATGAGGTATTTTGGAATACTCAAAAACCTGAACTTCAGGCATATGCCTGAAAATTTTTACCCCTGTAAATGCAGTGTTTCAGCCAGGATTGTTCCTAAGGGGGCCAGTTGGCCCCCTCTATTCCTAAATAGGGACCAGACTGCTTTGACAGGGGGGAGGGGCTTAACAATACATAGATCTACTAGTATAGCTGTTCTCCCCGTCAAAATTTGTCCATTGGTATTCAAGTTTCCACGCTTTTTGGAAGGAGTAAGTGTATAATTTTCTTTTTGGTTGACAAAATTTTAGGCGACCCACCACTTCCTTCTTTAACCTCTTCAATTCATGATAATCTCCAGTGGAGGTCATCTTCGCTACTTTGCTGGGGCTGGAAGTTGAATGCTCGCTAGGATTCTGATCTTTACCCGAATTAGGAAGAGTAAGAAATCTTTTTGCAAATTAAGCTAGACAATTCATTTTTTTCTACACACGTTGTAAAAGGCAGGTTTACCGCTTTACTCAACTCTCTTACCACAGATGCGGATAATCCGAGAACCAGGTGTAGACTGTTTTAGTGAATGACATTAAAATAGCGGCAAAAATATTGATTTTTACTGCCACACAATAACCAGTCCAATATTACTATCGCCCAAATATGTTTTGCACCTTGAATATTCGACCCAATATCTTTTGTACCCTGGCACATTCATCTACGCAAAAATCAAATTTTGAGGGCCAGAAGAGATTTTTTGCGCCAACCTTGGCGTGTCACTACGAGAAAATCGCGGGAATTATTATTTTTTTTTTGCCGCTGCAGGAATCCCGCAATGGCGCGTCCTGGCGTAAACACTGTAAATGATTTTCACTGCTTAATTCATCTATATACTGCCTAAACTCCCCTTCTGTGTATTATTGGCATCTTCATGCTGGTTCTAAAAAGAAACAAGCAACAGGTTTTATCAAGTTATGCTCCAAAGTATGTAATTGATATGGACTGTAACTGTTCCAGGAACCCCGGATTCTCCACCACTCAGCTTACCAGACATTCTGCTGCAATTAAAAAAAAAAAAAAGGGATTTTTGTCTTCCAACTTTTGGACTGTGACGTTGGTAATCTATTTGAATTCTTCTACTGTTGAAGAAACATTTTCAGCCTGAAATCAATGCTCAGCATTGTCTTTTGAGTAACAAGGACAATTTTAATTTTTAAAACAAAACGGCCATTTGCATTCAAGTTTGGACATGTTTGCATTACAGAAAATATCAAAAACGTAAGTCAAAACACTGATAAAGAATATTAAACGTTCAAATTCACGGACTGTCATGTCACGAAATAATGAATAAGTATGAAAAATTATAGCATGTCATACCTTTCCGAGGAATTTTCCTTTCAGGTAACGTTTTCCCGTTGCATGATCAATAACCATGTCAGGAATGTGTTCTTTTCTGATTTCTTCCCGTCTTTTAGCACTCGAAGACATCCTGATTCGTTTCGTGACCTTCTTTGTGAAATAATTTTCTTGTCAACAAGCTTTTCAAAAAAATTTTTCGAGTTTTGTTCGTCGTGTCAGTTCACCATTTTGTCTGGATCCGAAATATTTCAAATTTACCGAGATTTCTATGAAGCATATAAACAAAAGTTTCATTGGATGATTTGAAATATCGGGCATTTTCATTGGTTGATATTGCCGCCACCTAGCGAGCATGTTCATTCGTGCATCGTAAAAATCAACGAAATTTTATATCGTAGTATTTCATTGGTCCTATTATTAGCCTCCAACCAATGAAATGATGCGTTTCATAATATATTGATCTTGATGTCCCAAGCGCTTTACTCCGAAAATAAGGCAGATTTGCAAGCGTCGAAGAAACTGTGAAGAAAAACAACACGTGAATTTTGACAAAAATGCTCGCAGAACCGAGAAGAAAAGTCAAATATTCGGTTGATCCTAGGAATACGAACTGGGCAAATGGTATGAACCGATGGATAAGATTCAATATTTTTCGATTTCAAATTTTTACATAATTTGTGATTTTGTCATTAGTTTTCGCGTTTTATTTTTCTGCTCATTGACAGTCCCGTTGATTTTACCACTTGTGTGATGTTTTCTAACATCTGGGTTGTTCTCTGATAAACTGCAACCTTCAGAGCAAAAATCAATGAATGATAAAACACAAAATATCAATTAAATTTTACCAAAAATGCACAGTTAATTGACTATTCATTTGAAAAATACCAAGTAAAAGATAGTTTAAGCTCATAGAAAGCCAAATTTTTTATTAATATCAGGTGAGGGTAAAAGTTTTGGATGTTACAAAAAAATATTTGACTGAAGTTTTAGTGGGTTTCCCCAGTCAACAAAAAGGTAACAAAAAGGTAAAAAGGTATTGAGAAAATTGTGTTTTATTTATTTTCAATGCAATACATGGGATTATGTTTTAATACCTAGTATATAACAATTATTCTTAAATGTTTTGGATGTTACATTTTTTCTCGGCTTTTCAATTCAAATTATACTGCTTTTGAAAGGGAAATGTAAAGGTAGGCATTTGAAAAGAAACCAAAATATTATGAACTACATCTAAACAGAAAAACAATGATAACTGCCTCACAGAAAAGTTATTTCAGTCATGAAAGTTGTGGATGTTATTGTTTGACTTATGACAAATTTATATGAAGTAACATCCACAACAATTAGAAAACCCTTAATGATGAATACTACTCCACTGTATGCCAACAAACATATTTCATGAATGATTAAGGATGTAAGACAATAATCAATCACACCTTCTTTGAAACATACTATACCAGTGTTTCCATTTACATGAAAAAATATTGAGTCCCTTGGACCCAGTGCAGTAGAAAAAGTTGAGTCCCAACCACTTTCAGTTTAGTCCAATTTTGACTTCCACAAATCATCTTAAAATTAATTGTTGTACTTGAACGGGCTTAAAAGCCCTTTCCCAAACAAGACCTAGTTTTGATATTCCCAGTTAAAGTGGCGTGGGGAAACATTTAAGCAAAAGAAGAAACTGCTAATAATAAGCATTTTTTCAATTTGCCTCAACGTTTTCTGAGATATTCTCAAGTGTTATACCTAAGTTATAACAAATTTTGTGATCTGCAGCAGCTTTTATCAGCCAGTCTTTGAACGCCGGATCGGCAAGCCTTTGGTCTTGAAAAGACAGCGAGTGTTTCTTTTTCTTTGTTTGAGAAGCTATTATTATTACAAAATGAAAGTAATAGTTGGTTTCCGGCTATCAAATTGCCCACAAACAATATTTTAGACAGTTCGGGTACCAGAAGAAAAAGAGAGAATCCCAACAATCGCAGCTTTTCGGTTAGACGTTGGCGAAGTCTATTTATAGTAACTTTGGAAAACCGGTGACTTTGCTTCAAATCTGTCGCACTTTGAAACATTTTGGATTGTTTTCGCTAGTTATCTGACATTTCTGCGCAAGATTTATGAAAATACACTTTTTATGCCCCCGATAGGGAGGCATCATAAATTTGACTTGTCCGTCCGTCTGTCCGTCATTCCGTCCAAAAACTTTAACATTGGCCATAACTTCCTTATTATGCCCCCGATAGGGAGGCATCATAAATTTGACTTGTCCGTCCGTCCGTCTGTCTGTCCGTCCGTCTGTCTGTCCGTCCGTCATTCCGTCCAAAAACTTTAACATTGGCCATAACTTCCTTATTACTTAACATATTCGCTTCATACTTTACCACAACATTCCTTGGTACATTACCTTTCTGTAGGCACATACTTTGGTGACCTTGACCCCTGGATGACCTTGACCTTGAACATAGATTGGCCATAATTTAAAATCAAAGCGGTGTCGGGGGCATTGTCATCTTACAGTGACAGCTCTTGTTACTTAACATATTCGCTTCATACTTTACCACAACATTCCTTGGTACATTACCTTTCTGTAGGCACATACTTTGGTGACCTTGACCCCTGGATGACCTTGACCTTGAACATAGATTGGCCATAATTTAAAATCAAAGCGGTGTCGGGGGCATTGTCATCTTACAGTGACAGCTCTTGTTTGCCTCTCATTTTATTTTGCGTCCCATGGACGCGACGAGTATAAAAATTTTGCGTCCGAGCTGATTTTCATGAGTATACAGATACTTTTACGTCGTAAATGGAAACTCTGCTATACTAAAGCAGGGCTTTTTCCAGGCATTTTGGGAAAGGGCCCCTAGCTCTAAATTGGGAAATTTTTATCGACAAAGTGCCAAATTTGGGAAAAATTAGAACTTGTATATATACCGTATATAACTAGTAAGACTTTAATTATTTTAAACAACTGAGCTAAAACATATCCCAGAATCACAACTCTCACCATCAAGACAAAATCATGTTGAAAATTGAAATCCTGCATCTTCTTTTTATTTTGCTTCATACTTTCCCAAACAAGACTTGGTTTTGAGATCCATGTTTACATAAGCTTGGTAAAACATGGAGAGAGAATGCTGGTCAGTGATAAGCATTTTCTCCTCTGTGTTTTGAGCTATAGAATCAGTCGGCATGAAGTCATAGCCTCACTTTCATTTTTTCATCGAGGGTACTTCCTCGGTCTTTATCGTTACGGGATACCAACTTTGAGGTAGATTATTTCAAAAATCCATCGTTAAAATTCATAAACAAAACTCTTTCTTTAAAGAATGTGATTTAAACTTTCTAACTACCAACGCATTTTTAATAATCAGGCGTAGTCGTCGAGATATTAATGCTGAAAGTTGGTAATGCTTCAACGAAAAAGACCGAAGCTTTCACCTCCACCGAATGAGTGCAGGTCCGCTGACGACGTTTTTGATTGGCTGAAAGAATTGTGCCGCCCGAATCAATATAATATTCACAAGCTTTACATTTTTAGTTACATTTATTTTGTTGTTTGCAACAGCTTTAGAATTAGTTCACTGTAAAAATTTGGTAGTCAGGGAAAGGATTAAATATTTACTGAAACAGAAAGTACTAATGATCCACAGAACTGAAATACCCCCCCCCCCCCCCCCCATGTCATCTAACTCTCAGTTAGAAACTATAGAATAATTTTGTTTTATTTTAAAATCAGTTTTCAAGGATATTTAGCTGAAAAAATATGGATCTTTGATTGTATACAGCTTTAATTTTCCTACTATCAACTTTGATTAACACTTTGTTTACATCGCGAAAACCCATGACATTAAGTTTTTTATTACTGTATCTGTTTTTCCCAAGAGCATCAAACAGTCTAAACAATAAAACATCAAATAGGTAACAAGATCTGACTGATTTACCGAAGAATTTTTTGGATTTCTTTGATATAGAGCCCTAATTAATTTACAATCTATGGCTGCGAAGATACGATCGGCGATTTACCTGAATGACTGCATAACACAACTGGGTATTTTTACACACGCATATTATGTAATTTATGACATATGGCTACTTCAATTGATAGAATAAAGGGCTGTGGCCAATTAAATATTGGATTCTCAGCTAATAATCGGCATACAGTCCAGATGTGAAACTCATTACTGTTCATGCCAGTACTTTGGATTGGGATTTTTTTTTTCTGAATTGGGAAAAAATTGGGGCCGTTTTGGTTTGGGAATGGGGCCCAATATCGGCCCCTACGAAATAGGCGAAAAAGCCCTGTAAAGGAAAAAAGAAACGCAACAAAAATTAATTTGGTCATGCGTTTTGTTTTTCTCAAAATCACCATAATTCGCATACTTTTTTCAATGCCTAGAAAAACTTAATTATTTGACTTTCTTGTGTCAAAATTTCATCCATGTCACAGGTTGTATGTGCCATCAATATGCGTTTAAACCAGAGCAGTTTGGCGTCAACGTTAAATGTGTTCTTGCACGCAATCCAAGCGGACTATAACGATACCTGGCTGAAATTTTATTGCTGTACTGTTCATGAATAGCACTAACAGTTTTTCTCGATAACAGAATTTGTTTCCGTAGGTAAAATAAACGCACGTTATGGTCCTGATGTCATGACGTTAGACGTTGACGACCGCTTTTCGGGCGACCACCAGTTGTTCTGTTAGTTCTGAGACGTTATCTCAAGCAATATTTTGTAAACCGATGTACACCAAAGGGGGACTCACACCAAAGTCAGCAGCAACTGCGGTTTGAGATGTTCTATTCGTAAACATCACAATTGCTACAGGACAACGTCTTTGAATAAGTAACTAAACGATATTAGGGATTTAATCAAAACAAAAATCATTGCATTTTGTCGAGTCGACGTGCATCTACACAAATTAAAAGAGTTCTATGTAAAATTTTGATATTTAAAGGTTTGCACGTGAGAAACGTGTAAACATCTATTTTGACGTTATCTCACAGGTAAGACAAGTTCTAACGTAAACACAAAGATTAATATCAAGATACAGAACCCTGTAATTATCAGTTACATTTTTGACTCAATAACATAAAAGAATTAAGAGAAATAACAAAAAATAGTTGTTGCGTTTCTTCTTTCCTCTAGTATACTTAACGATCGTCTGATAAATTTCTAATTTGGGTGTTCTGGACGTTATCATTAGAAAAAATGGGTTTGTTTTTATAAATGTCAAATAGTAGCAACCACAACAGTTTTTACTCTATCTTCGATATTTGCATTAAAAAAGTGGTTTTGGTCTACTCCAAATGTACATTGAGTTCCCTTATTCATTTGTCAGTACTAGCGTAAGCCACTGTTGCACAACACTGCATTTAAACCATTTAAATGAAAAAGCGTTTTGGACGTTATTTGTTCGAAATAGTTTGACCGACAAGAAACTTATCATCATTTTTCCCTCGGACAGTTGTGTACACTGAAATTGATGACGTAGTACATTTAGGGATAAAACTTTCTGGAATTCCAGCAGCTATTTGATTGAAATGTCGTTGTCGTCCTTAAAAAAATACACCCGTTGTGGACATTATTTTTTGACCGACAAAGACAGTTGAAATCAACATCGGAGTTTTTTCCAAACACAGAGACAATAATTGAACTTTTTTTTGTTACGAGCCCCTTCTTACAAGATCAACTACGAACAGCAATTATTATTTTGGTGTTACCAAGCCTTCTTTCGCTGAATTTCAATACTCAGTCAGACATATTTTTTTGACCGACAGCGTAACGTCCAAACATGCTTTTTTATTTACATTTTTCACCCAAAATTGCATAAATATAAATGTAAAAGGTATTTGAATCATTAATTTCATGTATTTGAATAATTGTTAAAAAAAATCCCATAGTCTAGATGCTGTTGTATAGTATTCGTCAACCAAAGAAAATTCAATGGTAAAAAACGTCAAAAAATATGGCTGTTTTAAGGGGTACTTTTTTAAAAAAAAAAAAAATTAATTCTGTTCCAAATACAATAAAACTATCTCTGTTATCTCTATAAGATGTGTTTTGCATAATAAATCTTAAATTAGGCCAAAGTTTTGTCTGGTTTCAAAAATATATGCTCCCTAATATCAATTTACAAAGTTTGCAGTTTATCAGAGAACAACCCATCTTTAGATTGTCTTTTTTGGACATTTTAATCAGATTTACCATTTTATCCCACTCTGGTGATTGATTTTTGTTGACTTCAACATCCTGGTGTCTTGAGATTTCCTGATTGGACGATCTTGCCGTTCAGACCATAGTAGTCCTATTTATAAGCCCTGACATATGACATTACCCATTTCATTTGGGCTTTATCATGTTTGTTAGGTCTAATCAGATCTGCCATCTTGTCTATAGCAAGCTAGCAATTACTGTGTCGGGTCCATCACATATGTTAAGCCCTCTTCTTAATACTTTTGAAATCAAACTTACATTGATAAGGTTGATAAAGAAAAATTGTTTCCAAGAAATCCCAACCAAACGAATACAAGAGGCCATAAACACAAAATCCATAAAAATTTCTGTAAAACAAACATAAGAAAATTCAGTTTTACCCAACGCGTGGTTAATACATGGAACGGACTGCCAGAGGATGTAGTATGTAAAAAAAACTGTAAATTGTTTTAAAAGTGCTCTTAATAATACATGGAAAAATAACCCGGTCAAGTTCTCGCCAGAGTGTTACGGGCCGGAAGTCACCAACCAAAAACAGAACCAACAAGAAATGGGCCACAAAGGCGAAAGCCTAGTACGGGCTTCTACAGACAGGTTACCAGGTACAATCTAGACAGGGTATAAATAGAAAGAATAATCATTTATTTTTCACTTGAGTATAATGTTAAAATTGAAATTTACCTTACTTTGTTGAAATCGAACTAAAATTCCCAACAGTTGGCCTAAGCCGAGACATTCAAATCCCGAATTTGTGCTCAGGACAAAGAATGTCAAAGAATGTGACAGTAATGGATGGGAAGGGTGGGGGGAGGGGGTGGACAACAACAAAAAAATAAATTAAAAAAAATGAGATATCGGCTCGTCAAAAAAAAAATGCGCATGCACAAACCTGGCAGAATCTTCAGCAAGATGAAGGAGGCCAGTTAACAGAAGAAGAAGAACCCTATTAAACAAAAAACAAGACTTTCTTGCGAAATTTGCCATTTCATTACGCTTTGCATTTGAATTAATCTTAAGGTTTATGTATCGGTTAAAATATGTCTAGATTCATTTTGCAAACGACAAAGTCATGGGTTAGTTTTGTTTGAAAGCTAATGCAGATGAGGCCAAATAAAAAAAAGAGCAGCTGCTGTTCTTAGGGTTTCACTCTGAAAATTTTCAGGTAAGGTAGGGGTGATTTTTTTTTATGTATATAAAATCATAAATAGGCCTATGCATTATGATTATTATGGTTTGACCAGGTTTGTAATATTGAATTAAACTTTTTGGTATGTTTGATCACTTCTTAATATAACAATTAGATTGCTGATTTATCTAGAGCTTCTATAAAAGACAGGTTAGTAAAATTAGAAACATTTTTTTGAAATATGTTTCACTGTTTGTAAATTTGTTAGCTATACATAATACTAGCTAATCATTCTGTCCCAGTAATTTTTTTCCAGAAAGGCAAAAAAAAGTTTAGGGTCGGTTTTTTTTAGGTAGGGTAGGGAAACCCTAAGCATTATGGCTATATTTTTTAGGCCTGACAAAACAAATATAAAGTAAGAAAGTATTTGTGTACTTTGTAGAAAGAAAAATGTTGAGGCAAAAGTGGAATTGCTAGTTATCAGAATTTTCTTTTTGTTTCAATGTTTTCCATAGCCTTTTCTATTACCTATACCTGCGAAGTTTGTTTTTGCGTCGTCCGTCCGTCCTTCTATCCATCCGTCCGAGATTCGTTTCCGCGCTATTTCTTGAAAACTATAGACCGAATTTCAATGAAAGTTTGTGCACAGCTCCACTACAAAGAGGACATGCGCATATTATCAGGGTTACCCGGTTCAACCATTAAATGTAGAGTTACTGCCCCTGACTGTTGAAGCCATATACATACAGAGTGATATTCGTTTCCGCGCTATTTCTTGAAAACTATAGACCAGATTTCAATGAAACTTTGTGCACAGCTTCACTACAAAGAGGACATGCGCATATTGTCGGGGTTACCCGGTTCGACCATTGAGTTACTGACCCTGACTGTTGAAGCCATATACATACAGAGTGATATTCGTTTCCGCGCTACCCCATTGACAATGAAAATATGTTCGGCGGGGGATATCAATTCAATGAATTTGCTTGTTTTGATTTTATTTCTTGAAGTGTCAATTATTTTATCATTTGCTACATTTGAAAATGACATAACTACAGCATATTCAAGCTGTAGTTACGACATTTTGGAATGAAGCCATCAATATTTTGTTATTCAGATGACAGTAAATTTGGTCAGAAGCTTATGGAGAGGATGGGCTGGTCTAAAGGTGAAGGCCTCGGTGCTAATAGAGACGGGAATCCGGAGAGTGTTGCTGTAGCTGTGAAGAACGACAACAAAGGTATGGCCGGAGCTACTGATAAACATTTTCCCAAATGATGAATTTCGAGGTGGTCCGATTCAAAAGCTGCTGCAGATGGGAAAATGAATGTTGATAAAGACTTGCGGTATAAAATAGTACAGAAAAAATTGAGGTGGCCTCAGGCCTTAGCCTTGTAAGTCCAGATTAGACAATTCTTGCAGGTTTTACTATATTTTGACGTATTAGTATTAATTACACATTATATGTGAACAATCTGTCCGAATTTCAAGTAAAATCTTTCAGTTTTGGAAAAGTTATTAAATTTTATTCTTCCCCCTTACACTTTCCAAAAATGAGATACTAGGTTTTGCATTAACCCATTACCACACAGTGACTTTTTAGCTCACCTGAGCACAAAGTGCTCAAGGTGAGCTATTGTGATCACTTTTTGTCCGTCGTCCGTCTGTCTGTCTGTCCGTCCGTCTGTCCGTCCGTCAACAATTTCGTGTTTACACTCTAGCATCTACAAATATAAGCCAATCTTGACCAAACTTGGTCAAAACATGTATGGCCATAAGATCTCGGAAGATCTCGGATGAGTTTGATTATGGGTCAGATTGAACCAGAAAATCAGGAGTTATCCGCCCTTGAATGCGAAAAATACCTAGTTTTGACATTGTTTACACTCCAGCATCTACAATTATTGATCAATCAAGACAAATCTTGGACATAATGTTGCAGACCATAAGATCTCGGATGAGTTCTTTCAGTCTGATCTGACCAGAAAGACGAGAGTTATGTGCCCTTGAATTTGACAAAATTGACCTTTTTCGGCTGTTTTTGACCTTGTTTACTCTCTAGAATCTACAATTATTCATCAATCAAGACAAATCTTGCACACAATGTTGGAGACCATAAGATCTCAAATGAGAATGATTTTCAGTCTGATCTGACCAGAAAGATGAGAGTTATGTGCCCTTGAATTTGATAAAATTGTTGTTTTCGGCTGTTTTCGACATTGTTTACACTCTAGAATGTACAATTGTTTATCAATTAAGACAAAACTTGGACACAATGTTTGAGACCATAAGATCTTGGATGAGTTTATTTTTAGTCCGATCTGATCAAAATGTCGAGGGTTTTGTGCCCTTGAATTAGACAAAATTGCTGTTTTCGGCTGTTTTCGAACTTGTTTACACTCTAGAATCTACAATTATTGACCAATCAAGACAAATCTTGGACACAATGTTGGGTATCACAAGATCTCGGACGAATTTGAATTTCAGTCTGATCTTACCACAAAGTCGAGAGTTATGTGCCCTTGAATTTGATAAAATTGCTGTTTTCGGCTGTTTTCGACCTTGTTTATACTCTAGAATCTACAGTTATTGATCAATCAAGACAAAACTTGGACACAATGTTGAGGATCATAAGTTCTGGCATGAGTTTGATTTTCAGTCTGATCTGATAAAAAAGTTGAGAGTTATGTGCCCTTGAATTTGACAAAATTGCTGTTTTCGGCTGTTTTCGATCTTGTTTATACTCCAGAATCTACAATTATTTATCAAACAAGACAAATCTTGGACACAATGTTGAGCACCATAAGATCTTGGATGCGTTCGATTTTCATGTCATTGACCATAAGTTAGTTTTCAGTCTTAAAGTCATAAATATTTATTGAATTGAACAAAAATGTTGCTCATATCATTTTGGTTCAGGTGAGCGATATAGGACCATCATGGTCCTCTTGTTTTGACTCCCCACAAGATAAATTAATGGCTTTGGAAAACATTGTGGAAAATGAAGAAATTGCTTGTCACAAGCAATTTCTTCATTTACCACAATATTTTCTACATAAAAAGTAGGGATGGGAACGAGTACTCGATTAATCAAGTACTGGATCGAACGTCCGAGTATCGATTACCAATTTAAGTAATCGAGTAATCGAAAAGAAAAAATAATTTCAACAGAAAAATGAAAATTTGTTTCAAAACTTAAGTTTTCTGAAAATCTTGATCGCTCTTTTCCACACTGTACCGTGCAAAGGGTAGAGTATGTAACACCTGGTCGTCTGCTGATTATCTAATCCTTCGAGATAGTACAAATTTGCAATCAAATGCCAACAACTATTGTTCTCGCTGTCAAACAATGTCATAAATTTTCGCACCTTCGGCGCTCTTTACTCTGATTTCGGGGTGCATTTTAAATGGACGTCCGTAAGATATACCTTTGAGTTGATTGGTTAATCCAATATTCATTAGCCCATCATTGAATTATTGTTTCTATTGCTATTTTTTACCCGAAGAAAAATCATCTCAGTCCGCATATAAATTCATGAAAGTCTAACAATGTCTCTTAAAGTCTATAAAGTGGCCTGTGTATATCTCACAACATGTATAAATATTACGGACTAATTTCGAGATAAATAACAACAACTTTGCAGATTTTATTTTTGATTTTTTTACGAGTTTAATGGAAGATTTTGATACTTTCTGTAATTCTCATCATATATCTAACAATTGTCTGTTTTTCTCAAATAATGCACTGATCAAATGTCATCTAAAGAGACAAATTGACCGAAGATATACTGCATAAATAGGATATGAACATGTCAGTATACACCGATACTATAACCAAAAGTCGACGTTTTTATCCGAGTACTCGATCGGAAGGGTGACCAAGTACTCGATTAGTAAAATTGGTACTCATTACCATCAATAATAAAAAGACATAAAAATGAAAAAATACATTTAGTTTTAATTGTCGTCTGCAACATCTTTGAATTTGGAGGAGTCTAAAATTTTGCCATTTGGTAATGGTTTAACCCATTTGGTAATGGTTTAACCCATTACCAGACAGCAAAATTTTGGACCATTCCAATTTGAAAGGTGTTGCAGACAACATTTTCAAGTTGATGAAATTTCCAAAATCTTTACATTTTTGGTTAGAAAACATTGTAAACAATAAAGAAATTGCTTGTCACAAGCAATTTCTTCATTTTCCACCATGTTTTCCCAAGCCTTTTCTAGTGAGGGAGTCAAAAGGCGTCACTATACATTGGGAATCAATGGGTTAAGTTAACTTCTATATATATTTTAACAGGAGTTGGTTGGAACAAGAATACAGAGGACAACTGGATCGCTCATCAAGACGACTTTAACTCACTTTTGTCAAGTTTGAACCAAAACCATGGATCTGGTGATGGAAATGGTGATAAAGTTCTGAGTTTAGAACAAACATCGAGATCTGCAAAGGGAAGAGTTCAGTAAGTATGTTTAAGGTAGACTAGTCCATTCCTAGCATTCAGCGAGTGCTTTGACCCATTTCCATATGAGAATGGTTTTTGATGCCTCAAAAGACAAAGATTGTGGAATCATTGAGTCGAATGAAGAATTTGTTTGTTACAAGCAATTTTGTCATTTTCCAAAATGTTTTCTACGCTTTTAGTTAAAAAAACCGTAATTATATTTCTGTCACATGAAATTGTCGTCTACTGCATCTTTAAATGAACCTGTCTAAAATTTTGCCACATGGAAATTTTAACAAGGTACTCCTGGTGTTCCTAGAGATAAAATTTGTGTACATTATAGCTCAGAAAACATAGAGACAAAAGGAGAAACTGCTGGTCATCAACAGTTTCTTCTTTTGCCTCAATGTTTTCCAAAGCTTTTTTGAGTTTGGGATGTAAAAAGCAAGTCTTGTGTGTGAAAGGGTCAAAGTAGTCCAACCCTAATAAGATTCACAATGTCAATAATTCGGACGAAGTCTTAAACATTTGGCGGTGGACCATTCCATGAATAGGTTTGGATATGTAACAAATGTTAACGTGTTGCACGAAAAATTCCGATGTTGAGTAAATATCACTAGGGATGGAATACATTAAGTTTATATATGAGTTTAGAACTAACTTGGAATATGTCTGTGCAAAATGAACACATTTTCAGACAATGACGATTTGACTCCCTACAAGGTAATGGATTTGGAAAGTTAAACATTTTGGAAAATGAAGTTCTTTTATCCCTATTTCAAATCCCAACCCTTTTTGTGGGTACTCATTTGATTCGTCTCATTGAGAAGATTCCAATGAGAACCCACAACATAGGGTTTAATGGACAATAAATGAAATACATGTATTGCATTTTGAAAAGCCATCATCCCTCTTATCTGTAGCTATGATCATGTATTTTGTTCTTTTGTAGTTACCAGAAGTTCACTAAAGGGAAAGACCTTTCCTTAAAGACAGAGAAGGATTTGGACTGTGTGTTTGGAAAACGGAAATCACGACCAAAAGAAGAGGTAACTTAGAGTTTCTTGTGGGTATACATTTGAGTTATCTCAACGAGACTCATCTAATGAGCACCACAACATTTGGTTAGATGAACAAGAAATGAATTATTGTATTTTGAAAAGTCAATACCCCTCTTATCTTCAGCTCTTTAAGTACAAAAATAAATAGTCTATAGTTTCCCCTCATGAGAAAAAATACATTAGAGCTGGGATCAGGAAATTTGGCATTTTAAGACCATGATCAGGACCCATATTGTTCTCTAATAGCTTCTTTATTACCTGTGGTAACTTGAAATTTAGTTAGCAGTTTGAATTCTTCATAAACATTTGAATGGTGACTGGTTTAGAAACTTGTTTGTCTTAAATGCTACAAATGTCACATTGACAAAGTTTTCAATTTCCGCCAATTACAGAAAGGGCTAGACACACAGGAAGAATCAGAGCCTAGCCCGGAAGCAAAAGAAGATTCAAGTGCACTAAATACAGTTACAAGTACTGATAGTATTCAGGACTACTTTGCTAAGAAAATGGCTGCTCTCAAAAATAAGAGAAACCAACCAAATGTCAACAATAATGTTGAGATGTCAGAGTATGAAGAAAAAGATTTGGATAATATCAACATGGAAACAAATGTTGATGATAATGATGTGGAAAAGGGGAAGAAAAGAAAATATCAAGATTTTGCTTATAACTATGAGGATAATAATTCTGTAGATAATACAGATAATGTTGACAATAATGACAATAAGGATGGAAAGGTTAAGAAGAAGAGAAAAAGTGTTCGGTTTTCTATAGGAGATGAGGACACTGTCAAGCCAAATTGTGATACTGAACATTCTGCTGATGTGGAGTCAGAAAATAAGAAGAAAAAGAAGAAATCTAAAAAGAAAAAGAAAGAGAGTGAAGAAATTAATGAGAATGAAGAGACAAATCTGAATGATTCTAGTGCTTTGAATGAATCAGTGAATGATACAACAGTTGATAGTGATTCTAATAAGGTATTAGACAATGATAATGAATTAGGAGAAGTAAGTATAGATTCAGAAAATATGGATTACAAATTGTCAAAGAAAAAGAAATCAAAGAAAGCTAAAAAGCAGAAAGAAAAAGAAAAAGAATCAACAGAAAATACTGTAAGTGATTCAGTTGTTGATGTACAAGTTGAAAATTATAGTGAGTGTAATAAAGTGTCAGACAATGCTATGGTATCAGAAGAAATGATTGAAGATTCAGAAAATACAGAAAATAAATCTTCAAAGAAAAAGAAATCAAAGAAAGCGAGTAAAATGGAGAAACAAAGAAAACATGAGTCAACTGAAACCCAGGATGAACCCGACATTAAAGGTGACAAGGTAAAAAACGAGCAAGATATAAAACAAGAGACTCAAGAAGTTCATACACCTGACATGAAAAGTGACAAGGAAAGGAACAAAAGAAATAAGAAAAGAAAACTTATGGAGGAAGGTTATTCTAGTAATGAAACTGAAAAAAGTGGTTCAATTGAAGTAAATAAAGAAACTGCCGAAGAAATGGACTGTGGTGTTTCTGATTCCCCTACTTTGAAAAAAGAAAAGAAGAAAAAGAGAAAGAGGGCTGAAATTGATGACGATGAAATTCCTGAGAAAAAGATGAAAATTGAATCTACGGAAGAAAATCAAGTAACTTGAATCTTTACCTGAACATAAATTATAGTCTAGTCCAAATAAAAGAATGTCTCGGCTCCTTCACATATAAATATTAGTTTTGACTTCCTTAAATAAGACCCTTTGGCAACAACTGAGAGAAAAAAGATTTGAAACTCTTAAGAATCAGCATTTTCTTTCTTTAACTTATTTGAAAAGCTTGTCTTCTGGGATGGCTTTGGAGCTGTCAAAATATTTTTCTTTGGAAAAGGGTTTAACTTTATCAAATTCTGTTGAAAAACGTTAGAATCCTGGGGCCCGTATTATCAACGGTCGTATGATTTTCTTTGAATAATTACTTGTAACAACAAATCTGATTGGCCCAATCTGATTTCTCTTGCAATCAGATGTCTTATTACATAGTTTACACAAAAACTGGTCGTAAGATTGTTGGTAATACGGGCCCCAGACTTAGATAATATGGGCCCCAGGCTTGAACAGCTTGTATTTGCTGAAGGACGAGAGTTATGAATAGCTGAGGAGAATTAAGTTGAGCTATAGATATAACAGTTCTGTTGGGGTTTAATGAGAAATGTTTGTAAGTAGTGCATCTAGTTTGATTCAGCGGTAAAGGCGTTTGACTTGTAAATAAGTCTCATCTTACCTAGAATTATGATCTATTGCAGGTGATAGAGGATGCTGAACTTGTGAATCCTTTCCCAAACAGAAATGCAGAAAATATTTTGTTGAAATATGCAACAGACAATAACCTAGAAATAAAGTTTATCATGGCTACAAGTGGACCTGGACATAAACCTGTGTAAGTTGAAGTTAATGTTTATCTTGATTTTTTGCCTTGGAATATTATACGATGAAATGATCAAAACCCATTACCTCACAGTTACACCTTTTGATGCTCCACGAAATAATGGCCTTGGAAAACATCATGGAAAATGAAGAATTTACTTGTGACCAAGAAATGTAAGACATCTCTTGAAATTGTCATCTGCAACACCTTTGAACTACTTTGAACTTGGATAAGTCTAAATTTTTGTCATTCGGTAATGGGTTAGAATTTGAAAAAGGGCAATACTGGAAATAATTGAAGTTCATCTGTAATTTTTAAGGATGGGAACGAATACCAAAATACATATTCGAATATTCGTTTTTGGGGGTTTGGTAAATATGTATCTTTATTCATGTGGTATGTTCAGGATTCTAAATCTTAATACAAATTTGTTTTATTCGGGAACTACGCTAGACCTTCACATACACTTATTTCGTTTCATAAATTGTGCTTGTAATTGCAAGTACAAAAACCCGGTCTTTTAAAGATTAACTATTCACTCTTTAAAACACGTACATTTTCTTAATATCACCTCATGGTTAATGAATCGAAGTGCAAAATCTTGCTTATCGTTTATTCTTGTCATCATAATTATGAAAAGCTTGGAATCAATGCTAGATGGTAGACATTGCTTCTTTAATTCTAAGTTCTTATTTTTATGCCCCCGATAGGGAGGCATCATAAATTTGACTTGTCCGTCCGTCCGTCTGTCCGTCCGTCTGTCTGTCTGTCTGTCTGTCCGTCATTCCGTCCAAAAACTTTAACATTGGCCATAACTTCCTTATTACTTAACATATTCGCTTCATACTTTACCACAACATTCCTTGGTACATTACCTTTCTGTAGGCACATACTTTGGTGACCTTGACCCCTGGATGACCTTGACCTTGAACATAGATTGGCCATAATTTAAAATCAAAGCGGTGTTGGGGGCATTGTCATCTTACAGTGACAGCTCTTGTTTCATTTTTTATCAGACCGAATTTCATACCTTTATTTGGTTGTTATTTTAAAAAGATCAATTTCATCTGCGAGAAATAGAAATTCTGACTGGCTAATACAACTTAACCAATGATTGATCAATATAATATCGTTCTTTAATATGTTCAGCTTTTGAAAATCTTGTTAAATTTTAAGGTGCTAGAATTATCGGATTAACGCCGATGTGAATCTGTCACAATAGTAGATTATATTCCAGGTTCATGTATTACATTGACAGGTGTCAAAACGTAGCGACTAGTGATACGACTGCAAATGAGAAGCAGTCATCTCCAAATTCAAAGGATTGCCACTTTTTATCAGGTTATTTTTCTTAATTAAAAGTTCAAAAAACATAATATTCACTGGGAATAACGAATATTCGAATACCAGATTTGCATTCGAATATTCGCAGCAAAAACGAATATTCGAATATTCGGATATTCGTTCCCACCCCTAGTAATTTTACAAACTGTCAGTCTAAAGCTTGCTCAGCTCAGACTGCTATGTTTCCTTATTTGAATGTGACAGATCACAGTTTTAAAGAAAAAAAGTCTTGAATCAATTTGTCGAATCTTTCCCCAAATAAATCTTGATTTTGACTTCCCTATAGGACACAAGTATAGAAACCCTAAAGAGAAAGAAAAAAATCTGTTAAATATTTAATAGATACGCTATGTTCATAAACTAACTTTTTCAACACCCATCTTGTTGTCTGTAGCAGCTTTCAAATTGGTCCGTCCTCCTATTTTATTCAGAGCTGAATCTAGGACACGGGATTGCGGGATTCCGGCGGTAATTTATTACAGGGCGCAAAAAACGATAGGTGGCGCGGGACAAGTCAGGCACATTTTTTTCAGATTGGCGCATTTTTCAATATATGTCGCATAATAACGTAGATCTAGGTTCATTATCATTGAAAAGTTGCTAAAACAGATTGCAGAGAAACCCCTGCAATTCTATATTTATATAGTGTTTTATATCTCCCGTCAAAAAATAGATAGATCTATTTGTCATGGAAATGAAATAGATTTATGTTCGAGATTTACACCGAAAACGGGAAAAATACAAAGGAGTTGAATGAAGGGGGAAATGGCTGTGAAAATTTCATAATTTGTAATTATTACAGTGCACAAAAACAACAACAATGGCGGTCAAAACAAACAAAATAAAGAAACACTGTGTTTTTAGCTCGACTTTTCAAAGAAAATGAGAGCTTATACTGTCACCTGGGCGTCGGCGTTGGCGTCGGCGTCGGCGTTGCAACAAAGGTTAAAGTTTTTTCAAACATCAATAACTTCCTTACTATCAAAGGGATTCTACCCAAACTTGGAAGACTTATTCACCATCACACCCTCTGCCTTACTACCAGGGCCCATGACCCTGGCTCCACTATATTTGGAGTTATGCCCCCTTTATACTAAGCAACTTAGAAAGTCGAGCGTGCTGTCTTTGGACAGCTCTTGTTAATTACAGTTGTCGCCACATCGTATGGCACGTGTTTATGTTTTGTTTAACGTTCAATTACATCTGAACAAAATATAAACATTGTGCCATACGATGTGGCACCAACTGTACATAAATGGACTATATAATATGTTATCATCGTGGCACATAATCAAAATGGCCATCGAAACAAAGAAACTATGCCTGAAAATTGTTTTTATCACATAAATGGTTTGAATTAAAAAATACCAAGTGAGTAACCTAAGATCCTCCTCAGCGTAGATGTCTTCTGCAGTAGCCACATCATGTACATGGTGGATTCTGCCGAGGGTTATAATTGAAGTAGAATGGTGCAGCCTTTTTTTCTACAGCCCTGAGACTATTGAAATCAGGATAGAAGAGTTTTAAAGTGAAATTAAAAACGATTTTGTGGTGTAAATAATTTGCTTCAACCAGTCCAGTGTAATTATTTTCTATGAATAGTATAATCTAAACTTTAAACAACCAATAAATTAAAGAACTTGAACATATAAAGTTTGTTATTATATATGGACAACAGATGTCTAAAAAGACTGCTTAGACAAGAGCTAATACTTACAGAGAGTAAAGATAATGTTCATTCAGTTTCATATAATGGCTTTAGTTACAGGTAAATTCTAACTTAATATGTTACGGGAAAGGGTTTACAAAACCAGCAAATTTTTTCTCTCTTTTTTTCAGTCACACAATGCATGCAGATATAGGTGACCAGAAGTTTAGTGCAGTACAACGTCACATACTGTAAAAGTCTTTTTTTTCGCGAGCTCAACATTTCGCGATTTCATTGTCTGGGATTTATTCGCGAGTTTATAAATTCGCGCATGTTTGATGTAAAGCTTGGGTATTTCCGTTGTTTTCCGAAAATATTCGCTTCGTTATATTCCGTATATGTCCGTTTAACCCCGATAAATACACAAGCGATGGTTAGACAAAATGTTTATCACACCTATCTTCTCTTTATAATTGTTTTCACACCTTTTCATATGTAACTGTTAAAAGGACAATACATGTATTGTCTCTACATGTATGACAAAAAGTGAATAATATAAGAACGTAACTGCTTCATTTTTCCATAAAATGTACTGTACTTCTGAATTATAAACGATAAAGAGGTCACCCTTTTACGACCATATTCTAGGAAAACACATGTAACATTTATACTTTGTATTTGTAATCATGTACAATGTATATCATCATAATAATATAACATTATGATGTTAATTGCATTGTTCATACATTGAAAGGTGGGTTACGATCAAAATTTCCGATTTGAAGTGTTTTAACGAACATATAGAATTTCGGAATGTTCCGGATTCCGAAGAACCATCGGCAATCTCCGGCATTCTGAGACTGATATATTCACGAAATTTTTTGAATTCGCGAGATAGCCTATTCGCGAAAATTAGCGAAAATTAAGTCCTAGCGAATAAATAGACTTTTACAGTACATAGCCCCGTCAGTGTGCGTCCGCAGTCCCACCAACATTATGTTTGTCTGACAAAGTATTCAAGACACTGTTCCTATGTTTCAGTCACACAATGCATGCTGAGATAGGGGATCGTAGTAATGCAGAACAGTGTAGATGGAATGCCACATTGTTCTCCCCTCATCAATAAGCTGTTGTCGCCTCACTACCCTACTATATCTGCTTACTTGTATGTTTCAGTCACACAATGCATGCGGAGATAGGCGATTGTAAGTTCAATGCTGTACAGTGTAAACAAAAGAAGGAAGCTCAGAAGAAAGCAGCCATAGCGGCCTTGTGTGTTTTGAATAAAGAAGGTGTCTTTGATGAAATGAAAGAACAGGAGGTAGAATAATACTTAGTAACCATTCTTAATCCTTTCTCAATCTACAAAAATTTAGGGTTCTCCGTTTTGAAAGCCGCTACGGACAACAAAATATGTGTTAACAAATATATGATTTGTGTAAAATGTACTGCAGAAAGTATTGAGGCAAAAGGAGAAAATGCTGATTGTCAGCATTTTCTTCTTTTGTCTCAATGCTTTCCTAAGCCTTTTCTACCAGGGACGTCAAAACCAGGTCTTGTTTGGGAATGGGTTAAACCTTGTCCTGCTGACTTTAAATTTTGCCTACAACAAATTAATATCATGTCTTTGCCACAATTATTAAGTCGAATGCAGGCAGTGTAGGCTAAGATCAGACTGCATGCCTGTGCAGGCTGATCTTAGTCTATGCTGCCTGCCAAGGCTTTGGTCACACCAGGAAAATGATGGGAGCAGCATGAGAAGAATTAAACAAGACCTGGCCCTGGTTTCTCGAAAAAACTTAAGTATATACTCATGAGAACATGCTCACTTCAATGGAATACTCTCCAACGTTGAAGGGTATTTGATTGAAGTTCACATGGATTTCGTGTGATTTGAGTACGGTGCTCAGATTTGAGTCTGAGAACATACTTAAGTTTTTTCGAGAAACCTGGCCTGGTTTTCAGCTCCTAAACAGAAAAAGCCTAGATAAACATTGAGACAATTAAAAAACCTGATAACCTGTATTTTCTCCTTTTGCCTTAATATGTTATTATGCCCCCGATAGGGAGGCATCATAAATTTGACTTGTCCGTCCGTCCGTCTGTCTGTCTGTCCGTCCGTCTGTCCGTCTGTCTGTCCGTCATTCCGTCCAAAAACTTTAACATTGGCCATAACTTCCTTATTACTTAACATATTCGCTTCATACTTTACCACAACATTCCTTGGTACATTACCTTTCTGTAGGCACATACTTTGGTGACCTTGACCCCATGATGACCTTGACCTTGAACATAGATTGGCCATATTTACAATCAAAGCGGTGTCGGGGGCATTGTCATCTTACAGTGACAGCTCTTGTTTAATTGTACAGGAATCAGTTCTATTTCAACTTCAATTTTGTTGTCTACCGCAGTACTGACTAAATACCAGCATTTCTGCTATGAATAATCCATCTGTGCTACCAAAATTATTTAGCTTTGCACAATATCTAATCATTAGTTTTAAATTCTTTTCATTAGCTTGCAACTGAAAGATGATACACATTTCTTCAAGGATTACATGTGATTAAAGCCTTGAAATATTTTAGTAAAAATGTAATGTTTTGTTAAAATTGACAACTAGAAAATGTCAGTTACCAACGTAGAGTCATTTGTAGCATTGGCATTTCAAAATATGTTAAAGGTTTTGATTATCTGATGGTGTTTTAAGCCGTGCCCAAATTAGATATTGAGTGCACCTGACATCATAGAAAGGATTGAGAAGACATTGAGACAAAAGAAGAAAATGCTGATAACCAGAATTTTCTCCTTTTGCCTCAACATTTTCTCTGCTATGTTTGTACACAACCCCTATCTGTATCGACAGCAAATTTGTCCTTAACAACATCTTTTAACCCTTTCCCAAACAAGACCGGGTTTTGACGTCTCTATTAGAAAAAGGCTTGAGAAAACATTGAGACAAAAGAAGAAACTGCTGATAACCAGCAGTTTCTCCTTTTGTCTCAATATTTTCTATGTCATATTTTACACAAATTATTTCTTTAATACCTTCCATTTTGTCATTTTTGGCAGTATTTGAAGTGGATCACCCTAAAATTTTGCCGTTTGGGAAAGGGTTAAATTGGACCACACTTAAGTTTTGTCATTTGGGAAAGGACATTGTTTTATTGCAGACAAAGAAAGAAGAGATGAAGAAATCAAAGAGCGAGAAAAAGAAAATTAAAGAGAAGGAAGAAGCAGAGAGTACCAAATCACAAAATGACGGTAAAACAAGGAACAAGAAAGGAAAAGACAAACGGAAAAAGGATAAAAAAGACAGCCAAATGTATAAAAAAGACATTCATGCCAGTAAATTTTTCCCTGGATCTTGTTTAGATGATGTTGAAGGATATGCCGGACTCGCTTTTTTGCCGGTCACTACAGTGGAGAAAAGGCAGAAAATGAAAATTAAAAAGAAAAGGAGTTCTGGCTATTATCAGAAAAAGAAGTAGGAGATGATAAGAAAGATAATGATTATGGATAAAAACTTTCTTGACCCTTTCCCAAACAACAACATTTTAGGGTTGTCCAATTTGAAAGCTGCTAAAGAGGACAAAATGGGTGTTGAAAAACATTGAATCTGTGTACAAAATGTCATGGAAAATATTGAGACAAAAGGAGAAAATGCTGATTATCAGCATTTTCTCCTTTTGGCTCAATGTTTTCAAAAGCCTTTCCTTCTAGGAATGTCAAAACAAGGTCTTATTTGGGAAAGAGTTAATATTTATGATTGTGAATAAAATCTCAACCTTTTCCCAAACAAGATGTGATTCTGATGTCCTTAATAGAAAAGGCTTGGGAAAATAATGAGGCAAAAGAAGAAAATGTTATTCAGTTTTTTTGGTGCTATATTGTGTGCAAATCCTTTCTCTATAAACATCTAATGTGTCATCAGCAACAGCTTTCAAAATCAGCAATCCTAAGTTTTTGCCCTACCCTTTTAGTTGAATAGTGATTTAACATGCAGGAAAAAGGAGAAAATTATGTCACCAGGATTTTCTTCATTTCCCTACTTGTTTTTTACCCTAAAAACATGGTTTTGGGACTTCACAAAATTTTAGTTCAGAAATCCTTGATGGAAAGGAAAAGAACAAAATTTCTTTGTTTCCCCCCAAGTATTTCATTTCTGTGCTATTAACAGTTGGTAGTGCATCTGCCTCTCACTCGCGAGGTCCAGGGTTAGATCCCTTGCTGTGGAAAATATCCTCTGACAAAAATCTCACCCACCAATGGTTTGGTAATCATTAACCTGTGTGGAAAAGCAGCTGGAGGCTCAATTAAGGTGTGGTAGTGCTGGTATGAGAAACAACAGGGATCTATGGTTAGGTGATCCAGCCACTGCGATATGACCATAGTAGTTGAAAACTGTCTAAAACCCCAATAAACCTAAACTTTGAAAGGGGTTAACTCGTTCTGCAAGAAAACTCCACCAATCTCCAAATTGTTGGACCATCCAATTTGAAAGATTATTGGAAATGTGTATACTTAAGCAGAAAAGGTAATAAGAGGAATAAGAAAAAAATGTTGGTCATCAAAATTTTCTTATTTTCTCTCAATTTGTTCCAGAATCTTTTCGATATACTATTGTAAAACCTGAGGCACATTCTTTAGAGAGAGATTTCTTAGATATCTCTAGACTTCTTAAGATATTTTAAGATAAAACGTTTGTTAGAGAAAGATTTTTTAGCCACTCAATGGGAGGTGCCATTATTCAATATTCATGCGTAACCCCTTGGTCAACTCTGTAGAAACAATATAAAAGAAAATTGACACAGAGTTGTTCCAAACGCTCCATAATTTGTAAACCCATGTGTTCCCAATGCCCCATATTTTATAGAAATCATGACGTCATTTGTATAAAGTATGGAGCATTTGGAACAATTCTGTCAAAATCTCTATCTTTAAAAGGCTTTATCTAAAATATCTAAGGAAATCTTAAAAAAATCTCGCTCTAAACTTAAAAGAATGCACCTCAGGTCTTGTTTGTAAAAGGGTTACGGATCTTGTTACATATTATTCGTATTCTTTGTTATTTGCATGTTATTGATGAAATATAAAAGATTATGCTCAATTCATTCTTAGCTTTTGTCATTTTAGTCATGCATAGTCTTGTAGAGCAAGTTATAACGTTGATGTACGCTACTTTATGGAACAGATTTCAAAAATATATGTTCAAAATTAAATGAGATCTGTTAACAGTTGTTTTGGTTTATCAAAACACCAGTGACAAGTCTTGTTTAATTTTGAATGTATAATACAGTCCACACTCGTTGTGTCGAAGTCGGAGGGGCTGTCAAAATAGCTCGACATATCCGGAGTTAAACTCATCCGATTTTGTTCGACTTCGATAAAGTTGATATTTGACCGCTTTTGAAAGTAATCAAGTACGATTATTATTGAAATATAGTAGGAAAAGGAAAGAAATTGCTTCTTTCGAGCAATTTCTATCCTTTTCTTACTATATTTCAATAGCTGTCAATGGATGAGGATGGGACCAGATTTGAACTTAGACTTGAAATGTGACTTATCCGATGTCGACATAGCGAGTGTCGACTGTACCATCCACATCCAATATAATTAAGCTGGAGTAATAGCACCATCAGTCTCTCACTCATGAGGTGCTGGGTTTGATCCCCGACCATGGCAAACATCCCTTGACACTAAATTGTCTCCCATCAATGGTTGGATAATCATAAACCTGCTGGTAAATGGGAGAGCAGCTGGAGGCTCTGTATGGATGTTGTAGTTACACTGGTGAGAGAAATGTCAGGAAACCAGTTAGGCGACATTTGACAAGTCACTTGCTTCTAACCAATGGGTGTGAATCATCTATGTTAGAGAGCAGCTGGAGGCTAAGTAAGGATTTGTAGTAGCACTGGTGACAGAAATGACAGGAATCCATAGTTAGGTGCTCAAGCCACTACAATATGACCATAGGCTAGCAGTTTAAAGAGGGATTAAACCTCATTCAGTCAGACTCGGTCTGACATGACTGTTCCATTAGATGAGGCTAATCCTTCCCCAATCGACAAAATGTTAGGGTGTTCCAATTTGAAAGCAACTGCAGACAACAAAATGGACATTAATAAGATTAGGATTTGTGTAAATTATAACACAGAAAACATTGAGACAAAAAGAAGAAAATGCTGGTCGCCAGCACTTTCTTCTTTTTGCCTCAATATTTCTCGAGCTTTCTGTGTTAGGGAAGTCAAAACTAGGTCTGTTTGAAGATCCAGCAGTTTTTGTCAAATGGAAGGGCATGGTTACTTAGCCCTTTTACATACCGTTGACAGTTCAAATTTGAAGGCTGCTACAGATGACAAAAGATGACTTGTGAACAATATGGGTCATAAAATATTGAAACAAAAGGAGAATATGTTGGTTATCAGCATTTTCTTTTGCCTTGTTGTGTTCAGGTTTATCTTGTAAGCATGTCAAAACAAGGTCTTGTATGGGAAAGGGCTAAACATTTCTGCATTGTTTGTTAGTCGCCGCTGCCGTAGAGCAGTTTGTAGTGAATTTGACTCTCGCATGAGGTCCTGGATGCGAGACTTAGCCCCGGTTTCTCGAAAAAAATGAAGTATATACTCATGAGAATATGCTCAACTTCAAAGGAATACTCTCCAACGTTGAAGGGTATTCGGTAGCCTGGCTCCTAGGCCTTGAGAATGAATAGGCCAGTATATAAATTTACAAAGGTACTTCACTCCTGCTGGAAAAAATCATTTACTCAAATTACTGCCCTTCCCGTTATACACATGACAGATCCACATTTACAGAGAGTATGGCAGTGGGGTAAATTAGATGTAAATCACTTACATATATTTTATTAAAAATCAGATCAGTCAGACTGGAGCCAGTCTAGGTATTCAATTGAAGTTCACGTGGATTTCCTGCGATTTGAGCACGGTGCTCAGATTTGAGCATGAGAACGTACTTAAGTTTTTTTGAGAAACCGGGGCCTGGTTGCGACAAATATCCTTTCTGACAAAATTATCATCCATCAATGGCTTGATGATCATTAACCAATGTGGGCAACCAGCTAGAGGCTGGGTTAGGATGTTATGGTAGCACTGGTATGAGAAATGACAGAAATCTATAGTTAGGTGCTCCAGTCTCGCATGCACCAGCTTAGACTGGTTATCACCTCTGATATTTTTTTCATGGTGTAGTCAATCAGCCAATCTGGCCCCGGTTTCTCAAAAAAACTTAAGTACATACTCATGAGAATATGCTCAACTTCAATGGAATACTCTCCAAGGTTGAAGGGTATTTGATAGAAGTTCACGTGGATTTCGTGCGATTTGACCACAGTGCTCAGATTTGAGTCAGAGAATGTACTTAAGTTTTTTCGAGAAACCGGGGCCAGGATTGATACTACTTCAGGGTTGACATAGATCTACATCTTTTCTACAGAAAATTCAGCCAGGCAATAGCTCAATTGGTTATCAATCCACGGGTCAAATGTTTTAAACCCCACCCGGTCAATTTTCTTACAATTGACAAGTCATTTGTCTCTTACCAATGGATGTGGATCATATAAGTGAGAGAGAAGCTGGAGGCTCAGATAGGATATTGTGGAAGTACTGGTGAGAGAATGCTTTGTACCCATAGTATGTGCTCCAGCTGCTTGATGTAACACTTGAAAGAGGTTTAAAGCCCTGTTTTCTCTTTTACCAATCTTAAACTTTAAACAGCAAGCATTTCTTACCCTCATAAGAAACTTTATTCAACCCTTTCCCAAATGGCAAAATTGCAGGGTGGTTCTATTTAGAAGCTCCTGCAGATGACAAAATGGATGTCCCCAAAGAAAAGATTTGTAAATAATACAGCATAGAAAACATTTAGGCAAAAGGAGAAAATGCTTTTCATCAACATTTTCTTCTTTGCCTCAATGTTTTCTCAAGCCTTTTCTGTTACAGACATAAAACATGGTATTGTTTGAGGTTAAATGGGATATGACTGCTGGGCCGGAGATCGACCCCCAACCTCAAGAGTGAAAGTCCAATGTGCTACCCAACTGTGCTATAGCCAAGGCCTTTGATGGAAATTTCAGGAACTAAACAAGAACTCAAATTTGATAATCTTTATTGCACTTTTTAGTTTGATATAAACTTAACATGAACAATTCATTATTTGGTCAATAATATAATCTATTCAACATATTATTAAACAGTGCATTATTTTGGTTTATATGAAATTTGACCCCTTCCCAAACAACAAAATATTAGTGTTCTCCCATTTGAAAAAGACTGCGGACAACTAAACTAGATGTTTAGATTTGTATACATTATAGTATAGAAAATATTGAGGCAAGAGGGAGAAAATGATGATTGTCAGCATGTCCTCCTTTTGCCTTAATGTTTTTCCATCTAGGTCTTGTTCGGGAGTCAAAAAAAAAAT
This sequence comes from Fragum sueziense, assembly GCA_963680895.1. Taxonomy (NCBI): domain Eukaryota; kingdom Metazoa; phylum Mollusca; class Bivalvia; order Cardiida; family Cardiidae; genus Fragum; species Fragum sueziense. The sequence goes on along the minus strand of OY804602.1, from coordinate 47,543,084 downwards.
CAGAATAGGATCTTTGTTAACCCATTACTGCTTGGTGACGCCTTTTGACTCCTTTATTAGAATTGGCTTTGGAAAACATTGTGGAAAATGAAGAAATTGCTTATGACAAGCAATTTCTTCATTTCCCACAATTTTTTCTAACCCAAAATGGAAAGATTTTTTAAAATTTCATAAACTTCAAATTGTCATCTGCAACACCTTTCAAATCGGAACAGCCCAAAATTTTGCCGTCTCAAAATGGGTTAAGGGCTTTTTATACCTTTCCAAACTAATTCCTGGGCTTGAGCCCTGTAACTAAAGTCTTGGAAAGCTTTCAGAGGAAAGAAAATGAATAAAGCTTCCTAAAAGTGTATCAACCTAAGCATAATCTATCAACTTAATCCTTTAACCCATTACCAAATGGCAAAATTTTATACTAGTCCAAAATCAAAGATGACAATCACATTTATTGGTCATTTTACATAGGAAACCTTGTGGGAAATGAAGAAATTGCTTGTCCTAAGCAATTTCTCCATTTTACATGATGTTTTCCAAAGCCTTTATCTTGTTGGGAGTCAAAAGGAGTCACTGTGGCAATGGGTAATATTGGAAAGGTCTAATGCAAATACATGGTTTGAAAAAGATGCGAGCGATGATTTTATGATCCATAAACCAAATGCACGATGGTCCTGAAACATTTCCGCATTGCCAAGTAACAAAATATTAAACCAAAACTAGACTGGGTTATTGCATACAAATCCAATCTTTACCAATACCTATTTTGCTGTCTGGTAGCAGCTTTCAAATTGATCAGTCCAATCTTTTGTAATTTGGAAAATGGTTAATAAATCTAAGAGTTTGTTGCATCATGGCAATGAGTTAAATGATTTACTTCCCAATATATTGTGTACACAGTACAAGCATCAATCCTTATCATGCCTTGAAAAGAGATTTAATTGAGTCGAGATCTGAAAGGAAGTCATCAGATCCCCTTCTTTACACATCATGTGAAAATTTGACATTGAAATTTTCCCGACACCTAGTTTATGATTTGCAAGGGGGTATCTAGAGGGAGACCCCTTGAATTTGCCAAAAATTGATTTTTGAATATATAAATTTAGTATAACGTTGCATATTTAGCACATTCAAGTCATAATTTGGGCTAGAAAAATCCTGGATCTGTCCTTGATATAATTGGTCTGCACGTTTTGGACAAAAAATGCAATATTGCATTATAAGGAGATGCCAACATTTTACCATGAACAATGCTGGCAATAAAATGGTTCTCGTCTAATATCAATGTTAAATTGTCGTCAAATATTGTTGTCAAATACAAAGCAGAGATTTATAATATTATGGAATTGTGACCATTATAACTTCAGTAAAATCTCTCATAATCTTAAATTGAAAATCAATGAAAATTAACAATTGGCAACTAGCAATTTCTCATTTTGGAAAATCATATTACCCTCGATGGTCTCATTCTACATTGAAATAACAAATATTGTTGAAACATGATACAAGAATGAAACAGAACTTTAATGATTACATAATAATGATGACTTAAATACATGCATGTTTAAACCTTTTCCAAACAACACCATTTTGATTGCCATAAATTGAAAGAATTTACAGACATGATTACTGTTTAATTGTTGTACATTTGAGAAAGAAAATACTAGAGAAAAGAAATTGCTGATATTCAGCTGATCTCTTTTCCCCTCTATGTTTCTTTTCAATAGTTCAAATCATCAAAATTATTGTTTGGGAAAGGATTAACTGAACTGTAAACAAATTAAATATTGCATATTATAAATGTAGCGTATTTTACAAGAGGACATATGAACAAAATGTCCAAGGAGTTTCTATGAGTAAAGGATGATGAAATTGCTCCCTTCAATTGACATCGACAGATATTTGTGTTTGAGTTTATTGGGGTTTTACGCCGTTTTCAACTACCAGGGTCATATCGCGGCGGCTAGAGCACCTACCCATGGATTCCTGTTGTTTCTCATACCAGTACTACCACAACACCCTTACCGAGCCTCTAGCTGCTCGCCCACTTAGGTTAACGATTTCAAACCCATTGGTGGGTGACTATTTTGTCAGAAAGGGTATTAGCCGCGGCCGGGTATCGAACCCGGGACCTCTCGAATGAGGGTCAGATGCGCTACCAACTGCGCTAAGGCCGCGGCCGACAGATATTTGTACAGTGCTCTTTTTTCAAGCCAGATCTTTTTCTATGAAAATCTTTTGTTGAAATATCATGAGTGAAAATGAACATAGAGTAAACATAACTGAACATATATTTTATATGTATATCATATTCGAAAACAATCAACAATTCAATATGAATAATGTCTAATGTGTAAGATTGCAATAACCCCATTAATCATTATATATATTAACCCCTTTCCCAAACATGACCTGGTTTTAACATCCCTTATATAAAAGGCTTGAGAAAACATTGAGGCAATAAAAGACAAGAGTTGTCCGTGGACAACTTAGCTCGCCTATACAGGAGCTTGTCACAAAAACAGCTAATTTTTCAAAAGTAGGTCAAACTCCAAGGTTAAGGTCACAAGCTCAAGGGTCATGGTCCCAAATGAAAGGTCTTGGCAGGAGGTATCCATGAGTGAAATATCAAGGCTCTATCAATAATAGTGCATGAAATATATGCCAGGTTAAAGTTTTACAAAAGTAGGTCAAACTCCAAGATCAAGGTCACTAAGTCAAAGGTCATGGTCCCAAATGAAAGGTCTTGTTGAGATGTATCCATGTGTGAAATATCAAAGCTGTATCTCTAATAGTGCCTAAGATATAGACCAGGTTAACTTTTTTCAAGTGAAGACGTGGCGGGACGCGACGCCGACACTAGGGCTGTGACATTAGCTCCCCGGGCATAAAGTCCCGGTTCGCTAAAAATGCTGATACAGATAATCAGCATTTTCTCCTTATGCCTCAATATTTTTTGCGCTATATTCTACACAAATTATATCTTTAAGCATATCTATTTTGTTGCTTGCAGAAGCTTTCAAACTGGACCACTCTAAAATTTTGTCGATTAGGAAAGGGTCATTAAGCTTTTTCTGAACAATTCTTGGTTTAGAAGAATGCTTTGTTACGATAGTCCAGTCACAATATAATGGAATATGTTCACAAATTTCACACAATCATGTAAACAATGGAAAAATCATTGACAATCTACATACGATTTTGCTTCACACATGTAAACAATGGAAAAATCATTTACAATCTACATACGATTTTGCTTATTGCTGCTTTTCATCGAAAACCTCCTATCTGCAGCTTAAAACAAGCTGCAGATATGAGGTTTTCAATGAACAGCGATGATATGTTGGTTCGAATCTTGCAGGTGTGAGACACATGATAGATTTGAACCATTATTTGCAAATATTACAGTAGTTTGAACTTTGATGTTGTGTGGTAAATGTTAATTGTCAGAGGCGGATCCAGAGGAGGTTCAATTGTTATATTTTCATGCAGAAATTCAGTCAAAATTGTGTAACACTAGGACAACGAATCCCCCATTTGTATGTTTGAACCCCTTTCACAGAAATCCTAGATCTGCAATTGATTGTTGTAAACATGTGCCATTATATCATTAACAGAATATAGGATACCAGCATTTCCTCTTTTCCATCCAAGAAAAGTTTCTGTGACTAATGACTTAAGACGATTTTTTCCTACCTGATGATTTTTTTTTTTAAATTTGGACCATTCTGAAAATGTGATTTATATCAATATTCTACAAATACAAAATTAATATTATGCTATTATTAGATCTATTTATTTTTTCTATGTCTATAACTATATTTTCCTTTTAACCCTTTCCCAAACAAGATCTGGTTTTGACATCCCTAATAGAATGGGCTTGAGAAAGCATAGAGACAAAAGAAGAAAAAGCATTTTACATCTTTTGATCTCTTTGGGTATAAAACATTGTGGAAAATGAAGAAATTGCTTGCCTCAAGCAATTTCTTCATTTTCCACAATGTTTTCAGAAGCCTTTATATTGTGGCACGTCAATATGTTGGAATGGGTTAACTATCATGATATAGAATCCATTGGTTTTTAAATCTACTCTTTATCCCAGTAATCATCTAAAGGACCATGATCGAACTCTGATACTTGCTCTGCTACCTTAACAATTATAGAGACTCTACTACCTTAACAATGATACTGACTGCACTACCTTAACAACCAAGTGAAAAATAAATACACAATAAATGTACACACTAACGTGATCCAGTGTACGGGCGATTGCAAGAATCCCTGCGAGACCTGTTTAGATTGCTGTTCCTGAATATCTACGAGTTGTTTTTGAAGGATCTGCATGAGATTATTGTTCTCCTTTTGTAATGAACACAGTGGCTCTAAAGCTTTAGTCAACATTTCCTCCGTGATGCGGGAAGCCCGGGTGTTGGAGGCGGATCTTGAAACTCTTTTTCCTGCAATGAAACCAAGGAAACCAAAAGTTAAAGCTTTCCTAAATATAAAAAAAATTAGAATGTTGAAATTTGAATGTTGATAGCTACTTCGGACGACAAAATAGCTGCTAATAAAGATAGGTTTTGTGTACAATATAGCATAGAAAATATTGAGACAAAAGAAGAAAATGCTGGTTATAAGCATTTTCTTCTTTTGACTTGATATTTTCTCAAGCTTTTTATAATAGTAGGGATGTCAAAACCAAAGATTTTTTTCTGAAGGATCTGCATGAGATTATTGTTCTCCTTTTGTAATGAACACAGTGGCTCTAAAGCTTTAGTCAACATTTCTTCTGTGATGCGGGAAGCCCGGGTGTTGGTGGCGGATCTTGACACTCTTTTTCCTGCAATGAAACCAAGAAACCAAGATTTAATGCTTTCCCAAAAAGCAAGAATTAAGAATCTTGCAATTTGAATGTTGACAGCTACTTCGGACGACAAAATAGATGCTAATAAAGATAGGTTTTCTGCACAATATAGCACATAAAATATTGAGGCAAATGAAGAAAATGCTGGTTATCAGCATTTTCTTCATTTGACTCGATATTTTCCCAAGCTTTGTATGATAGTAGGAGGTCTAAAACCAATCAATATCTTTTTTATCAAACTTTTTATAATAGTAGGGAGGCCAAAACCAGGATTTTTGTTTTAAGAATCTGTATTTGATTATTGTTCTCCTTTTGTAATGAACACAGTGGCTCTAAAGCTTTAGTCAACATTTCTTCTGTGATGCGGGAAGCCCGGGTGTTGGAGGCGGATCTGGAGACTCTTTTTTCTGCAATGAAAAGATAAGTAGTTTAAAGGCCTGTCGACAAAACGTGCTTAGTCCATACAATTAATTCAAGGCTTCTGTACTGGTAGTTCCTCTTTTTCTCACCTGAAATACAGCCATGGTTCCGATTCATTTTTACATGATGAATTCAAACATACATTGTGTAGGAATGTTTAACCCATTACCAAACAACAAAATTTTAAGTTGATCCAAAGTCAAAGATTTTGCAGACGACAATTTCAAATAAATAAAATTTAATTTTTTGTTGTTTTTTGGGGTAGAAAACACAGTGGGAATTGAAGAAATTGCGTGTCACAAGCAATTTCTTCATTTTCCACAATGTTTTCAAAAGTCATTATTTTGTAAGGAGTCAAAAACAGTCAGTGTGTAGTAATGGGTTAACAATGGACAGACAGACAGGGTGAAACCATTAAGAGCCTTTCTATTTCATAGGCATGGGGTTTAATAATTGATTATGTAGTGACAAATATGTCATGTAAAATCACCTTTTATGTAAAAGAAAAGCTGTAATAAAATGACCTTGGTTGAACAAGAGTCGTCTGCAGACAACGTAGCTCGCCTATACGAGTGCTTGTCGCAAAAAAGGAGTCCAATGTCAAAGGTCACTAGGTCATGGTGTCAAGGCACAAGGTATCCATATGTGAAATATCAAGGCTATATCTATAATAGTGCATGAGATATAGGCCAGGTTAAAGTTTTTTAAAAATAGGTCAAACTCCAAGGTCATGGTCACTAGGCTAAAGGTCATGGTCCCAAATGAAAAGTCTTGGTGGTAAGTATCTATGTGTGGAATATCAAGGCCGTAATTTTAATAGTGCCTGAGACATAGCCCATAAAGTTTTTCAGGTGAAGAAGCGACAAGACGGGACACAAGGCCAACACTAGGGCTGTGACATTAGCTCCCCATTAAGTCCTGGCTTGCTAATTCATTTTGAGAATTATTTCTTACAAAAGTATTCAATACACTTACGTATTCTGGTTTCAGAGTCACTATCTAACTTCGGATCAACTTCTGCAGTTGAGCTCCCACTCTCCTCTCCGACGACCTTCAACCGACTGACAGTCGGTCTCTGTATCTGTCGTGTCGAGTGACGACCTGATGCCGACGTCTGTCGATCCGGCTTCTGCTCCAGACTAGTAATACTCAAAGTTCGTACAACGGGAGTTTTATGTTTAGTCCATGTAGTAATGATGTAGTCAGATTCATATTGTTCCCTGTCATTGGTCAAATCCCATGGTCTCATACTGTAAGCAAAATTATTATCTTACATTTTACAAGCTTAAATAAAGTTCCAAAATCAATTGTATTCATTCACTACACAACTTATCTATATTTGGACTCATCTAATGCCTAGCTCAAATATAGCAAGATTCTGCAGTGAACTCGTACAATAGAATTTGGTTTTGCACCAAAGCTTCTTTGATATTAGAGGCATCAAAAAGCATAATTTTTTGGGAAAAGTTTGAATAACTCTTTCCCAAACAAGACCTGGTTTTGACGTCCTTGATAGAAAATGCTTGGGAAAGCATTGAGGCAAACGAAGAAAATGCTGATGACCAGCAGTTTCTCCTTTTGCTTCATTGTTTCCTTTGCTATAATTTACACAAATCAAGTCTTTTTTGACATCTATTTTGAAGGCTGTATAAGCTTTTGAAATGGATCGCCAACAAAATATCTTGTCGTTTGGGAAAGGATAACCTCATAAATATCGGAACTCAATCTAATGTTAAGATACCATCATTTGCATAAATATGATTAATCATTTGACATTTTGGAGAAAATACCATAAGAAACCCCAAATCTGGCATATTTATAAGCTATACTTCGTCAAGTGTGTGAAATTCATTTCAATCATCATTGAATGAGATTAGAATCAACAATTCTTTACTTACTCTATATATCTATAAAGCCAGTCATTTGTAATTGTGTCCCTCTCAAACAATCTTGGTACCCAATCAACCATTTTTGCCTTGCGCTCTTTCGCCTCTTGTCTCTGTCTCTCTTCAAGAATATATTTTTCCTGTGTGGCACTATGCATGTCCTGAGATATAACTGCATCACTCACATTTTTCCACAATCTGTAAAGAAATGAAAAAGTTGACATATAAAAGTTCTAATGTTCTAAATCTTTTTTGTCTTTAATTCCTTAGGCATTTAGGGCCTTTCAGGCTAATTCACATTTCCAAATTCAAAGTAACACATGCCACTTAATTCTTATCCAAATCCTATCTTGTGAATACTCATTAGAATTGTCTCATTGAGACAATTCTAATGAGTACCCCAAAAATAGGATTTGATGGACACTGATTTATAAAACATTAATTTTGAAAAGCAAGGCAAGGATCGCCTCTTGTCTCTGCCTCTCTTCAAGAATATATTTTTCCTGTGTGGCACTATGCATGTCCTGAGATATAACTGCATCACTCACATTTTTCCATAATCTGTAAAGAAATGATAAAGTTAACATATAGAAGTAATAATGTTCTAAATCTTTTCGTAAGTAACACATACCACTTAACCCATTACCAAACAACAAAATTTTAGCCTACTCCAAACTAATAGGTGTTGCAGACGACAATTTCTATTGAACAAAATTTAACATTTTTTGGTCTTTCTTGGTGAAATACATTGTGGGAAATGAAGAAATTGCTTGTCACAAGCAATTTCTTCATATGATTTTCCAAAATGTTTTCCAAAGCCTTTCTTTTGTGTGGCGTCCAAAAGAGTCAATGTGTGGTAATGGGTTAAGTCTTATCCAAATGCTATCTTGTGAATACTCATTAGAATTGTCTCATGGAGACAATTCTAATGGGTACCCACAAAATAGGATTTGATGGACAATGATTCATACATCATAAGATCTAATTCTGAAATGCAAGGATGGCCTCTTGTCTCTGTCTCTCCTCAAGAATATATTTTTCCTGTGTGGCACTATGCATGTCCTGAGATATTACTGCATCACTCACATTTTTCCACAATCTGTAAAGGTATGAAAAAGAAAACATGTTATTAGAGCTCTAATGCTTTAAATCTGTTACCCAATAACTCCATTTGCAGTCAGTCAGGTAGCATCTTCACATTTAAGATTTTGAAAATTCAAGAAAAACATAATTATTATATCTTATCCAAATCCTACTTTGTGTGTACTTATTAGAATCCTCTAAATGGGACGATTCTGATGGGTACAAACAAAATAGGATTTGATGGACTCCTATGGATGACTGATAAATTATTTATTTTTGAAAAGCAAGGTTCAAGAATATATTTTTCCTGTGTGGCACTATGCATGTCCTGAGATATAACTGCATCACTCACATTTTTCCATAATCTAGAAACAAACAAAAAAGAAAACATGTTAGTGTTCTGAGGTTCTAAATCCTAAATTCCTAATGCAGTCAGTCAAGTAGCATCTTCACATTTTGAAAATTTAAGAAAAACATAATTGTTATTTCTTATCCAAACCCTAATTTGTGAATACTCATTAGAATTGTCTCATTGAGACAATTCTAATGAGTACCCACAAAATAGGATTTGAATTGATGGACAATGATTCATACATTATCAATTCTGAAATGCAAGGTTTGCATCTTGTCTTTGTCTCTCTTCAAGAATATATTTTTCCTGTGTGGCACTATGCATGTCCTGAGATATAACTGCATCACTCACATTTTTCCATAATCTGTAAAGAAAAGAAAAAGTAAACATGCAAGTGTTCTGAGGTTCTAAATCCTAAATTCCTAATGCAGTCAGTCAAGTAGCATCTTCACATTTTGAAAATTTAAGAAAATCATAACGATTATTTCTTATCCAAACCCTAATTTGTGAGTACTCAATAGAATCGTCTCATGGAGACGATTCTAATGGGTACAAACAAAATAGGATTCGATGGACAATGATTCATACATCATAAGATCTAATTTTGAAATGTAAGGTTTGCCTCTTGTCTTTGTCTCTCTTCAAGAACATATTTTTCCTGTGTGGCACTGTGGATGTCCTGAGATATAACTGCATCACTCATTTTTCCATAATCTTTTTCAAAAGAAAAAAAATGTACAATTCACAGGAAGTTTAAAACCAATAACTTACCTCGGGCACTATGAATAAACAATTGGAACTTTTATAAGGCAGCAAAATAAAACTTGTCAAGGTTGCAGATATTTGAAATGTGATCTTGATCTTTAGTAGAAACACCATTTGAGACAGCATCTGATCCTCATTCAATTTTTACCTAACATTGACAAATATACAAATGAGCCGGGATCTGGAAAAGGGTCCTTTAAGTCTTTTGAGCACACCATGCATGAATCAAGATCAGCCTGTGTATACACGCAGTCTGATCTTAAACCATGCTGGTCTCCAATAGCTTCTTTGTGTCTTGTAGCCACCTTAAGACAGCAGCATGGATCCTGGTCTGACTGCACTTAGGCACAAGGCTGTCTCAAATGCTATAAGGGACCTTTTTCCAGATCCTGGCTCAATCGATTGGAAAGACAGAAGCACATCTTGTAGATTATTATTTTGCCTGAATTTATACATAATAAATTTTATTAGTGACCTGCCATGCAGTGTGTAAAGTATTGACTCTAGTCAAGTCAACGCAGACTGCACAGACTAACTTGGATTTAAACTTTACGATCTAAGGTAATTGTCTGGATCTATATAGTTTTTTCCATCTTCCTCTATCTTCATCTTCCAAATACAACATCATGACATTGACCTATGCTGAGACTCACCCATTTTTTGATATTCCGGTTTATTCCAACTAGGTCCCTTCAAGTGTAAAGGGTCACATATTGTCGGTGTAAATGCAAAACCTCGTATGTCGATTGGTGCGATTTTCAAAGTACAAACTTGTGTGCCCTGTGTAGACAATTCTCGCAGGTTTTGAGATATTTTTACTGATCAGTATTATTGACGCATTATTTGTGAACAATATGTCCAAATTTCAAGTTAGACATTTCAGTTTGGGAAAAGTTACTATACTTTTTTCCCTCCCCTCTAGAATTTTCCAAAAACCGAGATACAAGGTTTTGCATTTACAACGACGATATATTTTCTTGTAAGTAAAGATCTTTTAGGCATTCACTGAATTACAAATCATGCTTCACCTACCTTTCTGATTCCATATCATGTTGTAACTCTATAGGAACTGTGTAGCGTCGCAATCTAGCAGCTTTTACTTCTTGTGTTGGTGCAAAAAATATGGAAGATTCCTGCAGAAGAGATAAAGATATTAATCCTTTCCCAAACAGCAAATTTTTAAGGCGATCCACTTCAAAAACTGCCACAAATGACAAAATGGAAGTTATTGAAGATAGAAATTGTGCGAAATATGACATAGAAAATATTGAAGCAAAAGGAGAAACTGCTGGTTATCAGCAGTTTCTTCTTTTGTTTCAATGTTTTCCCAAGCCTTTCCTATTAGGGATGTCAAAACCAGGTCTTGTTTGGGAAAGAGTTAAGTAAAGATCAGATCAATATCAACCATACAAACCAAGATTTGATTCATTGGGGTTTAACACAGTTTTCAAATGCTATGGTCATATCACAGCAGCTGGAGCACCTAACCATAGATTCCTATCATTTCTCATATCAGCACTACCACAACACCCTAACCAAACCTCCTACTGATCGCCCACATAGGTAAATGAAATCAAACCATTGGTGGAAGACAATTTTGTCTGAAAAGATATTTGTGGTGACCGGGGATCAAACCAGAAACTCTCGAGTGAGAGGTAGATGCAATACCAAATGCACTATGACCACAGCCTTCAAACAAATCAAGACTTGATTGGTTTTGAAGTAGTAAACAAGGGCATATATCATTTTAGCCTGATAACTTTATGGTTTATGTTACAATTCTTAGCTCCACTGGCCTTCAGGCCAGCGGGCTATTGTCATGGCGTTGTGTTTTCAAAGCCTTTTCTTGAGGGGCGTCAAAAAGTGTCTTTGTGTGGTAATGGTTTAAAATAGCTATACATGTAGTTGAAAAAAGCATAATTATAAACATCTTTGTGAAATTAAAGTTTTGATTGTTCATCAAGCAATTTTATGGACTCTGTATCTGTTTACATTGCCAGTATCATTCTAAGCTGTAATTTCCTCCCCTTTCCTTTACTTTCTTCTTGCTCTTAGACAACATATATTGAACAATCTAATCAAAACTTGGATTAAGTATTAAAAGAATCTCAGGCCTGTGGAGCAATTCAAGACCTTCAGGTCTTCTAGTTAATACATACCCCAGTAGCTTTGTCCTTGATATATATCTCTTGGTCCCAATGTCCCTCTATATTAGCTAGTGTGTCTGACCCCCATCTTGATTTTACTCACAATCTTATTGTACAATATAAACATAGTAAATAAAGGAAAAATAGTCTCATTTACCCCAGTAGCTTTATCCTTGATATATATCTCTTGGTCCCAATGTCCCTCTATATTGGCCAGTGTGTCTGACCCCATCTTGATTTTACCCACAATCTTATTGGACGCCTCTCCGATACCCAAGAATGGCTGAAAAACAGATAGGAAAGGTTACATGAACCTCCAAAAGTAACACAAGAACTGTAAGAGGACAGCACAGCGCAACTAATAAGTGCTGGAAAGTGAAAGAAAAAAATCTTATTCCGAAAAGGGTTGAAATTCCTCTGAATTAACTGATGCACAATTAAAATACAAATACATATATTATCATAACTACATGACAGTTTTACGTTCATTTACCATGTTTTATATTCAGCTTGCTTTAAAAACTTAGAAGCCCTGATATCAATGATTTATGTTCTATTGTACTATATGTCCAAATGGCTGATTTTGAGAGGAATCATTTTCCTCTGACAAATCTATGAGTCTATCAAAGTAGAGATTGTCCCTACACGATGTAAATCCATAAAGTCCCACAAATACTGACCTTTAATTTAAATTCTAGTTCACATTTGTATCCCGTCTTTGGACAATTCAAACACACTTTACCTCCCATCTCCATCGTTAATGTACCAATCAAAATACCTACAACATATGTAATGAAGAATAAGATGTGAGGAAACTTTGCAAAATGAAGTTTCAAGGATCAAACTAAAATTTGTGACCCATCACACTAAAAGGGACTTTATGAGAAATCCGAGAAAGCAAATGAGCCCGGATCTGGAAAAACATACCTTATAGCATTTTTCAAAATTGAGTTTCAAGATCGGCCTGTTGTCAAATGGAGTTCAATATGCATCAATGTTGCTCTCTTTAAGTTACTACAGGTCAAGATGAAGCTATTGGAGAACAGCATGGATCCTGATCAGACTGTGCGTATGCACAGGCTGATCTGGATCTATGTTGGGCTCAAAAGCCTTAAGGGACGTTTTTCAAGATCCTGGCTCAAATTTTTTGAGAAACGGATAAGGCTTAGCAGAGGTCAACCAAATGTTGTATTTGGAAAATGTAATAAGCGTAAACATTCAAGGTTTAAAAATCATTGTAGAGTGAGAAGTATGGAACCTAGTTAGGCTGCACAGACTGACAAGAGACAACACTTTACATACTTCCTATAAGGTCCCTTTTAATGTGACTAATCACATTTATTTAGGGAAAATTTAAAACTAAAATGAAACAAGAGCTATCACTAAATATAACCTGAGTTGGAGTTTCTTGTCATAAAACTAAATAATTAAGTAAAGGCAACAACTCTGGGAAAGTTTATAAATCACTTAACCCTTATCATGCTAAGCGCGACCACAGGTCGCGCTGCCCTACCCCATTCGCCACCGCTAAGCGCGACTCTAGGTCGCGCTAAAGGGGTTCCCCCAATATGAGCCTCGTATTCACGAACTGATCACGTTTTATGCAAGTTTTGAGCTATATTTAGTAGGACACTCTCAGTGAAGGTCAATTCTGTAAAAATATCAGCCAACCAAAAGCCTTAGACGTCATAATGATGCACTGAATATTCAAGAGTGAAATTGGGAAAACCCTAATCCAAAATGGCGGCCCTCAGAAGGCAAGCATGTTGATGAAGTTGTGCGTGAATTTTTGATGATAGTGACTTTTAAACGGAAAGTGACTATAGAAGTGATGTTTAGAAATATATTTGGAACAAAATATCGTAGATTTGGACTTTGTGTGTTAAATACCGATGGAATAATCGCCCCGATAGCGGAACGAACCAACTGTCACTTTTAGTGGGTCGGGCTTGATTGACAACGGATTTGTTATGATGCAATTTAAGTGGGTCAAAGTGAATCAACAACACGAAATTCTCGATGATCCTACACGGTATGTAGTCTTCTTTCAAAAACATAGGGTTTATATTGCTAAAATGCCTCATATATTCAATTTATAGTGTCGGAATAGGTGCACCCCAATTATTCGCTGTGCACAGTGAATTAATTCAGTGGTACGGAGGTGTACTAGTCAAAATTAATTCAGCATGATAAGGGTTAAATTCGATATCCATTTCTATTATTAATATTGAGTTGATGGTTGGAGGTTGAATCAATTCAAATCTGCACTTTAGCTGCTTAGAAATACAGAGAACCATCTTACAGGTTGTCTTACTCACTCTTTGTACTTCTAAACATACTTGGGGAATCAGGTTTTTTACCCCCCTCAATAGCTAAGGACATATTGAGAAGGGGTCTAGGTCTAAAATCTCATTGAAACAACTATTTTCAAACATAAATCCAAGATAATATCTCACAATTTAACCCTTTCCCAAACGGCCAAATTTTAGAATAATCCACCTCAAAAATTGTCAAAAATGACTAAATGGATGTTATTAAAGATGAGATTTGTGTATAATAAAGTCAAGAAAATATTGAGACAAAAGGAGAAACTGCTGGTTATCAGCAGTTTCTTCTTTTGTTTCAATGTTTTCCAAAGCCTTTTCTATAAGGGACATCAAAACCAGGTCTTGTTTGGGAAAGGGTTAAGCACTGTTGGCCAAAGACCCCATAAACAAGTAAACAAACATTTTCCTACCTTTACAGTGTGCATAAGGCATGGTAATGAAGTAGTCTTCACCTCTCTTTAGGAATGTTAGTTTAGCAGTACCATCTAAAATGGCCGATAACGAGTTACCTGGAAAACAAAATGACAAACAATTAGAATTTCAAACATTTACACATAGGTCCAATATACTACAACCTTAATAGTAACTTATTCCTGCTTATGTCAAATGAGATTTAATATGGTTGTGAAACATTGAAAAGACTTTATAATTGTTTACCAAGATATAGACATTGATATATACTGACTGCCACAAGAAACGCCTCAATGAAATTTGTCATTATTTTCCTTAAGCCTATTACAATATTAGTGAAATATATGCTGTATATAATATTTTTGACCAACAGTTACGTCAAATAAACAAATATGCGTTTCTATTCATCAAGATGCCCATTTCCGGTGACTGGTCACGTTTTCTACGTGCGCTTCGTGTTTATTTGTCATGTGATGAAATTGGTCTCATTTTACACAGTAACATGTGTTAGTGGATAGGCAATCAGGAATTTAAAAGATTTTCGTATCAAACATCCGTACTAAAGGAGGCCAAGGCTAAATACTGAAAAGGGAGCTCACGATATGGCCATTTTCGAATGTGAGAAATACTCAAACAAGTCGCCAGACAGTTTAACGCATTGTGTGTTTCGATTCGGAGTCTTGGTCCACGCGTTTGAATTTCGCGAACGTTTATCGATCGGCCACGCTCATCAGGATCTCGTGTAACGCCTTAGAATTGAGAAAATTCCTAACGTCAACGCCATGTATGTTTCAGGTTTGTGACGTTAGGATCGAGGTTATGTTGAATAGTTGATTACTGCGGTGGCCAAATATGTGTTTTATGGTATTTTTCGTTGTTTCAAGTAACGTTTGAAACAGATAAATTGTTCGGAAAATAGAGCTCGTATATGAGCCATTTTTAAATACGAGAAACTCAAAAACAAGCCGTCGGACGTTTTGACTTCTTGCATTGCACGATTAGGCTTCTTGGTCGACGAGTTAAGAGTTACAGAAACATTTGTCAATCGGCAAAAGTCAGATAGACCTCGGATAACGCCTGTTATATAAAAAGATTTCTCACGTTAACGTCATATGCTTTTCATGTTTATGACGTTGGGCTTGACGTCGCATTTAGTATTCACTAACTTTGAACGCCAAATAACACGTTTTACGGCACCTGTTATTGTCGCAAGTAAAGTTTTAACCACATGCAACTGATTTTTAAATGGAAATTCCGATACAGCTCTGTTTAAATGTGTTATTTTTCTAAACTGTAACAATTTGATAATTTCTTTACAATCATTTTTCAACACCAGATAATCAAATTTACAGATGGAAATCGGATATTTAATAGGACTGAGGCGTTTCATATGGTCGTCAGTATATTTTTAGATGTAATTTCTTAAATATCATTTACAAGATTATTTGCAAATAAATACAAAGAATCATCTTGTCTTGATAATTTTAAATGATTGTGCTCAATAATTATTGATACAGGAGCATTGAATTCCATATTCCCTTTAAATACCCTACCATAGAATTTTGACTTGGCCAGAATGCTGCCAGATATATTGAATCCATCTTTTCTGTTGGTGACGTAAAATCCCGTGACTGGAGGATGATGGGAGAGTTGTTCTGCGATGTAAAATGTCCGACTGTTCGTCTTTGGATGCTTCCAGTAGCAGCGAAACTGTTCACCGATGATTGGATTGTATGGTTTCTTTAGGCCCTAAAGATTGTAAAATACCACATCATATACTAAATCAAGGTCTTTTGAAGAAATTCTGCAAACATTTTGGCTACCCTTCCTGTTATTATATGAAGATATTATAACTTTGTCATGCTTTTTAGATAATTTGTAAAAGACAGTCTATGTGGTAAAGCATATAGACCCCACATTAACAATGCAAAGGGTACAAACAGCTGATTGAATGGATTTGAATGGGTTTGATTGTCTTGTTTATTAATTTTTCAGGTAAACTATGGCAGGTGGTGTACCTAGCCTTACCATGTATTCCTTGCATTTCAAACACAACATTTTATCAGAGCCACTAGCTGCAGATAGCACATCTAGATTATTTGTATACAAATCACTAAGATTCAGGGTTCATACAGACAGCCAATGCCAAAATTCAAGCACTTTTTAAGCACTTTTAAAGCACATAATTCCATTTTTTAAGCATGTTTCTTCGCACATCAGTCACTATTGATGGTCTTCAACAAAGAGTGTTGCAGTCCCAATATAAACTGCACTGCCAAATTACTTTCTTTACTTACTTACTTTCAAGGGGCATAATTCTTGCAAATGGGAGGGGAAGGGAGGTCTAGGAGGAATTGCAGATGTGTCAGTCTCTGATGAAGGCTTGTTCAAGATGACAACTCTACTTTTTTCACCAAAATAATTCTCATGAGTAGATGTTTAAATCATCCACTTTTCACCATGAGTAGTCATTCAATCATTTTAACCCTTTCCCAAACGACAAAATTTTAGGGCAATCCTATTAGAAAGCTTTTACAGACGACAAAAAAGATGCTATCAAAGGTTATATTTGTGCACAGTACAGCGCAGAAAATATTGAGACAAAAGGAGAAACTGCTGGTTATCAGCAGTTTCCTCTTTTGTCTCAATGTTTTCACAAGTCTATTCTATTATGGGAGATCGCCTTAGTTAAATTTTAGTCAACCCTACCAACAACATAGCCAGCGCGCTACATTCATGGTGGCAGAGGTAGCGCGCTGGCTATGTTGTTGGTAGGGTTGACTAAAATTTAACTAAGGCGATCTCCCGGGATAAATAGGCTTTTAAAACTAAATAAAACTCGTAAGTCAATGTAAAATAATCAAATATTTAATAAAACTCCTTTTCTCAAAATAGTCGTTTAAATAAATAATCCTAACCTTTTATTATTATCAAAAAAATGCGTTAACGACCGTCGTGGAGTTTGCTTCCGAAAAAATCAAAATTTGGGAGATGACAAAATGAGATTTGTCGGGGTATTTATAGTAAATGCTAGTGCACAAACTTTTCTGTGCGGTGCACAAGCTTTCGTGTGCGCTGAAAAATAGCGCACAGGAAATCCTGTGCGCTTTCTATAGTAAAATGCGCAAGATTTGTTGCGCGGTAAGAGCGCACAAGAAATGTTGTGCGGTGCACAAGATTTTCTGTGCGCTTTTACGGCGTTCACCCGACTGACAAAAATACTGCTCAAACTCCTTAAACATGAATGAAAGTTCACTCGAAAACAATGAATCTAAGAAGAAAAATCCCTTAAATGGCGAATACGTACATTGGAATATTGAAATAATTAAGTTTTATGACTAGATTTGACTTTTTAGCTGAAGGCTAGGCTTAGAACACCAAACGAACGCGGAATGACAAGTTTGACATTTCCCACAATGCACTATCAGTAAACATTCAAAATGGCCGCCGCTAATGAAGCGGGGAGGGCATGCATGTGGATAAAACACTAAAATATGGGATTTAAAGCTTTGTCATAAGGTAAATACTACATCTTTCGTCAGTATGTATGTTAAGGAATTGAGCTAGAATACTCGTAACTCGCATCCCTAAAGCACTACTGCGTAATTCGCGATCTAAAGTGAGGTAGACAAAATCTCAAAACTAGGTCAATGTCAGCAACTGTCAAACGACTAGAAACGAATAAATACGCTGCCTGTGCATTAGAGATAATACTCGATGACTCGTGGTATCATAGTCTAAGGCACAAACAGTGACTATAAATCATTATGATAAAAGGAAAATTACTAAAATTGCTTGGATCAGTCGTCAAACTGCCAGTCCGCTAACCTGGCCCTTACATTACCCCCCTCTTAAAGTGTTAAAGCTCCTGCTAACACCAATGAATGAAAAAAATTAACACAATACACTTGATAAATTAGCGTCCAAATTCACGGTGTTAACAAATGGAGAACGTCCAAACACTTTTGCTAAAATTAAGACCTAACACTGTTCGTTCAATTAATTAAGCACTTTCTTAAATTAACCTTAAATGTCACTGAATATTAATATATAGTAATGGTAACATCTTCGAATATAGTCCGTATCGTCATCGTCCTTCTCGCGTAGTCTGTCATTAGTTCTGTAACATCTCATCTGAACCCACAAATGACTCATCGGGGATAGTGGATAGAAAATAGAAATTTGTGGACTCACTACCGCCTTCATAGTGAGCGACTTTTCCGCACAGCACTGGCCCTAGATCGATGTGTGCGGACTCGTCATATAGACGAGCGACCCAAAACGCCAATAATCGTAAACCCAAACGAGCCAAAACGTCTCCGTCCAAATGGATTTAGTGCAGTTATACGTTGCACTAAATAGTTCATACGATAGAAGTAATGTTATAATGTTCTATTCTCCAAGGAACGATTAAACCAATAACGTCTCTGCCCAAATGGATTTAGTGCAGTTATACGTTGCACTAAATAGTTCATACGATAGAAGTAATGTTATAATGTTCTATTCTCCAAGGAACGATTAAATCAATAACGTCTCTGTCCAAATGGATTTAGTGCAGTTAAACGTTGCACTAAATAGTTGATACGATAGAAGTAATGTTGTGGTGATGTGGAACCGGTGAGCCAGTTGCGTCTACGTTGAAATGGATTTAGTACAGTTATACGTTGCACTAAATAGTTGATAGAATAGAAGAAGTGTTGCGATGATGTAGAATTGTTGAACCAGTAACGTCTTCGTCGAAATGGATTTAGTGCAGTTATACGTTGCACTAAATGGTTGATAAGATAGATGTAGTGTTGTGATGATGTAGAACTGGTGAACCAGTAACTTCTTCGTAGAAATGGATTTTGTGCGGTTATACGTTGCGTTAAATAGTTGTTAAGATAGATGTAGTGTTGTTGTAGCGTAGCAGGATTAGTAAAACGTAATAGTATTGTCAAATGTCCATTAGAGCCCAGTAAAACAAATTAAAGGTTGGTAATTCATCGCCTCCATCGGTTGTCGTGTCTGTCCTCTCGCCTCCTCTTCTCTTCTTGGTAGTTGTTATATCTCCTTGAGTCATGTTGTCGGTCTGTGTTGTAGCGTCTGTCGCTGTCGGCTTGTCTCTTCCTGGATGGTTCCTCTGTCTGTGTCTTTCTTGGTGGTTCTTCGGTCTGTGTCTTTCTGGGTGGTTCTTCAGTCTGTGTCCTTTTGTCGGCCTTCGGTTTTTTCTCCTTCAGCACCCTTATAAGCTCCATCATGGTGGAAGCAAGTTGAACCACTTTCTCTTCTTGCTGCTGGATCGCCATGGTGTTCCGTTCTGTACTTCTCTTCAATTCAACCAACAACTGCCTGACGTCGCCGTCCTTGTCTGCCTCGTGCTGTTTCGTTTGTGTCTCCGCTACCTCTACAGAGGATGGGGTCTTGCCGGGAAGGACGTCGGCCATAACGTCTTCCTCCACATCATCCTCGTAGTCCAGCTCATCATGCACCAGGACTCCAGCGTCTGTTCCGAACGTTGTTACACTATGGGATGGCGAGACTTCACTGGCTTGGTTAATGTTGGACCTGGTGGCAGTTGTCGGCGGTGTAGGAGACGTCGTCGTCGGTTCGATAGTGGTCGCCTCTGTTGGCTGGGCTGTTGGACGCGCGGTCTGCTCCTCTTCTTCCAGCAACGCACCGGAAGTCACCGTGGACGTCCTGACGGGCCTCGTCGGTGGCGGGACAGCGACTGTGGCACCAGGAAGCTGAGTGGTGGTACCTGTGCCCAACAGCTGCTGGAACTCCTGGAACTTCTGGAACAGCTGCAGCTGCTGTATGAGCGGTGATCCTAGTCCCAGGTTTCCAGCCGCTGTCGTCTGTGGGCTCGTCGTTGGTGACTCCGTCATGATACCGTCGGGACACGCTTGGTGGAGGGCCAACGCCAGGATGTCAGGCTTCTTCCTCTTCGCCATCCAGTGCTGGTGCGACTGTTCGGGAGACAGGGCCACCATATCCCTCTCGTCAATTTGGTGGGCATTCGGGTTCTGGACCAACATGTCCCGGCTGTCGGCAAGCCCCTTCTCTTGTAGCATCAGTCGATGTCTCGGGAACGTGGTGACGTGCTGTTCTAGGTCCTCCCTCTTAAAACACCGGAAGAGGCACAGTTTGCAATAAAAAGGAACCTCGTCCAATCCCAGATGTAGTTTTAGTATGTGTGCTTCTACCCGATACTTTGCCTCTACATACGTCGTGTTGCTCCTGTGCAAGCATCTCAGGCACTGGTAGGCTCTTCTCTTTTTTTCAGCCATTCTGAAAATACATGGTGGAAGCCATTTGAGTAAGTCCGTTATAATTATCATCTAATTTCGCTTAAAAGTAACTACTGCAGATGACAGAAAGGGTGCAACTTTTCGTAATGCAAATCATAATCACAATGCGGGACAGTTAGGCAATATTGGAATCTAAACCAGACAAATAACCCAAGCTTTTCATCACTTTGCTATCTTTATTCGCTACATCTCCATCTCTGTACTCTATAAACTGCTCATAATCTTAACTGATATTCCCTCTGGATATGCCCATACGATTCCATTCGTCTGCTCTCTGGTTGCATTCCCGATAGCCTGCTCTCACTCCGCCCTTGCTCATCAACACCTCGTTACGCCCCTCGATCTGTCATCGTTGTTGTTGTTACCTTACTCTCATACTCAGATAACGTCTAAAATTTTTGCCTACTCTTAACAAATTCTGTGATTTTCTTTAAATTGGTTTAGTTGATTAATAGGTACAAGTACATACATAATATTTGTAGAACATTGAATAAAGCATACAAATTAACAAATTTTAACAATTTTGACCAGAAGTACATTATAACTTTTCCTTCTGTATCTGTATTAGTTCTGAGTAGCCATCCTCTTCCTGGCCTCTGTGATCCAGGCAGGCGTCTTCTTTCCCTCATAAAGTTTCAGCTTGTCATGATGGACAACTTTCTTCTTCTTCTCAGCCTGTTCCGTCTGGATCTCGAAGTTGATGTTGTTGATGTTTCTCGTCACCATATAAGGTCCATGGTAAGTTTTCCCTAGTCTGTGGGCACTTCCCAAGGATCGGCTCTCGGACAGGATCCATACTGCATCACCTGCCTTGTAGTTGTTCTGCACTGTATTCACATCATAAATGCTCTTGTTTCTCTTTGCAGCTGTTTTCAGGTGTTCACGGGCTACTTCATGCGCTCGCTGCATCTTGGATCGCAGACCAGCAACATATCTGCCGTAATTGGAGACATCCGCCTGATCTTGATCCGTGGAACTGCCAAACACAACTTCGGCGGGGAGACGCACTTCACGACCCATGGCTAGCAGGTTTGGAGTCAGTTGGGTGCTTTCATTTGGAGATGATCGATATGCGCTGGCCAGGCATCCTAGGTTCAAATCCCAGTCATCTTGTTCGTCGCAGAGATATGCCCTAATCATCCTCTTCAGGGTTCTGTTAAATCTCTCGACTTGCCCGTTGCAGTTTGGATTGTGCGGACTGGTCCGCATCTTGCGTATCTTGAGCATCTTGCATAGTTCGTGGAATATCCTGCTTTCGTAGTTCCTCCCTTGATCGCTCAATATAGACAGTGGACAACCCCATCTTGCGATGAACTCATTTAGGATGGTCGATGCGCATGTCTCGGCGGTCTGATCTGGAACAGCTATTATTTCCACGTATTTGGTGAAGTAGTCCGACAACACTAGGATAAACTTGTTCTGCCTTTTCGTTACAGGGAAAGGTCCTATGTAATCTGTTGCTACGACATCCCACGGTGCACCTGCTCTTATGGTCCCAAGTGGAGCTTTAGGGGCCTTTGCTGGTTTCTTCAACGAGGCGCATGTGTCGCACTGTCGGATGTGAAGTCTAACATCTGTCTTCATCCCAAACCAGAAGAATTGCTGTCGTAACTTCCCGTAGGTCTTCTTGCACCCTAAATGCCCAGAAATTACTGAGTCGTGGTACTGGAATAGAAGGTCGGCCCTCAATGCCGCTGGTACCAGGCACTGGTGATAGTCTCCACAGCCGTTTTTCTTCGGTGCTTTCTTGTATAGAATGCCGTTCTGTAATACCAAGGAATCCCACACAATCCAATAATGTCTGGTAGCTGGACTTTCTGTCAACATGCTGCTGGTACTAGGTTTGACCTTGTTGACTTGGGCACGGTATATGGGACCGATGTGGGGGTCTTCGGTTTGCATTCTGGCTAGGTCAGCTGCACTTCTACCACTTGCCATCACCTCTTCGGGCAAACTAGGACCTTCGTTCTGTTCCGTCGATGGACCTGGTCTTGGTTCAGTAACCGCCCGGACCGCCGATGTCGCCACGTCACTGGACTCGCCGAGCAGCCTGGAATGGCACATGTCTTGGGCACGTTTCATGCATTTCTTGCAGGGACCACACTTCAATGGTTCGTTCATGTCTTCATAGGGGCAGTCACACTCCTTTGGGTTCTCACACCTGGACAACGCATCACAATGTCCCTGCTTTCGTCCTGGTCTGTACTCAATGGCGAAGTCGTAGTGTGATAGTATCTCGATCCACCTGGCAATCTTTCCCCTAGGTTCTTTCAGGCTGTATAACCAAACCAGGGCTTGGTGGTCGCTTCTGACTAAAAATCGTCTTCCCAGGAGGTATTGTCTAAAATATTCGATAAAGTACCGTATCGCGAGAAGCTCTTTTTCGCTAATGCAGTAATTTTTTTCTGCTTTGTTTAACGCGCGACTTGCGTACGCAATGACTCGCTCGCGTCCCCCTTGCATCTGCTGTAACACGCCGCCTATACCGCAATCTGATGCGTCTACATCTAGTATGAAACTGCCTCCGCTCTCGAGGGGGTAGCCCATGATTTCGGAACCGACAAGAAGGCTCTTCAGCTTTTCGAACGATTCTTGGCACGACTCAGACCATACAAATTCTTGTCCCTTGCGCGTCAGATCTACCATCGGCCGGGCTATCTTGGCAAAATCTGGGACAAACCTTCGGTAATACGACCCTAGCGCTACGAATTGCTTAACTTGTTTCGCATTTTTGGGAGCAGGCCATTCAACAACTTTCGCGATGTTGACCGGATTTGGCTTTATGCCAGCGGCAGAGACCACATGACCAAGGAAGGTAACTTCTTCTTTCAGCATCTCACACTTCTCTGGCCGTAGTTTCAGACCTGCTGCTTGGAGCCGACTCAGAACTTCCTTCACCCTGCGGATGTGCTCATCAAAGTCTGTGCTGAAAACAATGATATCATCAATATATATCAAACAAGTTTCCCATTGTAGCCCTTGGAGAACAAGCTCCATTGTGCGTTGGAAGGTACTGGCCGAATTATTTAAACCAAAGGGCATTCGTAGCATCTCAAATTGGCCAAATTTGCATACGAAGGCGCTTTTCGGAATGTCACTTTCCTTCAACGGGATTTGGAAATAGCCACTGGTCAAGTCGAAGGTACTGAACAACGTAGCCCCAGCCACTGCGTCTAGACAATCCTGAATTCGGGGGAGTGGAAATCCGTCTGGCTTCACCAGGTTGTTTACACGTCGGTAGTCAACGCAAGGTCTCACGCTTCCGTTCTTCTTCCGTACCAGGACTATTGGACTGGCCCAAGGTGATGTGCTTTTCCTTATCACGCCCTTCTCGAGTAGATCTTGTATAGCTTTCTTTTCCTCCTTTGCATACGCCATGGGGACTCTCCTCGGCGGCTGCTTGATGGGTACTGCATCGCCTGTATTTATGGAGTGTTCCGCAAGGTGAGTGAGGCCCAAATCCCATTCGTCTTTGGAGAAACTGTCCTGATATTCACTTAGAAGACCGGCTAGTATATTCTTCTCATGATCACTTCTCCCTGTAGTAGCCCTGCTGAAGAGATCTGTGAGATGTTCTGGGACTTCTCTGTCGGTTTGCTTGATTTCTGCCTTTGGTTCTAAATTCTTTTCTGGTCTAGTCCGTGACGTGTCGACTCGCCTTACTGATGCATTGTCTGTCTTGGACTTTCTTCATCTAGAACTGTGGTCTGGATCTTATCGATTTGCTCTGCCTGTCCAATAACTGAGTCTTGATGGATGGTAACCGAAGTCGGAAATGGGTTTAGCAGGCGGACTTTACTTGTAACTCCACTATTGATGTCCACTAGAACCGACGCCATCTGGAGGGGGTAGGTCTCTTTAAAATGTTCAGTAGGTTCTATGAGGAAATTCGGATTTGGATTCAAGTTGTCTGCTTCTGTTCTCTCAATATAGACATCGATCAATGACTCGCTTTGGGGTGGTATAACTACCAGGTCAGCGACTGCCACTTTTCTCACACTGTTTCGTCTCCCAATCTGTATGCAGTCAATTTCTTTCCCTCTTAGGATGATTTTCCCCTTACTCAAAAGGATGTCGGCTGGACCCTCTTCATCATCTTGAAGGATGTCTACACCTAGCAGGCCCTCATCTTCAATGTCCGCTACTATGAGTTCCCGCTGGAATGAAATTGGACCCAGCTGTATGTCGAAAAGTGCTTTTCCATACTCCTTCAAAGGTAAGCCTCCCGCACCTGTTAAACAAGCTGTTTTGGTTAAGGTTGGTCTTTTATCTTGTGGAATGCTTCTGTAGAACTTCTCAGATAGTACTGTTTTAGTGGCTCCTGTGTCTGCTGTAAAATACAGATCTTTCCCTTCGACTGTTCCTTTAACATAGACTCCATCACTGAATGGTTTCCGCCTCCTTATTGTGTGTCGCTCCTGCACTCGTTCACCATTCATCTGCTGGCCGTTTTCGGTGTTTACTGGGGTCTTGCTGCGGCCATTCGGCTCGACCCGTTCCCGTTTAAAGGATTGCTGCGCGCTTCTCGCCTAACATCTTGCCTCGGTCCCCTATCTGTCTGGCCTTGGTTGGACTTATTCAACGGGCAGTTTCTTTTGAAGTGGCCTTCTCTTTGACAGTTGTAACATTGCCTGCGTTCTTTTCGTTTTCTCTCTTGCATCTCTTCCCCGAATTGGCTCAACATTGTTATTATCTCCCTTAGCATAGTTTTCTCTTCTTCATGGTCTGTCTTTTCTGTCCTTGATCGGGTTGTTACAGTCTGTTCTGGCTCTGCGTCTTGTGATTCTCGGTCATTTGCAGCTCTCCTGGTTTGAAATCGGCTTCTTCGGTCCCTGCGAACGACACCTTTTATTTGTTGATAGTTAACTGCGTAAAATACCGCCTCGTGTAGTGTTGTTGGCTCCTTGTGGAATTCTATCTCGAAACTCAAATCCTCATCTGACAGTCCATCTAAGAATCTCCTCACAAGGTCCTCATCTCTAGCCCTTCTGCTGCGGTAGCCATGTGCCTTGTCGTACAACCGTCTCAAGTCCGACGCATATTCCTCTAATGTCTCGTTCTGCTGCTGTGACCTTCTACTAAATTTCGAAGCAAAAGAGCGGGCTGTTTCTATCGCCTTGAATCTGCTATTCATCTCCTCTTTCAGCAACTGGTAGTTTTCTAGTACCGACGGGTGAAGTTGTGTGAACACGAACTGTGCTGCTTGTCCATCTAATCTGGGTAAAATCTGGTCCATCATCTCCCTTTCATTTAACCCGTTTCTTCTTGAGATGGCTTCAAACTGCGCAATCCAAGTTGACCATTCGTTCTCCCCGGTAAAGGGTTGCATCTTGGTTAGAGGGTAACATTGGCTTCTACTTGCATATGAGCTTCTGGCTGGCAGGGGTCTGCTAAGTCTGTTCTCTACGTTGTAGTCTGCCGGGAGGTGGTGGTCATCTGCTTGGTTGCTACTCTGGTTTCTGTCGCATTCCGATCTGTCGAAGTCGGTGCTAGGGTGATGGTGTATAGGCCCATAGGTGCCTCTTGTAGCGCTATCTTCAGAACATCCCTGTCTCGGGGTACGCGAAGCTATGTTGCTGCCACCTGTATGGTTTGTTGCAGCCTCCCTGTCAGATAAAACCTGTATAAGGTTAGTCATGACTGCCACAAGCTCCTCTGTTCCTTCCTGCTGTAAGCTGGATGTAGCAACTTGATCTGGGTATGCACTGTAACCTGATCTGTAATCTGTAACTGGATCTGGCTGGTCTTGATCAACACTGTGCCTGCTCTGTGACTCACTGATCTGTGAAGCTCTGTGATGAAAGGAAATTTCGCTGTCTACTTGTACAGGATCTGTCATCTTGAAGCTATAGTGTTGTAACTCTGTAGTGGAATGATCTATGTAAAACTGTCAATTCTGTAAGTCCTCTTCCCACTGTAGATCTGTCAGTTTTCACCACCAGTCTGCTCGGAAACTCTGTTCGGATCACTGAATCTGGATATTAAATTAGATTCCACCTCTCTGTCACCATGAAATGTAGCGCGCTGGCTATGTTGTTGGTAGGGTTGACTAAAATTTAACTAAGGCGATCTCCCGGGATAAATAGGCTTTTAAAACTAAATAAAACTCGTAAGTCAATGTAAAATAATCAAATATTTAATAAAACTCCTTTTCTCAAAATAGTCGTTCAAATAAATAATCCTAACCTTTTATTATTATCAAAAAAATGCGTTAACGACCGTCGTGGAGTTTGCTTCCGAAAAAATCAAAATTTGGGAGATGACAAAATGAGATTTGTCGGGGTATTTATAGTAAATGCTAGTGCACAAACTTTTCTGTGCGGTGCACAAGCTTTCGTGTGCGCTGAAAAATAGCGCACAGGAAATCCTGTGCGCTTTCTATAGTAAAATGCGCAAGATTTGTTGCGCGGTAAGAGCGCACAAGAAATGTTGTGCGGTGCACAAGATTTTCTGTGCGCTTTTACGGCGTTCACCCGACTGACAAAAATACTGCTCAAACTCCTTAAACATGAATGAAAGTTCACTCGAAAACAATGAATCTAAGAAGAAAAATCCCTTAAATGGCGAATACGTACATTGGAATATTGAAATAACAAGAGATGTTTGTAAAACATATATGCCCCCTCAAGGGCCTACATTTGATGTAGGTCAAAGTCCAAGGTCAAGTTAACAAGGTCCAAGGTCATTGTCAAATATGAAAGGTCTTGGTAGGAGGTGTCTATGTGTGAAATATTAAAGCTGTATATGTAAAAGTAAAATGAAACAAAGGCCAGGTTAAAGTTTTTAAAAGTAGGCCAAATGCCAAGGTCAAGGTCGTGGTCAAATGTGAAAGGTCTTGGTTGGAGGTGTCCATGTGTGAAATATCAAGGATGTAGGTGTAAAAGGACATGATATATATGCCTGGTTTCAGTCTTTTTAAAAGTAGGTCAAACTCCAAGGTCAAGGTTGCAATATTCAAGGTCAAGGTCAAATGTGAAAGGTCTTGGTAGGAGGTGTCTATGTGTGAAATATCAAGGCTGTAGGTGTAATAGGACATAAGATAAAGGCTAGGTTAGATATTTCTAAAAGTAGGTCAAACTCCAAGGTCAAGGTCCAAGGTCATGGTCAAAGTGAAATATCTTGGTTGGAAGTGACCATGTGTGAAATATCAAGGCTGTATATGTAAAATGACATGAAATATAGGCCAGGTTAATGTATTATAAAAGTAGGTCAAACACCAAGGTCAAGGTCACAAGGTCCAAGGTCATGGTCAAATGTGAAAGGTCTTGGTTGTAGGTGTCCATGTGTCAAATATCAAGGCTGTATGTGTAAAAGGACATGATATATCGGCTATGTTAAAGTTCTTTTTAAAGTAGGTCAAAGTCCAAGGTCAAGGTCACAAGGTCCAAGGTCATGGTCAAATGTGAAAGGTCTTGGTAAGATGTGTCCATGTGTGAAATACCAAGGCTGTATGTGTAATAGTACATAAGATATAGGCCCAGTTTATTTTTTTTAAAATAGGTCAAACTCCAAGGTCAAGGCCACATGGTCCAAGGTCATAGTCGTATGTGATAGGTCTAAGTCGGAGGTTTCCATGTGTCAAATATCAAGGCTGTATGTGTAAATGGACATGATATATCGGCCAGGTTAAAGTTTTTTTTAAAAGTAGGTCAAACTCCAAGGTCAAGGTCACAAAGTCCAAGGTCATGGTCAATTGTGAAAGGTCTTGGTAAGATGTGTCCATGTGTGAAATATCAAGGCTGTATTTGTAAAAGGTCATGAGATATATGCCGGGTTTAATTTTTTTTAAAGTAGGTCAAACTCCAAGGTCAAGGTCACAAGGTCCAAGGTCATGGTTAAATGTGAACGATGTTGATAGTAGGTATCTATGTGTGAGATATCAAGGCTGTATGTGTAAAAGGACACGAGATATAGGCAAGGTTAAGAATTAAGTGTAAAAATCAACAAAGGGCAATAACTCCAAGAATTTGATTGGCATAGTTACGGTTCTTGTGCACTGCACCTCTCCATAATGAAATCTATTCACCTGTAAAGTTTCATGATTCTACCTTACATATTTTTTGAGTTGTGCTCTGGACAAGAATCAAGTTATAAAATCAACAAAGGGCAATAACTCACAAAAGTTGATTGGCAGAGTTACGGTTCTTGTGCACTGCACCTCTCAATAATGAGATCTATCCACCTGTAAAGTTTCATGATTCTACCTTACATACTTTTTGAGTTATGCACCGGACAATAATCAAGTTTGAAAATCAACAAAGGGCAATAACCCAAAAAATATGATCAGCACAGTTACGGTTCTTGTGCACTGCACCTCTCCATAATGAGATCTATCCACCTGTAAAGTTTCATGATTCTACCTAACATAGTTTTTGAGTTATGCTCCGGACAAGAATCAAGATATAAAATCAACAAAGGGCAATAACTCAAAAAATTTGATCAGCAGAGTTACGGTTCTTGTGCACTGCACCTCTCCATAATGAGATCTATCCACCTGTAAAGTTTCATGATTGTACCTTACATGCTTTTTGAGTTATGCTCCGGACAAGAATCAAGTTATAAAATCAACAAAGGGCAATAACTCAAAAAATTTGATCGGCAGAGTTACGGTTCTTGTGCACTGCACCTCTCCATAATGAGATCTATCCACCTATGAAGTTTCATGACTCTACCTTTAATACTTTTCGAGTTATGCTCCGGACAAGATTTGGTCTACGGACAGACCGACCGACCGACCGACCGACTGACCGACCGACCGACCTTCCGACCGACCGACCGACCGACCGACACTTGCAAAACAATATACCCCCATTTTCTTCGAAAGGGGGCATAATTAAGTTTTATGACTAGATTTGACTTTTTAGCTGAAGGCTAGGCTTAGAACACCAAACGAACGCGGAATGACAAGTTTGACATTTCCCACAATGCACTATCAGTAAACATTCAAAATGGCCGCCGCTAATGAAGCGGGGAGGGCATGCATGTGGATAAAACACTAAAATATGGGATTTAAAGCTTTGTCATAAGGTAAATACTACATCTTTCGTCAGTATGTATGTTAAGGAATTGAGCTAGAATACTCGTAACTCGCATCCCTAAAGCACTACTGCGTAATTCGCGATCTAAAGTGAGGTAGACAAAATCTCAAAACTAGGTCAATGTCAGCAACTGTCAAACGACTAGAAACGAATAAATACGCTGCCTGTGCATTAGAGATAATACTCGATGACTCGTGGTATCATAGTCTAAGGCACAAACAGTGACTATAAATCATTATGATAAAAGGAAAATTACTAAAATTGCTTGGATCAGTCGTCAAACTGCCAGTCCGCTAACCTGGCCCTTACAACGTCAAAACCAGGTCTTGTTTGGGAAAGGGTTAAAGCATGTTTTTTATAAATTCAAGCACTTTTTAAGGACTTTTAAAGACAGGGATCAAAATCAAGCACTTTTAAGAACTATTTTTTTTTTATTTTAAGCACTTTTCAAGAAACAGACTCAAATTTAAGCACTTTTCAAGACTGTGCAATTCTGCTAATCAGTAATGGATTTCTGTCAAATGTTTGAAAAGCTATTGGACATGCCAGGATTCAAATCAACACTCTCTCACTGATAGTTTCTAATAACACAGCCTAAGGTAGCTGAGCTATACACATTAAACAGAGCATATTTGCAATGGTATATCTATTTAGAGATAAACTTTGTCAAACCATTAATGAGTTCTTATTGGCACTCCACTAACCTTTGGTTTCTTATAAAATCCTGACAAGTACCATTTAACAACAGACTTCATTCTTGTATAGGGGTCTTCTTGTATCACAGCACTGTAATAGAAGTTTTATCCATTACCAAACGGCAAAATTTTGGGCTGTTCCAAAATCGAAGATCACGCAGACGACGATTTCAAATGTATGAATCTTTATTGTTTAGACTTTTTGGGTAGAAAACATTGTGGCAAATGAGGAATTTGCTTGTCACAAGCAATTTCTACTTTTTCCACCATGTTTTCCAAAACCTTTATTTTGTGGGGCTTCGAAAGGTGTCACTGTGTAGTAATGGTTTAAAGCTATTACTGCACATATACATGTATGTGACCCGTCACAATATAATCAACCATCTAAGGCGTGAAAAGTTTCGACCCTAGTCAGTCTGCACAGTCTGTGCAGACTGACTAGGATCGACTCTTTTCATTCTAATGTAACATTATGGATCTAAATTGTTTTATCTGTCTTACTAAATGTTAATATTCCAAATGCGGCATCATTTTGATGCCAAGCTAAGTCAGATCTGTTTCTGGAAATTTGGCGATGTGGACCTTGTATAAGGTCTCTTTTAGCTTGATGGGTCACATAAATCATAGACAGTCTTTGATATGAGAAATTTGCTATCATAAAGAATAGTGAAAAGAAGACATTTAGACACATCAAAATAACATGAAACAAGATGCGTTTGTGAAACATGAATGCCCCCCCCCCCCCTGCCATTTTTCTAAAATGTTAAGTTTTTGTGTAAGGGGTTGATAAGGGTTAACAAATGACCCTGAGGAAGGTCATATTGCATTGAACAGATCCAGTAGCTATCATTGAAAGGAAGTTACATACCAAATTTGAGCTTTGTATGTTTAATACTTTTGGAGAAAAGGCAAAATGTTCAGTTTTCGGACAGGCAGACAAACGGATGGATGGAAGGACAGACAGGAGTAAAACAATATGTCTCCGATCTCTCGATAAGGGGCATAAAAGGAACAAAATGTGTTTATTTTAACAAAATGTACCTGCTTAGCAAATGGCATGCTTTGTAGCTCAAAGACGAACCAATAGACTAACAAAGAGACAATATTTGAACAAAATGTAACCAACATTCCCATTGAGGGTCATAAAAAATCTTAATTATGACGACACATAATTCTAAGAAATTCTAAAGAACTCTTAGGTATCTAGGCATGTGATTGTTTGGAAAAGATGCAAAAAAAAAGTTTTGTGATAGCACTTACTCTGACAAAATATCACAGTGGTAGTAGTAGTCTGAGAGTTTATCCAGAAATGAGCGCGGCTCCAGGATAAATGTGGGAAGCACAACTTTAGAGAGATCCATACCAGGTCGCACCTACAATATGTCAACAAATTACATATCTAAAACACGAAAAAATATACAAAAATCACTACCAGTCTCGTACTTGAAACTACAAGAAAGTATACATTCATAATATAAATGTCACTGAAACTACAAATTTGCAGAGCAAAATACTATGAAAATATTATGAATATCTAATTTAACCAAAATAATAACATTCCTATTGATGGTATCATACAAATGAATTTATAAGCTGTCTTATGAAAATTTTAATTAACCTCAAAGTCATCATTACCATTCAACTTGAAAATATAGATTGATCAAGAAATTTAGCCCATTACCAAATGATGACCCATTTCGACACCATACAAAACAGATGCTTTGGAAAACAATGTTGTAAATGAATTTTTTCATTTCCCACAATGTTTTCTACCCCAAAAGAAAAATGTCTGCAACATCTTTGAGTTGGGACCAGTCTGAAATTTTACTGTCTGGTAATGGGTTAAAAATAGATAAACATTGCTAACCTGTTTTAACAACATCCAAATAATGCTTTTATTTTCATCGTTCACCTCTTCTGTTTGACAGGTGTCTCCTTGCTGAAAAATATACATATACAGACCTACAGGTAAGGGGGGTCATGGCTTTTCAAAATGAAATATTTCACTTAATGTTCACCAAACCCTATGTTGTGGGTACTCATTAGAATCGCCTCATCGAGATGGTTAAAATGAGTACCCACAACATAGGGTTTGGATTTAAAATGAACAAGATGTGTTTGTGAAACAGAAATGCCTTCGAAAAGGTCAATGTTAAGTTTTCGCGTAAAGTTTCGGATTGACAGACAGACAACGGTAAAACAATATGCCCCATTCCTTTGATACGGGGACATACAAATTAAGAATGTCTTCACCCCCTCTTACATGCATCTGTTACTCTGCATATCGTTGCTTTTCTTCAAAAACCACGTATCTGCAGCTTAAATCAAGCTGCAGAAACGTGGTTTTCAAAGAAAAGCGACGATATAATGAATCAGTATATAAGCCTAATGAAGAGTATTCCTGCAACTGTAACCAGATGATTTTTTGGTATCTGAGGCTGTAACACTCTTTTCCATTGGCTTGTTGAATTGACCAAACGCCGACTGTCAATCAAAAACATCGATTAGCCAATGGACAATCAGAAAAATGTCATGCCCCAATTGTTCTTCGTTGCACGTGTTACTGTATCGATTTATCGACTGACTATCAAAACAATCGACATGCCAATGGCAAAGAATTTTATGCTAATAATAGACTAGGTTTGACGTTATGTTTTGATAAACCGTCGGTGTTGTTACAAAATCTCGTAACTACGGCTTAAATCAAGCCGTAGTTACGAGATTTTATAGCAACACCTACGAAATACTATTTTGTTTGTCCGAATTTACGTCACGATTAACTGGATAAAATCGTTCCCTATTAACGATCAAATCCCCATTGTTTGTCTATTCTATGTTGGGCGGAGCGATCTGTCGATTGGCGTTTGGTCAATTCATGAGGTTTGGTACATTTGATATGTTTTGATCAAATGATCTCTTCCGTTCAGCTCAAACGGTTTCATGGTGAAGAAGTAACAAACATTGGACAATCTGTTTTTTGGTTCACAGAAATTGAAGAATTCTTTGTAAATCATGGGCATTGAAGGTTTTGAATGATTCTTGCATTCCACTGTTCCATCCTAGACGTTCGATTGATCAGTTGAAATGCTCTGTGCCCATATCAGGTTGATATTACATAATTATATGTCATTACATTTTGTGCTTGTTGATGCAACATGGCAGTTCAGACCAATATGTGTCAAACAATACACCACCCACCTGGCCAAGTTCTTCTACAGAATTCATGACATAAGGAGTATCAGCAGGCTTGGAGACCTCATCAAATGTGTGATCTAACATGACACTTAAGTCCAATATTATTATAGAAAAATATGTTTCCAACATAATATATCACTCAGCCACAAATATGAGGGTGTAAAGGCATTCTAAAATTGATACTTCAAATCCAAACCCTATGTTGTGGGTACTCATTTGAATTGTCTCGAAGAGACAATTCTAATGAGTACCCAAAACATAGGGTTTGATAAACTTTAAACGATATTTTACATTTTCAAAAGCCTTCAATCCTCTTATCTCTAGCTCTAACTCACCTGACTAAGTTCCTCTACAGAATTCATGACATAGGGAGTTTCAGCAGGCTTGGAGACCTCA
This sequence comes from Fragum sueziense, assembly GCA_963680895.1. Classification (NCBI taxonomy): domain Eukaryota; kingdom Metazoa; phylum Mollusca; class Bivalvia; order Cardiida; family Cardiidae; genus Fragum; species Fragum sueziense. The sequence goes on along the minus strand of OY804602.1, from coordinate 47,509,221 downwards.
TCAAATACTCGGTCATCCTCATCTTCTGATTGACTTGAATCTGTGATCCAACATTGACAACAGACAACTTACAAACAAGACATGATAATGGTATAACAATACATTACCTGGCCAAGTTCCTCTACAGGGTTCATGACATAAGGAGTTTCAGCTGGCTTGGAGACCTCATCAAATGCGTGATCCAACATGACACTTCAGTCCAACATTATCATAAATGATATATGACTCACTCAGGGCAACAAATACGAGGGTGTAAAGGCATTATAAAATTGATACTTCAAATCCCAACCCTATGTTGTGGGTACTCATTTGAATTGTCTCGAAGAGACAATTCTAATGAGTACCCAAAACATAGGATTTGATGAACTTTGAACGATATTTTGCATATTCAAAAGCCCTCAACCCTCTTATCTCTAGCGTTAACTCACCTGACCGAGTTCTTCTACAGAGTTCATTACATAGGGAGTTTCAGCAGGCTTGGAGACCTCATCAAACACACGGTCATCTTCATCTTCTGACTGACTTGAATCTGTCATCCAACATTGACCACAGAAAACTTACAAACAAGACATGATAATGGTATAACAATACATTACCTGTCCAAGTTCCTCAACAGAATTCATGACATAGGGAGTTTCAGCAGGTTTAGAAACCTCATCAAACATATGACCCAGATTTAACCCTTACCCAGACAAGAATGGGATTTGACTCCCTAGAAGAAAAGGTTTGGGAAAAGATTGAGTCAAAAGAAGAAACTGCTGGTAACCAGCAGTTTCTTCTTTTGTCTCAATATTTTCTATGCTACGTTGTGCACAAATTCTATCTATATCATCACACATTTAGTTTTTTTTAAAGTAGCTTCCAAATGCGGAATTGTCCAAATTCTTGCCATTTAGGAAACAATTTACAAACTTTAACCAGAGAAAAAGACAATCATGGTATTACATTACCTGTCCAAGTTCCTCTACAGAATTCATGACATAAGGAGTTTCAGCTGGTTTAGAAACCTCATCAAATACTCGGTCATCTTCATCTTCAGATTGACTTGAATCTGTCATCCAACATTGACCACAGAAAACTTACAAACAAGACATGATAATGGTATAACAATACATTACCTGACCGAGTTTGTATGGTAATACAATACACAGCTGCTTTTCAACAAAATACCTTGTAACTGCAGCTTAAAACAAGTTGCAGTTACGAAGTTTTTGTTGAAAAGCAACAACATTACCTGACCCAGTTCCTCTACAGAATTCATGACATAGGGAGTTTCAGCAGGCTTGGAGACCTCATCAAATACTCGGTCATCCTCATCTTCTGATTGACTTGAATCTGTGATCCAACATTGACCACAGAAAACTTACAAACAAGACATGATAATGGTATAACAATACATTACCTGACCAAGTTCTTCTACAGAATTCATTACATAAGGAGTTTCAGCAGGCTTGGAGACCTCATCAAACACTCGGTCATCTTCATCTTCAGATTGACTTGAATCTGTGATCCAACATTGACCACAGACAACTTACAAACAAGAGTTGTCCGCGGACAACATAGCTCGCCTATACGAGAGCTTGTCACAAAAACAGCAATTTTTTGTAAAGTAGGTCAAACTCCAAGGTCAAGGTCACAAGGTCAAAGGTCATGGTCCCAAATGAAAGGTCTTGTTGGGATGTATCTATGTATGAAATATCAAGGCTGTATCTCTAATAGTGCCTGAGATAAAGGCCAGGTTAAAGTTTTTCAAAAGTAGGTCAAACTCCAAGGTCAAGGTCACAAGGTCAAAGGTCATGGTCCCAAATGAAAAGTCTTGTCGAGATGTATCTATGTATGAAATATCAAGGCTGTATCTCTAATAGTGCCTGAGATATAGGCCAGGTTAAAGTTTTTCAAAAGTAGGTCAAACTCCAAGGTCAAGGTCACAAGGTCAAAGGTCATGGTCCCAAATGAAAGGTCTTGCCGAGATGTATCTATGTATGAAATATCAAGGCTGTATCTCTAACAGTGCCTGAGATATAGACCAGGTTAAAGTTTTTCAAGTGAAGACGGGACGGGACGGGACGGTACGCGACGCGACGCCGACACTAGGGCTGTGACATTAGCTCCCCAGACATAAAGTCCCGGCTTGCTAAAAAGACATGATAATGGTAGAACAATACATTACCTGGCCAAGTTCCTCTACAGAATTCATGACATAAGGAGTTTCAGCAGGCTTGGAGACCTCATCAAATACTCGGTCATCTTCATCTTCAGATTGACTTGAATCTATGATCCAACATTGACCACAACTTACAAACAAGACATGATAATGGTATAACAATACATTACCTGACCAAGTTCCTCAACAGAATTCATGACATAGGGAGTTTCAGCTGGTTTAGAGACCTCATCAAATACTCGGTCATCTTCATCTTCAGATTGACTTGAATCTATGATCCAACATTGACCACAACTTACAAAACAAGACATGATAATGGTATAACAATACATTACCTGACCAAGTTCCTCTACAGAATTCAAGACATAAGGAGTTTCAGCAGGCTCGGAGACCTCATCAAACACTCGGTCATCTTCATCTTCAGATTGACTTGAATCTGTGATCCAACATTGACCACAACTTACAAACAAGACATGATAATGGTATAACAATACATTACCTGACCAAGTTCTTCTACAGGGTTCATGACATAAGGAGTTTCAGCAGGCTTAGAGACCTCATCAAACACTAGGTCATCCTCATCCTCTGATTGACTTGAATCTGTCATCCAACATTGACCACAGAAAACTTACAAACAAGACTTGATAATGGTATAACAATATATTACCTGGCCAAGTTCCTCTACAGAATTCATGACATAAGGAGTTTCAGCAGGTTTGGAGACCTCATCAAATACTCTGTCATCTTCATCTTCAGATTGACTTGAATATATGATCCAACTTTGACCACAGAAAACTTACAAACAAGACATGATAATGGTATAACAATACATTACCTGGCCAAGTTCCTCTACAGAATTCATAATGTAAGGAGTTTCAGCTGGCTTGGAGACCTCATCAAATGTGTAATCCAACATGACACTTCAGTCCAACATTATCATAAATGATATATCACTCACTCAGGGCAACAAATACGAAGGTGTAAAGGCATTATAAAATTGATACTTCAAATCCCAACCCTATGTTGTGGGTACTCATTTGAATTGTCTCGAAGAGACAATTCTAATGAGTACCCAAAACATAGGATTTGATGAACTTTGAACGACATATTGCATATTCAAAAGCCCTCAACCCTCTTATCTCTAGCGCTAACTCACCTGACCAAGTTCCTCTACAGAATTCATGACATAAGGAGTTTCAGCAGGCTTGGAGACCTCATCAAATACTCTGTTATCTTCATCTTCAGATTGACTTGAATCTGTGATCCATCATTGACCACAGACAACTTACAAACAAGACATGATAATGGTATAACAATACATTACCTGGCCAAGTTCTTCAACAGAATTCATGACATAGGGAGTTTCAGCTGGTTTAGAGACTTCATCAAACATATGACTCATATTTACGTGACATTTCAGACACCTTAGACCTATAGATATTTAGATTTATAATCATGAATCTGATCAGTAAGACATAATATATACCAACCTGACCAAGCTCTTCTACAGAATTCATGACATACGGAGTTTCAGCTGGTTTAGAGACCTCATCAAATACTCGGTCATCTTCATCTTCAGATTGACTTGAATCTGTGATCCAACATTGACCACAGAAAACTTACAAACAAGACATGATAATGGTAGAATAATACATTACCTGGCCAAGTTCTTCTACAGCGTTCATAACATAGGGAGTTTCAGCAGGTTTAGAGACTTCATCAAATACTCTGACCACAGACAACTTACAAACAAGACTTGATAATGGTATAACAATATATTACCTGGCCAAGTTCTTCTACAGAATTCATGACATAAGGAGTTTCAGCTGGTTTGGAGACCTCATCAAACACTCTGACCACAGACAACTTACAAACAAGACATGATAATGGTATAACAATACATTACCTGACCAAGTTCCTCTACAGAATTCAAGACATAAGGAGTTTCAGCAGGCTCGGAGACCTCATCAAACACTCGGTCATCTTCATCTTCAGATTGACTTGAATCTGTGATCCAACATTGACCACAACTTACAAACAAGACATGATAATGGTATAACAATACATTACCTGACCAAGTTCTTCTACAGGGTTCATGACATAAGGAGTTTCAGCAGGCTTAGAGACCTCATCAAACACTAGGTCATCCTCATCCTCTGATTGACTTGAATCTGTCATCCAACATTGACCACAGAAAACTTACAAACAAGACTTGATAATGGTATAACAATATATTACCTGGCCAAGTTCCTCTACAGAATTCATGACATAAGGAGTTTCAGCAGGTTTGGAGACCTCATCAAATACTCTGTCATCTTCATCTTCAGATTGACTTGAATATATGATCCAACTTTGACCACAGAAAACTTACAAACAAGACATGATAATGGTATAACAATACATTACCTGGCCAAGTTCCTCTACAGAATTCATAATGTAAGGAGTTTCAGCTGGCTTGGAGACCTCATCAAATGTGTAATCCAACATGACACTTCAGTCCAACATTATCATAAATGATATATCACTCACTCAGGGCAACAAATACGAGGGTGTAAAGGCATTATAAAATTGATACTTCAAATCCCAACCCTATGTTGTGGGTACTCATTTGAATTGTCTCGAAGAGACAATTCTAATGAGTACCCAAAACATAGGATTTGATGAACTTTGAACGACATATTGCATATTCAAAAGCCCTCAACCCTCTTATCTCTAGCGCTAACTCACCTGACCAAGTTCCTCTACAGAATTCATGACATAAGGAGTTTCAGCAGGCTTGGAGACCTCATCAAATACTCTGTTATCTTCATCTTCAGATTGACTTGAATCTGTGATCCATCATTGACCACAGACAACTTACAAACAAGACATGATAATGGTATAACAATACATTACCTGGCCAAGTTCTTCAACAGAATTCATGACATAGGGAGTTTCAGCTGGTTTAGAGACTTCATCAAACATATGACTCATATTTACGTGACATTTCAGACACCTTAGACCTATAGATATTTAGATTTATAATCATGAATCTGATCAGTAAGACATAATATATACCAACCTGACCAAGCTCTTCTACAGAATTCATGACATACGGAGTTTCAGCTGGTTTAGAGACCTCATCAAATACTCGGTCATCTTCATCTTCAGATTGACTTGAATCTGTGATCCAACATTGACCACAGAAAACTTACAAACAAGACATGATAATGGTAGAATAATACATTACCTGGCCAAGTTCTTCTACAGCGTTCATAACATAGGGAGTTTCAGCAGGTTTAGAGACTTCATCAAATACTCTGACCACAGACAACTTACAAACAAGACTTGATAATGGTATAACAATATATTACCTGGCCAAGTTCTTCTACAGAATTCATGACATAAGGAGTTTCAGCTGGTTTGGAGACCTCATCAAACACTCTGACCACAGACAACTTACAAACAAGACTTGATAATGGTATAACAATATATTACCTGGCCAAGTTCTTCTACAGAATTCATGACATAGGGAGTTTCAGCAGGCTTGGAGACATCATCAAATACTCGGTCATCTTCATCTTCAGATTGACTTGAATCTGTGATCCAACATTGACCACAGAAAACTTACAAACAAGACATGATAATGGTATAACAATACATTACCTGGCCAAGTTCTTCTACAGGGTTCATGACATAAGGAGTTTCAGCTTGTTTAGAGACCTCATCAAACAGTCATATGATCTAGCTTTAACCAGAGAAAATTCACAAACACTTGACATAATAAAGGCAATACAAAACAACTTTGCTTTTCAACAAAAACCTTGTAACTGCAGCTTAAAACAAGCTGCAGTCACAAGGTTTTTTGTTGTAAAGTGATGACATTACCTGGCCAAGTTCTTCTACAGAATTCATGACATAGGGAGTTTCAGCAGGCTTAGAGACCTCATCAAATACTCGGTCATCCTCATCTTCAGATTGACTTGAATTTGTGATCCAACATTGACCACAGAAAACTTACAAACAAGACTTGATAATGGTATAACAATACATTACCTGGCCAAGTTCTTCTACAGAATTCATGACATAAGGAGTTTCAGCAGGCTTGGAGACCTCATCAAATACTCGGTCATCTTCATCTTCTGATTGACTTGAATCTGTCATCCAACATTGACCACAGAAAACTTACAAATAAGACTTGATAATGGTATAACAATACATTACCTGACCAAGTTCTTCTACAGAATTCATGACATAAGGAGTTTCAGCAGGCTTGGAGACCTCATCAAATACTCGGTCATCTTCATCTTCTGATTGACTTGAATCTGTGATCCAACATTGACCACAGACAACTTACAAACAAGACTTGATAATGGTATAACAATACGTTACCTGGCCAAGTTCCTCTACAGAATTCATGACATATATGGAGTTTCAGCAGGCTTAGAGACCTCATCAAATACTCGGTCATCTTCATCTTCAGATTGACTTGAATCTGTGATCCAACATTGACCACAACTTACAAACAAGACATGATAATGGAATAAGAATACATTACCTGGCCAAGTTCCTCTACAGAATTCATGACATAGGGAGTTTCAGCTGGTTTAGAGACTTCATCAAACATATGACTCATATTTACGTTACATTTCAGACACCTTAGACCTATAGATATTTAGATTTATAATCATGAATCTGATCAGTAAGACATAATATTTACCGACCTGACCAAGTTCCTCTACAGAATTCATGACATATGGAGTTTCAGCCGGCTTGGAAACCTCATCAAATACTCGGTCATCCTCATATTCAGATTGACTTGAATCTGTGATCCAATATTGACCACAGACAACTTACAAACAAGACTTGATAATGGTATAACAATACATTACCTGGCCAAGTTTTTCTACAGAATTCATAATGTTAGGAGTTTCAGCTGGCTTGGAGACCTCATCAAATGTGTAATCCAACATGACACTTCAGTCCAACATTATCATAAATGATATATCACTCACTCAGGGCAACAAATACGAGGGTGTAAAGGCATTATAAAATTGATACTTCAAATCCCAACCCTATGTTGTGGGTACTCATTTGAATTGTCTCGAAGAGACAATTCTAATGAGTACCCAAAACATAGGATTTGATGAACTTTGAACGACATATTGCATATTCAAAAGCCCTCAACCCTCTTATCTCTAGCGCTAACTCACCTGGCCAAGTTCCTCTACAGAATTCATGACATAAGGAGTTTCAGCAGGCTTGGAGACCTCATCAAACACTCGGTCATCTTCATCTTCTGATTGACTTGAATCTGTGATCCAACATTGACCACAGAAAACTTACAAACAAGACATGATAATGGTATAACAATACATTACCTGACCCAGTTCTTCTACAGGGTTCATGACATATAGGGAGTTTCAGCAGGCTTAGAGACCTCATCAAATACTGGGTCATCTTCATCTTCTGATTGACTTACAAACAAGACTTGATAATGGTATAACAATACATTACCTGGCCAAGTTCTTCTACAGAATTCATGACATAAGAAGTTTCAGCTGGTTTAGAGACCTTATCAAATACTCGGTCATCCTCATCTTCAGACTGACTTGAATCTGTGATCCAACATTGACCACAACTTACAAACAAGACATAATAATGGTACTGCAATACATTACCTGACCCAGTTCTTCTACAGGGTTCATGACATATAGGGAGTTTCAGCTGGTTTAGAGACTTCATCAAACATATGACTCATATTTACGTGACATTTCAGACACCTTAGACCTATAGATATTTAGATTTATAATCATGAATCTGATCAGTAAGACATAATATATACCAACTTGACCAAGTTCCTCAACAGAATTCATGACATAAGGAGTTTCAGCAGGCTTAGAAACCTCATCAAATACTCCGTCATCTTCATCTTCTGATTGACTTGAATCTGTAATCCAACATTGACCACAGACAACTTACAAACAAGACATGATAATGGTATAACAATACATTACCTGACCAAGTTCTTCTACAGAATTCATGACATAGGGAGTTTCAGCAGGCTTGGAGACTTCATCAAATACTCGATCATCCTCATCTTCTGATTGACTTGAATCTGTAATCCAACATTGACCACAGACAACTTACAAACAAGACATGATAATGGTATGACAATACATTACCTGGCCAAGTTCTTCTACAGAATTCATGACATAAGGAGTTTCAGCTGGCTTGGAGACCTCATCAAATACTCGGTCATCTTCATCTTCAGATTGACTTGAATCTGTGATTAACATTGACCACAGACAACTTACAAACAAGATTTGATAATGGTATAACAATACATTACCTGACCAAGTTCTTCTACAGAATTCATGACATAGGGAGTTTCAGCTGGCTTGGAAACCTCATCAAATACTCGGTCATCCTCATCTTCTGATTGACTTGAATCTGTCATCCAACATTGCCCACAGACAACTTACAAACAAGACTTGATAATGGTAGAACAATACATTACCTGGCCAAGTTCTTCTACAGAATTCATGACATAAGGAGTTTCAGCTGGTTTAGAGACCTCATCAAACACTCGGTCATCCTCATCTTCAGATTGACTTGAATCTGTCATCCAACATTGACCACAGAAAACTTACAAACAAGACTTGACAATGGTACAACAATACATTACCTGTCCAAGTTCCTCTACAGAATTCATGACATAAGGAGTTTCAGCTGGTTTAGAGACCTCATCAAATATGTGACCCTATTTCAACCAGAGAAAATTCACAAACAAGACTTATACAAGACTTAATAATGGTAATACAATAAATCGGTGCTTTTCAACAAAAACCTCGTGACTGCAGCTTAAAACAAGCTGCAGTCACAAGGTTTTTTGTTGAAAAGTGATGACATTACCTGACCAAGTTCTTCTACAGAATTCATGACATAGGGAGTTTCAGCAGGTTTGGAGACCTCATCAAATACTCGGTCATCTTCATCTTCTGGTTGACTTGAATCTGTCATCCAACATTGACCACAGAAAACTTACAAACAAGACATGATAATGGTATAACAATACGTTACCTGGCCAAGTTCTTCAACAGAATTCATGACATAGGGAGTTTCTGCTGGTTTAGAGACCTCATCAAATACTCGGTCATCTTCATCTTCTGATTGACTTGAATATATGATCCAACATTGACAACAGACAACTTACAAACAAGACATGATAATGGTATTTATATAACAATACATTACCTGACCAAGTTCTTCAACAGAATTCATGACATAGGGAGTTTCAGCTGGTTTAGAAACTTCATCAAACATATGATCTAACATGATAATTCAGACCAATATCATCATAAATATGTGGCCAACATAATATATCACTCACCCACAGCAACAAATAAGAGGGAGTAAAGGCATTCTAAAATTGATACTTCAAATCCAAATCCTATGTTGTGGGTACTCATTTGAATTGTCTCCATGAGACAATTCCAATGAGTACCCAAAACATAGGATTTGATTAACTTTGAATGATATTTTGCACTTTCAAAAGCTGTCACCCTTCTTATCTGTCGCTCTAACCCACCTGACCAAGTTCCTCTACAGAGTTCATAACATAAGGAGTTTCAGCAGGCTTGGAGACCTCATCAAACACTCGGTCATCTTCATCTTCAGATTGACTTGAATCTGTGATCCAACATTGACCACAACTTACAAACAAGACTTGATAATGGTAGAACAATACATTACCTGACCAAGTTCTTCAACAGAATTCATGACATAGGGAGTTTCAGCTGGTTTAGAGACCTCATCAAATACTCGGTCATCTTCGTCTTCTGATTGACTTGAATCTATGATCCAACATTTACCACAAAAAACGTACAAACAAGATATGATAATGGTATAACAATACATTACCTGACCAAGTTCTTCTACAGAATTCATGACATAAGGAGTTTCAGCTGGTTTAGAGACCTCATCAAACATATGACCAAGATTTAACCAGAGATAATTCACAAACAAGACATAACAATGGTAATACAATACACAGCTGCTTTTCAACAAATACCTCGTAACTGCAGCTTAAAACAAGCTGCAGTTACGAAGTTTTTGTTGAAAAGCAACAACATTACCTGACCAAGTTCTTCTACAGAATTCATGACATAAGGAGTTTCAGCTGGCTTGGAGATCTCATCAAATACTCGGTCATCTTCATCTTCAGATTGACTTGAATCTGTCATCCAACATTGCCCACAGACAACTTACAAACAAGACATGAAAATGGTATAATAATACATTACCTGGCCAAGTTCCTCTACAGAATTCATGACATAGGGACTTTCAGCAGGCTTGGAGACCTCATCAAATACTCGGTCATCTTCATCTTCAGATTGGCTTGAATCTGTACCCGCTTCTTCACGATCTGTTTTGTTGTCTTCATCTAAACCTGCAAACATTTCGTTTGCATGTAAAACGCAGTGTTCTCCCCAGCCTAATTAGCTGTATCGGCTCCACTACAGCTTCATGTAAATCACTATTATGCCCCTACAGCTTCAAAATTACCCCTACAGCTTAATGGTCACCAAATAGAGACATTTAGAGGTATTTCGTGTCAAAAACTGATAAATATTGCACTCTTATACATTAAAATGTGACATTTCTGTATAAAAACCATAATGGGAAGAAAAGAAATTGCTCAATTTGAGCAATTTCTTCTTTTCCCATTATGTTTCTATTCACAATTATTTGCATGGACACAATTTTGATTTGCCCCTACGGCTTCAAATTATTCAGCGGAGAACCCTGAAATGTATATCAAAAGACTATGTTAAAGACAATCTAACACAAATGCATACAATGTCTGTTTTTCAAAATACAAGTACAAACCTTCTTTTTCATGACCAATTTAACCCTTTCCCAAACAACAAAATTTCGGGGTGCTCCAAATTCAAAGATGTTGCAGACGACAATTAAAACGGAATGAAAATTTACATTCTTTGGTATTTTTTAGTAGAAAATATTGTGGGAAATGAAGAAATTGCTTGTCACAAGCAATTTCTTCATTTTCCACAATGTTTTCCCAAGCCTTTTCTTGTGAGGGAGTCAAAAGGCATCACTATGCAGTAATGGGTTAAATAAGGGTATGGAGAAATAGTAATTGGTATGCTTTTGTGATTTTTTTCTTATCTTTTTTATCCAATTCCAGAGTTAACTCCATGATGAGAGAAGTGCTTCCCACAGTCACTTGAGTCAAACTCAAGAAAGTTTTCGGATGGACGTACCAACCAGAGATACATTGTGCACAAATATCATAGCAGGGTTATTGTTTTGGTACAAGTGGTAGATCTAATTGTGGGGCACATGTACAATAGCAAAATTCATTGCATGTTCCGGCCGATGTATATCAAGTAGCCATTCACAGCAACCTGACAAATTGTGCATACAATGATCTTTGAGAGAAATAGACAAAATCTTTTCATAAGTTTCTGTGACAAAAATTACAACATCTAACTTAACAGCGCTATGGACAAATGATCATAGACAAAAATATTGACAAGCATTGTGGGGTTAAACTGTAAATTCAGTTTCTTTTGACTTCATAAAGAACAGACAATGTGATATAAACAAGTTTCCTATAAGGTTAACCCCACAAGAGATAATAACCCTGCAAGTACCATTTGTACTGAAAAATAACCCCATAATGTAGCTCTTGTAAGTACAGACTGATGGACGGACAGACAGACACAAGTAAAACAATTTGCCCCAATCTTTCGATATTGGGGGCATAAAAACTCTTTCACTCACCATGATTAGCAAAGTGTTTTTCACAGTCACTCTCATCCATGCTCTCGCCTCCCTCATGCTCATGTTCCTGAATGTTGGCCGGCACATCTCTTTCTCAGCCATGTAAACTTTACCTAGCGTTGATTTTCTTCAAAAGCCATGTAACTGCCGCTTTTTTTAACCATTTGACAAACAAGACCTGTTTTTGATGTCTCTGATAGAAAGTTTTAGGAAAACATTATTCAGTTTGGGGAAAACATTGAGGCAAAAGGAGAAAATGCTGATAGTCAGCATTTTCTCCTTTTGCTTCAATATTTTCCATGCTACATTGCACAAAAATCTAATTTATATCAACATCCATTGTGTCATTTTCATCAGCTTTAGAAATGCAATTCCATAAAATTTTGTTGTTTGGGAAAGGAACAAGAGGACCATGATGGTCCTATATCGCTCACCTGAACCAAGATGATATGAGCCACAGTTATGTTTGAATCAATTAATATTTGTGACATTAAGACTGAAAACAAATTTATGGTCATCAACATTATGTCCCTGTTTCCTCTTTATAGGTCAATATATCTGGTTGTAAAGAGTGTAAACAAAGTCAAAAACGAGAATTTTTTCCATTTCAAGGGCAAATAACTCAGCAATTGCTTGTCTAATTGTGCTGAAGTTCAAACTCATCCATGATCTTATGGTGATTAACCATTATATCCAAGATCAAAGTTTTGTCTTGATTGGTCACCACTAATTTTGTGGTTGTGAGAGTAAAAACAAAGTCGAAAACAGCAATTTTGTCAAATTCAAGGGCAGATAACTCAGGACATTCTGGTCCAACCAAACCAAAACGAAAACTCATACAAAATCCTATACAAGGTAATCAACATTGTGTCCATTTTTTGTATATATTGGTCAATATTTGTAGATGCTAGAGTGTAAACAATGTCAAAAGTAGCTTTTTTCTTTCAATGGCAGATAACTCCTGATTTTCTGGTCCGATCTCACCCAAAATCGAACTCATGCAAGATCTTATGGTCACTAATATTGCGTTAAAGTTTTATCTTGATTGGTCAATATTTGTAGAAGCTATAGTGTAAACAAAGTCGAAAACGGTCAAAAACGACAATTTTGTCAAATTTGAGGGCAGATAACTCCTGACTTTCTGGTCCGATCTGACCCAAAATCAAGCTCATCCGAGATCTTATGGTCACCAACATTGTGTCCAACTTTTGTATTGATTGGTCAATAATTTGTAGATGCTAGAGTGTAAACAATGTCAAAAGTAGCTATTTTTTACATTCAAGGGCAGATAACTCCAGACTTTCTGATCTGACCCAAATTCAAACTCATCCGAGAGATCATGGTCATACATGTTTTGACCAAGTTTAGTTAAGATTGACTTATATTTGTAGATGCTAGAGTGTAAACACCAAATTGTTGACAGACGGACGGACGGACGGACATACAGACAGACGGACGGACGACGGACAAAAGGCGATCACAATAGCTCACCTTGAGCACTTCATGCTCAGGTGAGCTAATAAGCTGCAGTTAGGAGGTTTTCGAAGAAAATTGATAATATAAAATATCTCCTTTTCTTACCATGATTAGCAAAGTGTTTTTCACAGTCACTCTCATCCATGCTGTCCCCACCCTCATGTTCATGTTCCTGATTGTTAGCCGGCAGTGACGAGTCCGACATCTCGTTCTCCGCCGTGATTTCTTGTTCGTCCGGCTCCTCGTGACCCTCGAAGCTCCCTGAACTGTCCTTCTTCATAGACTTCATGAGTAGATTGGTACAGCGGAGGCTGAGCTCTAGCGCATCCATCCAACATTTCCCTGGTAAAGAAGAGAGAAGTTTGCCATTTATTAATGCTACTTTTTATCAAAATTTGTATTAACCCCACAAAAATTACTTAACCCCACAAAAATTGACAAGGTTTACTTATGAGTTGATTGATTGAGCTGTGGTTGATTTTGCCTAAAAACCTTTTTTTTACAATATAATCCATTTCTTCAATAAACCCTTTCCCAAACGCGGCTTGGTTTTGACTTCTCTAACAGAAATGGCTTTGGAAAACATTGAGACAAAAGAAGAAATGCTGATGATCAGCATTTTCTTCTTTTGTCTCACTGTTTTCTAAGATATTTTGTACGCAAATTCTATCTTTATCTCATTCTCAGCCGTGATTTCTTGTTCATCCGGCTCCTCGTGCCCCTCGAAGCTCCCTGAACTGTCCTTCTTCATGAGTAAGTTGGTACAGCGGAGGCTCAGTTCTAGGGCGTCCATCCAACATTTCCCTGTTTGAGTCAAGAAAATTTATTGTTGCTTTTCAACAAAACCTGTATCTGCAGCTTAAAACAAGCTGCAGTTAAGATGGTTTTGTTTAAAAGCATCTACATATTGATCAAGTTGTACTTTGTGTCAATTTGGGAACTCATTTACAAAAGAAATGATGGGCTTCATGAGTAGATTGGTACAGCTGAGGCTGAGCTCTAGGGCATCCATCCAACATTTCCCTGGTAAATAAGAGAAGTTTGCCATTTATTAATGCTACTTTTTATCAAAATTTGTATTAACCCCTCAAAAATACTTAACCCCACAAAACATGACTAAGTTTACTTATGAGTTGATTGATTGAGCTGTGGTTGATTTTGCCTAAAAAGCTTTTTTTTTACAATATAATCCATTTCTCCATTAAACCCTTTCCCAAACACTACATGGTTTTGACGTCCCCAACAGAAAGGACTTTGGAAAACATTGAGACAAAAAAAGAAAATGCTGATGATCAGCATTTTCTTCTTTTGCCTCATTGTTTTCTGACCTATTTTGAATTTAAATCCTATCTTTATCTTGTTCTCAGCCGTGATTTCTTGCTCGTCCGGCTCCTCGTGCCCCTCGAAGCTCCCTGAACTGTCTTTCTTCATGGACTTCATCAGTAGATTGGTACAGCGGAGGCTGAGTTCTAGGGCGTCCATCCAACATTTCCCTGGTTAAGGTCAAGAAAATTTATTGTCGCTTTTCAACAAAATCCTGTAACTGCAGTTTAAAACAAGCTGCAGTTACGAGGGTTTTCCTTAAAGGCATCTATATATTGATTAAGTTGTACTATGTGTCAATTTGTACACTCATTTACAAAAGAAACGATGGACTTCATTAGTAGATTGGTACAGCGGAGGCTGAGTTCTAGGGCGTCCATCCAACATTTCCCTGAAAACGCAAGAAAAATTTGCCATCTACGCTACTTTTAAAGGAGTTTCTATTCAATTAACCCAAATTAATTAAATTATTAATCCAAGCATGACCTGGTTTTGACGTTCCTAACCAAAAGGGCTTTGGAAAACATTGAGACAAAAGAAGAAAATGCTGATGATCAGCATTTTCTCCTTTTGCCTCACTGTTTACTAAGCTATTTTGAATTCAAATCCTATCTTTATCTCATTCTCCGCCTTGATTTCTTGTTCGTCCGGCTCCTCGTGCCCCTCAAAGCTCCCTGAACTGTCCTTCTTCATGGACTTCATGAGTAGATTGGTACAGCGGAGACTGAGTTCTAGAGCATACATCCAACATTTCCCTGGTAAATAAGCGAGAAGTTTGCCATGTATAAGTGCTATTATAATACACTGTATTTACCCCACAAAAATTACTTCACCCCACAAAAATTGACGAAGTTTACTTATGAGTTGATTGATTGAGCTGTGGTTGATTTTGCCTAAAAACCTTTTATTTACAGTATAATCCATTTCTTCATTAAATCCTTTCCCAAACACTAGATGGTTTTGATGTCCCCAACAGAAAGGACTTTGGAAAACATTGAGACAAAAGAAGAAAATGCTGATCATCAGCATTTTCATCTTTTGTCTCACTGTTTACTAAGCTATTTTGTATGCAAATCCTATCTTTATCTCCTTCTCGGCTGTGATTTCTTGCTCGTCTGGCTCCTCGTGCCCCTCGAAGCTCCCTGAACTGTCCTTCTTCATGGACTTCATGAGTAGATTGGTGCAGCGAAGGCTCAGTTCTAGGGCATCCATCCAACATTTCCCTGGTTAAGAAGAGAAAATTTTGCCATTTATTAATGCTTCTTTTTATGGAAACTTGTATTAACCCCACAAAAAATGACCTAACCCTAACCTAAATATCATCTGCCCCTTAACACATCCGGGCCCCAAACAACCTCTGACAATATTTAGATGAAATCAGAACATTATTATACAAACTAACATAATCTTACTGGGTATAATAACATTATGTAACAAAACTACCCATCTTATTGGCCAAGACAGACGTCTCATCCAATCAGATTGTTTGTTATGTAATTGAAAATTTGAAATATTTTTACCAACCTGCAGCTTCAGATGGGGCCCTGAATATAAGGTAGGAATATGGTAATGGCTGTACTATTGCACCAATCGTCTCCCCTTTTGGTCCCTGAAGTGAAATGACAACAAAAATATTTTCTAAAATGTTTCTATATTAGAAAACATTTCATCATTCAAAATTCATCACAAAATCCTACAATACTGAGACACAAACTTAAGTCTTCTATAGTGAATATTTCACACTCAAACTGAGCTACAGATAGGAGGAAGTATTGGCATTTTAAAATGCAATATTTCATTGAATTTTCATCAAACCCTATGTTGTGAATACTCATTGGAATCATCTTTGGAGATGATTCAAATGAGTATCCACAACATAGGGTTTGGATTTGAAATAAACTAGAAGACCTGAAGGTCTTGAGTCGCTCCACAGGCCTGAATTTCTTTAAATATTCAATCCAAGTTTTGATTAGATTGTTCAATAGTTGTGTTTCTAAGAGCAAAAAGAAAGTAAAACTAGATTGTACAAAACATGTGGTTCTTTGAGCAAAGAGAGTAAAACCCTGTTTGCCATTTGAGAAAGGGTAAAAGGAAACAAGAGAAAATTCCAGATCAGGATGATACTGGCAATGATCATTTTTCCTTCGACCAAACAGATCTAAACTATCATTGATTACTCCAAAATAGTTCATATTTCTAAAAATAGATTTCATTGTTCTAAAAATAGATTTGGGGAAATACCCTATTTATAAAATAACCAGAAAGCCCTGATTTTCTTGTAATTTCAAATCCAAGTTTTTACAAGATTTTTCAATACTTTTGGGTCTTAGAGCAATAACAAAGTAACTAGAAAGCTGAAAATACCTTCATATAAGATTTAATGGTTACCAAGATTTGTTTTGATTAGAGTGAATTTGACTGATCTAGTTTGATAATGAAGTCATAATTGGCAATTTTGTCAAATTCAAAGGCATATAACTGGGAATGTTATATTACTCTAAAGCTAAGAATCACACTAAAATAAGATCTTTGCCTCACTTACATTTTGTTTTAGGTTTTGACCTGATTGATCATTATTTGTGGTTGAAAAGAGAATGAAAATAAAGTTGAAAACTACAATTTGTCAAATTCAAGGGCAGATAAATCATGATTTACGATTCTAATGAAGCTGACAATTACATCCATGCAAGATTTTATGGACAATTAAGATTATAACAAAGTTTCCTGTTGATTGTTGGATATTTATAGTCGTTTGAGTAAAAATAAGGTCAAAAATGGTAATTTTGTCAATTTCAAGGGCACATAACTCATGATGCAATTTTCAAATCAAGCTGAAAGTTGCACCCAGGCAAGATCTTATAGTAACCATCATTCTGTCCAAGTTTTGTCTTGATTGGTCAATATTTGTAGTTGCTAGAGTGAAAACAAAGTAAAAATAAAGCCGAAAATGGCAATTTTGTCAATTTCAAGGGCACATAACTCATGATGCAATTTTCATATCAAGCTGAAAGTTGCACCCAGGCAAGATCTTACAGTCACCATTAATCTGTCCAAGTTTTGTCTTGATTAGTCAATATTTGTAGTTGCTAGAGTGAAAACAAAGTCAAAATAAAGTTGAAAATGGCAATTTTGTCAATTTCAAGGGCACATAACTCATGATGTAATTGTCAGATCAAGCTGAAAGTTGCACCTAGGCAAGATCTTATAGTCACCATCATTCTGTCCAAGTTTTGTCTTGATTGGTCAATATTTGTAGTTGCTAGAGTGAAAAAAAGCCAGAACAGCCATTTTTTAAATTCAAGGGCAGATAACTCCAGATTTTCTAATTCAATCAGAATCAATTGAAGGAATCTGAGAGAGGACCACCCAAAGATCATTCCTGTGAAGTTTGATTGAAATCCATTGAGTAGTTTCTGAGGAGAAGATTTTTAAAGAAAAAGTTGACGACCGGACGGACGGACGGACGCACGGACGGACGCACGCACGACGGACACAGCGCCATGACAATAGCCCGCTGGCCTGAAGGCCAGTGGAGCTAAAAAATATTGGAATATCAACTCTTATCTGTTGCTTTGACAGATGTATTCTGTGGTGAAATTTTAACACTCAAACTCCACCTTGAAATTGCCACAAATACTGTTAGAAGGTTTCACAAAGTATATATAGCAATGGCAGAGAAACAACTCACTATTTTATATATTGGTGAAGAGCCACAAAAACATGCAGCTTTCTGATAAATTGACAAGTTATTAAGAGAGAGTGTAGTATTTCAAAAAGACCTTTCATTGCACAATGTCTTAACCCATTACCAAATAGCAAATATTTAGACTGGTCAAATTTCAAAGATGTTGCAGATGACAATTTCAAATGAATGATTCTAAAATTTATTCAGCTTTATGGGTAGAAAACATTATTTGAACTGAAGAAATTGCTTGTCACAAGCTATTTCTTCATTTTCCATAATGTTTTCCAAAGTTTATATCTTGTGGGGCGTCAAAAAGCGTCAATGTGCAATAACGGGTTAAGAGCAAGTGTAATATTTCAAAAGACCTTTCATTGTACAATACATTAAAAGGTATTTGACGGAAGATAATTGACAAAACATTTTCTCTCCTTAGAATTTTGTCTCAGTTTAGATGTTTTTGTAGGAGATTTTCAAAGGAGATTGACCTCGTTATAGAAAGTGGAATGACATTTTGTTTCAAGTACAACTCTAAATCAGATCAATCCTTTCCGACACTATCCCAGGTTTTGACCTCCCTTTTGAATGATGCTTTGGTAAACTTACAAGGGAAAGAAATAATGTAAATGATAACCATCAATTTCTCTCATTGTTTTCTATAGAATTACATGCACATCATAGTAATTTCCTACTTTTCATGAAT
Source organism: Fragum sueziense (assembly GCA_963680895.1). Lineage (NCBI taxonomy): Eukaryota > Metazoa > Mollusca > Bivalvia > Cardiida > Cardiidae > Fragum > Fragum sueziense. The sequence continues at coordinate 47,490,084 of OY804602.1, read as the reverse complement.
ATTTTGCTTTCTACAGAAGCTTTCTTTTTTTTACCAGAATGCTGCTTTGTTGTTTAGGGAATGCTTAATCCTTTCCCAAACAGCCAAATAGGGATGTTCTATTTTGAAAACTGCTGAAGACCACAGTATCGACTTTGATAAATGTTGGATTTGTGTAGAATATAGCACAGAAAATATTGAGGCAAAAATAGAAAATGCTGATTATCAGCATTTTCTTTTTTTGTCTCAATGTTTTCCTAAGCTTTTTTCAGTAAGGGACGACAAAACCAGGTCTTGTTTGGGAAAAAGGATTAACTGAAACAAGGCTCCCTAATGAAGGTCAGTAAGTAGTCAAGTTGAAATCAATATCTGAGAATCAAATTGTTTCTATGTACTTTCTACTTGTAAAAAGGCTTGCAAAAAATCTGTATTGGTTTACAGTTCTAAAATGCAAACAATTTCAACAATTCTTATATCTATGCCATAAGTCACATGTTATGGAGAACAAAATACTCGCCTTTCCAGAAGTTTCTTTTTAGTCATTGACCAATTTTCTTTAGAAAATACTAATGACTGGTACTTTAAAATCCATTCATAGGAAATGTTTGTTTCACCAATACAATAATTGTCTACTAATTTGTGGTCTGTCTAATTGCTTTTTTCACCATCCCAAAAATGTTTGTCTGTCAAAGGATTATTGATTGAATCAATCTTGATTGAGGTTTCTTAACAATTAAAACTTTTCAAAAGAATTGATTGATTTAGGTTTAACAGCATTTTCAACTGCTATGGTCATATAGAGGTGGCTGGAGCACCTTACAATGGATTCATGTTGTTTCTCACACCAGTACAACCACAACACCCTAACAAAGCCTCCAGCATTTCCCCCACATAGCTTTACAATATCAAACCATTGGTGGAAGACAATTTTGCCTGAAAGGCTATATGCTTCAAACGGGGACCAAACCCGGGACCTGAAGATAAGAGCCCAATGCGCTGCTAACTGCGCCATGGCAGCTTTCCAAAAGAAGCCCTATAGCTATGACAACCCTGTTAGAAACAGTTTAACCCTTTCCCACACATTGACGCCCCACAAAATAAAGGCTTTGGAAAACATTGTGGAAAATGAAGAAATTGCTTGTGACAAGCAATTTCCTCATTTCCCACAATGTTTTCTACCAAGAAAGACCAAAAAATGTTAAAGTCTATTCAATGGAAATTGTCGTCTGCAACACCTATGAGTTTGAACTAGGCTAAACTTTTGTTGTTTGGTAATGGGTTAAGTAATCATAGAGACAATAAGAGATTGGAGAGTGGAGCAAATAAGCTCCAGAGGGACTTGTCAGTGTAATCGGGCATTTTCATAATAAGTAACTTGATTTTCTGCAGAAATTTTCCAATTGGAGAAGTCTTGAATTTGCCATTTGGTAATGCTCAATGAAATATTTCTCACCTTTGTTGCCCAAATGGACTGCTCCAGTGGGTGGAAGAGTTTGAAACAGAATCCATCTTTCTTGGAGGGTCGTTCTATGAGGCGACATGTGTTTAGTAATACTGTGCCAACCCAATGTGAACTCTGGAACAAAGTTAAGAAAGTAATGATTGCTGAAAAGGATTAAGGTTAGTGAAACACGAATGTCTCATAATTTTGTTTTCGAAATAATAATTTTGTTTTTTAACTTTGAATGATCACCTAAAAAATTTGAAAGAATAGCAATGAATGTGACATGTCAATCGAAATCGATGTTGAGGGTGTCAGCCGACGCCTACACAGGCACAATAAATCATCATCATCCATGCTTCTCTGTCCTTCATAAGAGCCCGCATCCGTTAACCCTTTCCCAAACAAGACCTGGTTTTGACGTCCTTAATAGAAAAGGCTTGGGTAAACATTGAAACAAAAGAAGAAACTGCTGATAACCAGCCATTTCTCCTTTGGTCTCAATATTTTCTTTGCCTTATTTTACACAAATTCTATCTTTAATAACATCCATTTTGTCATTTGTGGCAGCTTTTGAAGTTGATCACCCTAAAATTTTGTCATTTGGGAAAGGGTTAAATTAGCCCAGTGTCTCTTCTGATGGTGTCCAGCCACATTGTCCTTGTTCGTCCTCGTCTATGTTTCCCATGTTAAAGTCAAATCAATCATGGCTGAAAAACAATTGCTAATGTTCAAACCCTTCTGACAACAGAGATACAGACACACAGACAGGCAAGGAAAAAAGTAAATCAAAATGCCTTATATATACTGAGCAAAAAAAGGTTAGCACGTTTTTTAACACATTATTTTTTCAGTTTATGATAATTATATGAACATTGCTTTGTGCTGTTCAGTTGTCCCGATCGACAACCATTACGCTTACAGCGCATGTGTAGAGTGAGAATTCAGTGTATTGGACAAAGTCCAGATTAGCAAAAGTCACGTGCTGCACATGTGCAGTGACATCGATAATGTCTAGCTTGTCCAAAAACACACGATTACACAGATCTGTTAGCAGAATCAATTTAACTGTTACAAGTTCTTTGAAAATGATTATGGGAAGGCGAGAAATGATGACGTAAGTTTGACGTCAGAGAGCTCTTTGCATGCTCCAAGCAGGTATGTCTGTTAGAGATGTCGCGTTGCATTTCGATAGGCTTGAATTGACAATTACGCGCCTACGGCACTTGATTTATGCAACTTTAGCGACCAACGACCGACCTAAATCTTGCAGACCTTGTAAAACGACGTTCAAGGAGGATCGTTTCACAGCGATGTCCTGACGACGTAACAGATTCCTGTCTAGTAAGGATTTAGTGCTACTCCTCCAGGACGTCACAGGGTATACCGTTAGTGACTAGACTGTCCGGAACAGGCTCATCAAAACTTGCATCAGGGTCCTCCGATCTTACGCCAATGACGTTAAGCATCGACAGGCAAGGAGTCAGTGGGTATGGACACACCGATATGGATTCAGGAGACATTGGACAAATGTCCGGACGAATATCATTTTACGTGTCATTAACTGACAGCAGATTTTGTGGTTGGAGAAGATACGTAAGGCTTGATACCAATAATGTCATCATTGAGACTGTTACGTCGGGTGCAGCCTCATATTTAGGCAGGAATAGATGAAAAGAGTTAAACAGACCTTATTTCAGTTAATGGCAACCAAACGGTGCAAGGGTACTGCAATGAAGTTATCCAACCTGTCACTGGACCGTCTTACAACGACACAACGTTGTGATATTTCAATAAGATAATCACCGCCCACTTACTCCAAGGATCATACAGAATGATCTACGCCTGAACTGCTTAATTACCAGCAAAAGAACACATAAAGAACATTGTTTGGCGTCAGGCTAGAGAAAGTTATGACGTCTGTAACGTCAATGGCATTGAGCGTCATCTGCAGTATGAATGGGCAAAATTCCTTTCTGTGTGGCCAGGAAGCTTGTCTGCTACATGGCAAGACATTGAATGGCGGTCCTAGCTGCTTATGCTGGACATTCGCTTCATTAAAATTTGCTTGACTTTCGATATCTGACCCCTGTGCACTTTAACATAAGATACCTAATTAATGCTTAAGAGTTTTGAAACAAAATTTTCAGGAAGCGCCAGAAAATTGAATTTTCAAACACATAAGTCTTTTCATTTTAAGGATTTCGGAATAGTTTTTGACTAGGAAACAACATTTGCCGAGTGTGCTAAACTTTTTGTGTGTAGTATATATTGATGCGATTGGCAAAGATGCACTCTGTTCTTTTATAGCTGAATCAGATTCAAACAACACATTTCTTTTGCATCATGTACTATGGGTCGTTTCATTCTAACCTGTAGTTTTGGAAATCTGCTTTTATTTTCTTACGTTTTGTTTTTCACTTTTATAAATAATCAGCAACCCAGGTTTTAACACACACCACAATTTGGTCCAACTTTTCAATGTTCCCCGAAATTTCAACCAATCTGCAAGCTTGTCAACTCTTTTAGTTTACTTTTGTCAGAGGCTTCCAACTTGGATCAGAATATATCCCAGCTTTGGCAGGCAGCATAGACAAAGATCAGCCTGCATATACATGCAGTTTGATCTTAATCTATACTACCTGTTTGATCCTTTTCAACTTAAAATTGTATATGAACTTAACATTACAAAGTCATGTAAACAGAAATGTGCCGGTTTACAGTGCCACCAGTACTTTGATTTTAAAACAAAATCTTTATCATCCAATTAAAAAAAAAACAACCTTGTAACTGCAGCTTGTTTTAAGCTGCAGTTACAAGGTTTTTGTTGAAAAAAGATGATATTCTTACCTTTTGTTTTTCACTTTTATAGATAATCAGCAACCCTGGCTTCAACACACACCACAATTTGGTCCAGCTTTTCAATGTTCCCCGAACCTTCAACCAATCTGCGAGCACAATAACCGACGGGTCCTTGAGCGTACTCAGAAGCTCCTTGGCTGCTTGCTTCTTCTGACTTCTGTAATTCTTCTTCTGCTCCTGAATAAGAGAAGGCAAAACTTCATTAACCCTTTGCGAAACGACAAAATTCTAGGGTGATCCACTTCAAAAATTGCCACAAATGACAAAATAGAAGTTATTAAAGATAGAATTTGTGTAAAATATGGCGTAAAACTTCATTTACCAACCCTTTGCGAAATGACAAAATTCTAGGGCGATACACTTAAAAAACTGCCACAAATGACAAAATTCTAGGGCGATCCACTTCAAATACTGCCACAAATGACAAAATGGAAGTTATTAAAGATAGAATTTGTGTAAAATATGGCATAGAAAATATTGAGACAAAAGGAGAAACTGCTGGTTATCAGCAGTTTCTTCTTTTGTCTCAATGTTTTCCCAAGCATTTTCTATTTGAGACTTTAAAACCAGGTCTTGTTTGGGAAAGAGTTATTAAAGCAAACGATAGGAGTATAAAAGATATTCTTGAATTTGCTATTTCAAATCTAAACCAAAATGTTGTGGGTACACATTGGAATCTTCTCAATGATTTCTGTATTAAGTTCGACTTATTCAAAGATAAAACCAGCCTTGGAAAAGTAATTTTCATAGTTAAAGCTCCCTGCTGAATTATGTGAAGATATCCAAAATGTCAAAGATTTGAAAATACAAGTTTTAACTTTTCTCAAATTCAAATGTTTCTCACTTTCAATTCAAATATCTATTTACTGATTCTACAGAAGGAAAAGGCTTTATATTTTTTGCAATCTTGTTTCATCTGCTTGCAATTCAAGGCAAAATATGCATAAAAGAATCAAAATCCATAAATCTTTCAAAAAAGTTACCATATTTCAATTTTAATTGTCCAATTAAAATGAAACCTGAATTTATTCCAAAGTTTGGATGAATGCTAATTGTTGAGCCTTGTTGCCAATATGAACCATTCTAAGATAAGAAAACTTTTAAATGTTTACAAACTTGTCAATGTCTAGATAAGTTTGATGGATATTATATAGAGGGCTAAGTGCAAAATTAACCCATTATCAGACGGCATAATTTTAGACAGATCCAAATTGCATTGCAAAGCTGTTGCAGCCAACACTTTCAAGTGAATCAAAGTGTCCATTTGTTTGTACTTTCTGGGTAGAAAACATTGTGGGAAATGAAGAAATTGCTTTTTAAAAGCAATTTCTTCATTTCCCAGTGTTTTCTAAAGCATGTGGAAATATCATGGTATGAGGGTGACAAATTTATAGCAACATTTTGCTTTTGTCATCTGCATCACTTTTGTCATCTGCATGGAGACAATTCAGATGAGTACCCACAACACAGCATTTGGATTTTAAATAACAAATAATAGAATGTCTTTACCCCTTCTGTCAAAATCTAATGCTGTGGGCCTATATGATTCTGTTCTTTGGTAAAGAGTTGACCCATTACCACCCATTGACTCTTTCTGACACCTGACAAGATAATGACTTTGGAAAACATTGTGGAAAATGAAGAAATTACTTGTGACAAGCAATTTCTTCATTTTCCACAGTGCTTTCTACCCCAGAAGACAACAAAAATCTAAATTTTATTCATTTGAATTTGTCTTCTGCAACATCTTTGAATTTGGACAAACCTATTTTTTTGTTGTTTGGGAAAGAGGTAAAATTAAGCCGTTATCTGAGATCAATGCTCCTAAAACAGAAGGCATTAAATATCAGGAGAAACTTTGATCTCCGACCCAAAATCAATTTACTGTTCTAATGGCCCATGTTTGTTGAGTAAATATATAGACAGATTACGTTATTATAAATAAGTCTTACTGAATAACCAACAAACCAGAATTAGAACTGCAGCTAAATGGACAACCCCTGGAAAAAGTTCAAGAGTGCATTTCTAGTTCTGGAACTGTACTAGAACATTAAATGGCACTTCTAGAACTGTTCAAGAACAGATCTAGAAGTGCCATTTAATGTACTAGAACAGTTCTAGAACAGTTCTTGAACTTTAATGAACTTTTTGCAATGGAAATATCCTCCTGCTCCTGCTCCTTGTCACTGAAAAAGGGCTAAAAGATTGTGACCTTGACCTTTGACCTATGTGAGGCAAAAACAATAGAGGGCCTCCTTGGGTCAGGAGCAATAACAAAAGTTTCATGGTTCTGGGTCAAAAGATTTTTAATTAGAGCACAGAATCAGATTTTAAACAGTCCAATTGTGGCCTTGACCTTTTGACCTCAGTGACTAAGAAACTATAAAGGCCACCTCCTTGGGTCAAAGGTAACAACTGTGTAAAGTTCCATGATCCTAGTTAAAAGGGTTCTAAGTTAAAGCACAGAAACAAGTCAGAACAGAAACTACAGAGACAGAGCTGAAGAAATCTGTGGAAACTTCTATGTCTCTGGGGGCACGATTTTAAGTACATATTCCACTTTGTTGTCTAATTATTTCTTTTGTGCTTAACCCTTTTCCAAACAACAAAATTTTAGCCCGATCCACTTCAAAAACTGCCACAAAAGACAAAATGGATGTTATTAAAGATAGGATTTGTGTAAAATAAGGCACAGAAAATATTGAGACGAAAGAAGAAACTGCTGGTTATCAGCAGTTTCTTCTTTTGTTTCAATGTTTTCCAAAGCCTTTTCTATTAGGGACGTCAAAACCAGGTCTTGTTTGGGAAAGGGTTAAAAGCTCAAAAAGGACAATGTCATGCCACAGCCATATAATATCTGTTCTAATTCTGTCAGCTTCAAAGTTAGCAAGGTTATCTCAAGAGAACGGAAATGAGTTGACCTAGTGTGATTTTCTTGTTATAACAATATCCACTTATGAGCATTTTAACGCTAAAAAGCCAAACAAATGCCATTCCAACATCATTTCATGTCATATGCCAATCCAAGGCTCGATCAGAGAATCCTCTCTCCGAGGTCACCATACCTATAACAAAGGACAAATTAATGTTTTTACCAAAACAAGACCTTGTTTTGACGTCCCTAATAGAAAAGGTTTGGGAAAACATTGAAACAAGAGGACCATGATGGTCCTATATCGCTCACCTGAATCAAGATGACAAGAGTGATAATGGCAATTTTGTCAAATTCAAAGGCATGAAACTTATAAGGACTTTCTGTTTGGAAACAATTAAGAACTAATTTTGTTCCAATCGATCCTGTAAGGTTGGGTATGAATTAGCACAATTGTTGAGTTAGTTAATTTTCAACAATTATTTCATGATTTCGCAATATACAACATAGGGCTAATTTTCAAAGCATACTGATCTGTTAGAGATTGATCATTTATGATAGGCTCAATTAACAAGATGTCTGTGATTGATAGAATTTAGTGAAAGATTACTATCTGATAAGCTAAAGCTAATCCCTTATTTGTTTACATAAGATAAACATGGGGCCAGCCTGAGAGCAACAGATAAGGGAAATAGAAAATTGGCCCAATGGTTTATTTTTAAAGAATTTTCTTATGATTTCTCTAAGTCTGATAAGCCCTTCCTCCCTGCCATGCCCACATTTTTTGACCAATGGAAAAATTTGTGAACACATTTTGAAAAGAGTAACTCAAGGAACATTCCAGTAAAGTCTGGTTCAATTGGGCACAATGGTTGATTTTTAAAGAATTTTCTTATGATTTCTTTAAGTCCGATAAGCCCCTTCCTCCCTGCCACACCCACATTTTTTGACAAATCAAAAATCTGCGAAAACGTTTTGAGAAGGGTCACTCAAGGAACCTTCCAGCAGTCTGCTTCAATTGGGCACAATGGTTGATTTTTAAAGAATTTTCTTATGATTTCTCTAGTCTAATAAACCCCTTTCTCCCTGCCACAGTCACAGTTTTTTACAAATGAAAAAAAACTGTGAACAAATTTTGAAAAGAGAGACTCAAAGAACATTCCTGCAAAGTCTGCTTAAAATTGGCCCATTGGTTGATTTTTAAAGAATTTTCTTATGATTTCTCCAAGTCTGATAAGCCCCTTTCTCCCTGCCAAGGCCACAATTTTTTACAAATACAAAGATTTGTGGTCAAATTTTGAAAAGAATGACTCAAGGCACATTCCTGCAAGGTCTGGTTCAAATTGGCCCAATGGTTGATTTTTAAAGAATTTTCTTATGATTTCTCTAAGTCTAATAAGCCCCTTTATCCCTGCAACGGCCATGTTCTTTTTTTCAAATGTAAAATTTCTGAACAAATTTTGAAAAGAATGACTTAAGGCACATTCCTGCCAAGTATTGTTCAAATTGGCCCAATGGTTGATTTTTAAAGAATTTTCTTCTGATTTCTCCAAGTCTGATAAGCCCCTTTTTCCCTGCCACAGCCACAATTTTTGACAAATGAAAAAAATTGTGAACAAATTTTGACAAGAATGACTCAAGGCACATTCCTGTAAAGGATGGTTCAAATTGGCCCAATGGTTGATTTTTAAAGAATTTTCTAATGATTTCTCTAAGTCTAATAAGCCCCTTTCTCCCTGCCACGGCCACATTTTTTGACAAATATAAAAATTTGTGAACAAATTTTGAAAAGAGTGACTCAAGGAATATTCCTGCCGAGTTTGGTTCAATTGGGCCCAATGGTTGATTTTTAAAGAATTTTCTTATGATTTCTAGTCTGATAAGCCCCTTTCTGCCTGCCACGCCCACATTTTTTGACAAATCAAAAATTCACGAACAAGTTTTGAAAAATATCACACAAGGAACATTCCTGCCAAGTTTTGTCAAAATTGGTCCAATGGTTTAGGAGGAGAAGATGTTGAAAGAAATTGTGGACGGATGGACAGATGGACGGACGGACGGACGGACAGATGGACGGACGACGGACAAAAAGCGACCACAATAGCTCACCTTGAGCACTTCGTGCTCAGGTGAGCTAACAAAAGAAGAAACTACTGATAGCCAGCAGTTTCTCCTTTTGCCTCAATGTTTTCTGTGTTTTCTGTTTTTATATTGTACACAAACCCTTTCCTTTTTAACATGAATTTTGTCGTCTGGGGCCAATTGGATCACCCCAAAATTTGTCGTTTGGGAAAGGGTTAAACAGACAGACGGACATACAGCATGATATAAGTATGTGATCAAGTGATTAAGATATTAAAACATCGACCTACCCTGTGCAGCACCAGCCATCTTGCAATGAATAAATCCTGCGACATTATATTGTTGTATTCATCCGTGTTTTAAACAAAGTTTTTCTTATTATCCATCTTGAGCAATTACACAATCATCATCATTAATTATGAACTCATTGACACTTTACACAATCACCATATTGACGACTTGTCTGAATTCGATGTAATGCCCAACAAAGCTCTAATATCTAAGAGGATCTGGGGAAAATATTGTGAGAAAACGATAATTACATTGACAAAATTTCGTATTTTGGAACAATTTCCTATGTTCAGACTACCTGCTGATATTGACCCATTATAGAATTTATACATGATTCAAATCGCGAACCTAAATGATACAAGAACCACTATTTCACACTCATAAAAACTTAATACAACAATGAAGATTGATTGAAATAAATCTAGGAGACTGTTTTATTATAATTTTGTTGACAATCGAAAATGTGGTAATTACAGCTTCAATAAGTTATTGTTACAGTCTTTTTAACAGAGACTGATGATATATAAGTATACATGTACTATAGAATGTATATCATAATAGTTTTGCACTTAAGCACACAACATGCAATTTTGATATCATCTGTAAGCAATCAAAAATATCTTTACTACATTGTTGCTTTACATCAGAAACCTTGTAACTGCAGCTTAAAACAAGCTGCAGATGGGAGGTTTTTGATGAAAAGTGATGACATGCAATTTCTTCATATTTCACTTTAAATTTGATCATCCTTATACCTCACGAGAATCGACCTGGCAGAGCAGCCCATGCTAATCGAATGGAGTGCTCTGCCAGGTCAATTCTCGTCCGCTATACAGAAGACATATCCCCCTTGTTAAATAATTCCATGCTTGTCGAAACAAGACCAGATTTGACATCTCACAATATAACATACAATTTGTCATTGTTATTGTAAAACCTTGTAACTCCAGCTTTAATCAAGCTGGAGTTACAACATTTTGCAATAACACCGACGAAATAATGGTCTTGTCATATTCTCCGTTTTGCATGCATGTTAGTAAATTGTTTCACATCAATATATTGACACAATAAAGGCAATTAAAGTAGATGCTAAAAGCTCTACTTGCATTTATAGATCCAATCTGGTTGTTTGATTGTTAATTCTACTTCAGTTCGACCCTTTCCCTAACAACAAAATTTTAGACAGATCCATATTGTAAAGTTATGTGGATGACAAAACAACAACTTGAGATTTAATTTTACTTATAAAGATTCCAAATCGACCAGCGCCAAAGTTTAGTCATTAAGATTAAGGTCCACAACTCTATAGTTAGCCATTCCCCATCCATACAAGACCGGGTTTTCACATCTCTTTTAGAAATGGCTTGGGAAAACATAGAGACAAAAGAAGCAACTGCTGAAAACCTGCAGTTTCTCCTTTTGGTCTCAAAATTTTCTGTGCCATCTTATACACAAATGCTATCTTCTATAACAACATCCCTTTAATTTTGTGGTCTGCAGCAGCTTTCGAATTGGATCATCTTAGAAGTTTGCTGTTTGGGAAAAGGTTAAGAAGCTATTAGAAGACAGCATGGATCTTGAGCAGACTGTGCGTAAGCAGTGGCTGATCATGATCCAAGTTGATATCGAATGCCAATAGTGATTTTTTCTTCAGATCTTTGCTCATATATTTTGCATGGCTGCCTGGATTCAACCTCAATACAATTATACATATCTTCTATAACAACATCCCTTTAATTTTGTGGTCTGCAGCAGCTTTCGAATTGGATCAACTTAGCAGTTTGCTGTTTGGGAAAGGGTTAAGAAGCTATTGGAAGACAGCATGGATCTTGATCAGACTGTGCGTAAGCAGTGGCTGATCATGATCCAAGTAGATATCGAATGCCAATAGTGATTTTTTCTTCAGATCTTTGCTCATATATCTTGCATGACCGCCTGGATTCAACCTCAATACAATTATACAATTAGCACAGACTCTGAAAGCCTTTCTATTATTCAACAATTCAATCTTTGTTTGATTGTTATACTGCATTCAATAACTACTTTAGCCCATTGATTAACACCTTTAATTCTGTCATTTCCAGGAATACATTTGCTTCACTAACAAGAGGCCCAGGATGGCCTGAATCGCTCCACTGGCTAAAGTGGAAGAATTATCCCATGATTTCTTGTAAGCCTTACACAGCCAAATCTTGAAATTTGTGAATAAATTTTGAAGAGAGCCTCAAAGAACATTCTTGCAAAGTCTGGTTCAAATTGGCCAAATGGTTGACTTTAAAGAATTTTCTTATGATTTCTCTAAGTCTGATAAGCCCCTTTCTCCCTGCCACGGCCACATTTTTTGACAAATATAAAAATTTGTGAACAAATTTTGAAAAGAATGACCCAAGGCACATTCCTGCCAGGTTTGGTTCAAATTGGCCCAATGGTTGATTTTTAAAGAATTTTCTTTTGATTTCTCCAAGTCTGATAAGCCCCGCCCTGCCACGCCCACATTTTTTGACGAATCAAACATTCGCCAACAAGTTTTGAAAAAGGTCACTAAAGGAACATTCCTGCCAAGTTTGGTGAAAATTGGCCCACTGGTATAAGAGGAGATGTTTAAAGAAAAAGTTAACGGACGGACGCACGGACAGACGGACGCACGCACAATGGACACAACGCCATGACAATAGCTTGCTGGCCTTCTGCCAGTGGAGCTAAAAACTAAATTTAGACAATCACTGGTTTTGACACCACTAACTGTGAAAAGCTTGAAAACATAGCGATAAGGAAGAGATTCTTACAGTTTATAACCATTGAAATTTTTACTTTAATTCACTCTTATTCATCAATATTCATAATGCCATTAAATTGAAGATTTCTGACTTTTGAAACATAAATGTTGCAATCTATTGAATTAAGCTTTAATTTCTGAAAATACCATTTATAAATGTCTACTCTTACTCAAGAACACGTAATGATCTGCTTTAAAAATTCCAACAAATTAAGGTGCAGAATAAATTGAGAGAAAAGAAGCACTGAAAACAAATACAATGTAATTTGGCTGAAGAACAACTCCTTTCCATTACAACCAACTCCAGAAATATTTTCATATTTAGAGAGGTCATTAACCCTTTCCAAAACAATACCTTTTCTTGATGTCCCTCAGAACGACAGTCTCGGAAAACATTGGCAAAAAAGATGAAAATGCTGATCATCAGCATTTGTTCCTTTCCCCTCAATATTTTCTGTGTTAAAATATACAAGTGAGTAATTTCTATTACCATCCATTTTGTCATCTGCAGCAACTTCCAAATTGGAGGAGTCTCATATTTTGTTGTTTGGGAAAGGGCTTATTCTGATCAATAGAAATGTCCTTTTTTGCCCTTTCTGTTTCATATTTTCACTTTCCTTAACTATTATCGCTCAATAAACAAGTTTTCTCTTGATCTCTCATTAAACCTGTTCCAAAATGGCAGAAATTGTATTCATTTGAAATGTACTGCAGACATCATAATAGATATTGATAAAGGTAATATTTGTAAACAAAATAGCCTAGAAAATATTTAGGCACAAAAAGAAAATGCTGGTTACCAGCATTTTTTTCTTTATGCTTAATATTTTCCAAAGCCTTTCTTAATAGAAACATCAAAACCATGTGTTGTTTGGAAAAGGGTTAATGTACCATGTAATTCCATATTCTTGTTTATTCACTCTCTCTGTTTTTAATAAAATAATGCCATGCAACACGAAAATCTATATTCTGTTTTAAAGCTTTCCTACACAAAGCTTGGTTTTAGAGTTCAAACAAAAGAGATTGATTGACTGAATGTGGATTCATGCCACATATATACTTTTCACAGTATTTTGGTCAAACCATTGTTGCTGGAGAACTTATAACCATTGGAATCCAGGCAAATTTCTCTCACCAGTACAGTATCACAACATCCAATCTGAGTCTCAAAATGCTCATTCAACTTATATGATTGATAAACAATTCATCCATTCCAAATGAAAAAGAAGGCTATGGAATATTTTGTAAACATTTTCTCCTTTCCTCTCAACATATTCTGTGCCATACATTTTTACATAATTTTAGACTTCTCCCATTTGAAAGCTATTGCAGAAGACACACTTGATGGTTACATGAATGGTTTGTGTACATTGTAGTATATATAGAAAATATTGAGGGAAAATGCATACCAGTTGCTAATTTCATTATTTTCCTTTGCCTCAATATTTTCTCAAGTCTTTATTTAACCCTAACCAGCATTTTCTGTGCTTTTTCCTTTCATATCCTGTCTTTAACAACATCCATCTTGTCGTCTGCAGCAGCTTTGGAATTAGATCGCCTTAAATTTTTATCGTTTGGGATAGGGTTAAAATGGATGTCAAAACCAGGCCTTATTTGGGATAGTGTTAATATTCAGGTTTTTCTGTCAGTTATACCTCACGATAAATGACCTGGCAGAGCAGCCCATGCTAATCGAATGGGATGCTCTGCCAGGCAAATTATTGTGAGCTGTACCAGTAATAGATCTATTATGTTTATTGCACAAATTGAAATAACACAATCCTTGTTCATAATCAATTATTGTCCTTTTTACCAAACATAAATATTCAAATCCTGTTTCAACGTTTTGAATATCATCAAATTGACCCTCTCCCAAACAAGACCTCGTTTTGACGTCCCTACTAGATAAGACTTGGGAAAACATTGAGACAAAAGTAGAAAATGCTGATTATCAGCATTTTCTCCTTTTGCCTAAATATTTTCTTAGCTATATTGTACAAAAATCCTTTCTTTTTCAATGTCCATTTTGTCGTCTGCAGCAACTTTCAAATTGGACCATCATAAATTTTTGTCTTTGGGAAAGGGTTAAATGAGCTGTGATCTGGAAAAGGTTCATTATGGTATTTGAGAACAACATGGATCTAGATCAGCCTGTGTACACACAGTCTGATCAAGATCCATGCTGTTCTCAAATAGATTAAACCCATTCTCATACAGTAGTGCACTTTTACAGATAAAAGCTTTGGAAAACATCATAGACAATGAAGAAATTGCTTGTGACAAGCAATTTCTTCATTTACCACTATGTTTCCTACCCAAAGAGGGGCCGCAGCCTTAGCGCAGTTGGTAGCGCATCTGACCCTCATTCGAGAGGTCCCGGGTTCGATACCCGGCCGCGGCTAATACCCTTTCTGACAAAATTGTCACCCACCGATGGGTTTGAAATCGTCAACCTAAGTGGGCTAGCAGCTGGAGGCTCGGTAAGGGTGTTGTGGTAGTACTGGTTTGAGAAACAACAGGAATCCATGGGTAGGTGCTCCAGCCGCCGCGATATGACCCTGGTAGTTGAAAACGGCGTAAAACCCCAATAAACTCCTACCCAAAGAGACCATAAAATGTTAAATTCCATTCACTTGAAATTGTTGTCTGCATCATCTTTGAATTTGGATGATCGTGTCTAAAATTTTGCCGTCTGGTAATGGGTTGAAACATTATCAGTTAAGCAACTTATGCAGCATAGATAATGATCAGAAAGTCACAATCTAATTTGGATCCATGGTCTCAAAAATGCTATAAGGCTCCTTTTTCCAGTTCCTGGCTTAAATCTTTATCATTTCATCATGTTTTTTATTTGTTGTTTTTTTTTTTCATTTCACTACCATTAATATTTGTCATATCACCCAAATCCGTTTTTATTCACTTACTTACCCTTATTTACCAAATATTATAACACAAAATTTATGAATATATCTAAATCCTGTTTTAAATATTAAACACATTTATAATGTTTCATATTTTTGCAAAATAAGCAGACACAAATTCACACTATGATATTTCTGATCTAAAATCATGATCAATTTTCACATCATATTTTCATGTCCAATGTGATAAGCACCCGATTATCTGATGCAAATTAATGTCTGACTATAAAAGAACTTTTTGGAAAACAATGAAAGAAAAGAAGACAAGAGCTGTCACTGTAAGATGACAATGCCCCCGACACCGCTTTGATTTTAAATTATGGCCAATCTATGTTCAAGGTCAAGGTCATCCAGGGGTCAAGGTCACCAAAGTATGTGCCTACAGAAAGGTAATGTACCAAGGAATGTTGTGGTAAAGTATGAAGTGAATATGTTAAGTAATAAGGAAGTTATGGCCAATGTTAAAGTTTTTGGACGGAATGATGGACAGACAGATGGACAGACGGACGGACGGACGGACAAGTCAAATTTATGATGCCTCCCTATCGGGGGCATAAAAATACTAATAACTACCATTTTCTCTTTTTCCATTATTATTTGTATATATTTTTACAATTTTCTTCTGCATCTCTCTACTTTCATTTAATAATAGCAAAAGACCCTTTTGCCAACTGTTGATTTTCACTTGCTGTAAAAACTCCACATGTATGTAAACATTGATGGCAATAAAATATGTTTAAACTAAACTAAACTAAACTAAACTAATAATAGCAATAAATTTTGTGCTAAAAATAGACTGGATTTACCATCATATTTTAATAGATCGTCAGAGTTGTTATAAAATCTCTTAACTACGGCTTGAATCAAGCCGTAGTTACAAGATTTTATAACAACACCTACGAAATACTATAGTTTGTCCAAAATTATGTCACTGTTTACTTGATAAAATCGTACCCTATTCTATCCTTTGAAAATTGAATGTCATAACAACTTTACTATATCGATCAGGAAGCATAATTTCACTGCCCGTTTATTCACATCATGATATAAAATACCACATTTTTATCCAAAACCTTGTAACTTAAGCTTGTTTAAAGCTGTAGATATAAGGTTTAGGAAGAAAAGTAAAGATATATAATATATAATTTTTATATCCTGTTTACATTTCAAAAGATATCAACCTTCATAAACATCTAACAAATGAAAACTGATCATAAAAAGAAAACGCAATGTTTGGCAAAACCCGTTCTCTCCCCTGCGAAAAGTTCATTTAAGTTCCAGAATTGTTCTAGAATGTTCCAGAACCTTAAATGGCATTTCTAGAACTGTTCTAGAACAGTTCTAGAAGTGCCATTTAATGTTCTAGAACATTCTAGAATAGTTCTAGAACTAGAAATGCATTCTTGAACTTTTTTCGCAGGGGCACACTCGCAAAATATTGATGCAAAAGAACACATGAAAATATCGCAAGTGATCAAGTGGGCAATAAAAAGAACGCTAAAACTAATTAGTGCTCAAAGTGGCACTCAACCTCAATTCATTATAGAAAAAATCTGCGTCATTAATTTTATAAGAATGCTTTTTTGTTATTAAAGGGGCATTTCATTCTCATTTCAATTTTTTAAAGTATATGTCTTGATGCTAAGATTGGTTATTCTTATGGGCATAAATGCAATCCAGTTTTTGAAGTTGTTGCTGATAAGCGAATAACAAGCCTTTAAAGTTGATCTAGATATGACAAATTCCATATACCCTATTTCACCTAATAGACGCGCCCCAGCGCAATGCAAAACACCATGGGGGCGCGCTTATTTCGTACTACTTTTCCTGAATTTTAAATTGCTTCGCTGAATGTAGATAAGAAAGGGAAAAATCAACAATACAATCCCATAATGCAATGCAGGGTAGAGAAGATTAGTGTTGATCTGAAAGTGCTTTGAGTATCTTAAAATACATATCGTAACACACACCGGGTACACGTATAAATCAGCGGAGACGAAGCGATATCCCGTCGCGTAAGGTCATCCAGTCTACAGTTATCTGCCAGTCTATAGTCTATATCGCTTCGTCTCCGCTGATTTATACATGTACCCGGTGTGTGTTACGATATGTATTTTAAGATACTCAAAGCACTATCAGATCAACACTAATCTTCTCTACCCTGCATTGCATTATGGTCCTTTGTCTCGAAAAGGCGGGTGTGTTCTACTTTCGTTTTCGGAATGTTTTGATTTCTTCTTCTTCACTGGAAGTTTGAGTTTGGAATTTGTCATTAATAATTACTGTCTACTCTACAGTCAAGGTAAGGTCGGGTGAAGGTGGGAGGGGTGTCCCACGGCTTCTGAGATTGTTAAATATAGTGGGGGCGCGTCTATTAGGGAGGGCGCGTCTATAAGGTGAAATACAGTACATTTGAACTGTTGACCACAACAATTTCTTTAATTTTTACTAAAAAATATATTTTTCTCGAAAACGGCACATTATCTTGGCTAGAAATTCTCAGAATGTTAATAAGGAAATGTGCTCTTTCAGATAAAAATAAAAGTATCATTTATGAAAAATGTCTGTGAAATGTCACTTTAATACTTTTGTCATAGGTTCCATCAGTTAGTCACCAATTTCAATGAAACAAGAGGACCATGATGGTCCTATATCGCTCACCTGAACCAAAATGATATAAGCAACACTTTTCTTCAATTCAAAAAATATTTATGACTTTATAAGACTGAAAACGAACTTATGGTCAATAACATTGTTCAAGTCAAACTCATCCAAGATTTCATTGTGCCCAACATTGTGTCCAAGATTTGTCTTGTTTGATAAATAATTGTAGATTCTGGAGTATAAACAAGGTCGAAAACAGCCGAAAACAGCAATTTTGTCAAATTCAAGGGCACATAACTCTCGGCTTTCTAGTCAGATCAGGCTGAAAATCAAACTCATCCGAGATCTTATGATATCCAACATTGTGTCCAAGATTTGTCTTGATTGGTCAATAATTGTAGATTCTAGAGTGTAAAGAAGGTCTAACGCAGCCGAAAACGGCAATTTGATCAAATTCAAGGGCACATAACTCTCCACTTTTTGATCAGATCGGACTGAAAATCAAACTTATCCAAGATCTTATGGTCTCAAACATTGTGTTCAAGTTTTGTCTTAATTGATAAATAATAGTAGATTAAAGAGTGTAAACAATGTCAAAAACAGCCGAAATTGGCAATTTTATCAAATTTAAGGGCACATAACTCTCATCTTTCTAGTCAGATCAGACTGAAAATCAAACTCATCTGAGATCTTATGGTCTCCAACCTTGTGTCCAAGATTTGTCTTGATTGGTAAAAAAATGTAGATTCTAGAGTGTAAATAAGGTCGAAAACAGTCAAAAACGGCAATTTTGTCAAATTCAAGGGCTCATAACTCTCAACTTTCTGATCAGATAAGACTGAAAATCAAACTCATCACAGATCTTATGATCCCCAATATTTTGTCTAAGTTTTGGATTGATTGATAAATAATTGTAGATTCTAGAGTGTAAACAATGTCAAAAACAGCCAAAAATGACAATTTTGTCAAATTCAAGGGCCAGTAACTCTTGACTTTCTGATCAGATCAGACTGAAAATCATACTCATCCGAGATCTCATGGTCCCAAACATTGTGTCAAAGTTTTGTCTTGATTGATGAATAATTGTAGATTCTAGACTGTAAACAAGGTCAAAAACAGCCGAAAATGGCAATTTTGTCAAATTCAAGGGCACATTACTCTCGTCTTTCTGGTCAGATCAGACTGAAAATCGAACTCATCCGAGATCTTATGGTCTGCAATGTTATGTCCAAGATTTGTCTTAATTGATCAATAATTGTAGATGCTAGAGTGTAAACAATGTCAAAACTAAGTATTTTTCGCATTCAAGGGCAGATAACTCCTGACTTTCCGGTTCGATCTGACCCATAATCGAACTCATCCGAGATCTTATGGCCATACATGTTTTGACCAAGTTTGGTCAAGATTGGCTTATATTTGTAGATGCTAGAGTGTAAACATGAAATTGTGGACGGACGGACAGACAGACGGACGGACAGAAAGACAGACAGACAGACGGACGACGGACAAAAAGTGACCACAATAGCTCACCTTGAGCACTTTGTGCTCAGGTGAGCTAAAAAGCAAGTACTTGCTACTTTGGTAGCATAGCACTCAATAAACTGTTACAAAATAATTTGGCTTTGATGTTTTTTTTCATTGAAATTGAATCAACTATTAAGAGAAATACTGAGAAACAAAATCCATTTTTTTCTCAATCAATTTCCCTCATAATGTTTTATTCTTTTGTGTCTCCAATATTTCTATTTCTCAAAATTCAAGCAATGTTTTTATTTTCTCTAAAACTGTTTTAACTTTTTCCCAAACAAGACCTGGTTTATTATCATTAGAAGAAAAAGCTTGGGAAAAACTTAATGTAAAAGAAGAAATTGCTGATAAGCAGCAATTATCTCCTTTTCCATCCATTTTTTCACACCATAATATACATATTTTCTGCATTTGACATCAATTGTTTAGCATCTAAAACTCGCTTCAAATTGAACCAATTTAAAATTTCCCTGTGTGCGAAGATATAAACTTAAATCATGACATCTATAATAACAAGAGGACCATGATGGTCCTATATCGCTCACCTGAACCAAGATGATATGAGCCACAGTTATGTTTGAATCAATTAATATTTGTGACATTAAGACTGAAAACAAACTTATGGTCATCAACATTATGTCCCTGTTTCGTCTTTATAGGTCAATATATCTGGTTGTAAAGAGTGAAAACAAAGTCAAAAATGAGAATTTTGTCCATTTCAAGGGCAGATAACTCAGCAACTGCTTGTCTAATTGTGCTGAAGTTCAAACTCATCCATGATCTTATGGTGATTAACCATTATATCCAAGATCAAAGTTTTGTCTTGATTGGTCACCATTAATTTTGTGGTTGTTAGAGTAAAAACAAAGGCGAAAACAGCAATTTTGTCAAATTCAAGGGCAGATAACTCAGGACATTCTGGTCCGATCAAACCAAAACAAAAACTCATCCGAAATCTTATATAAGTTCACCAACATTTTGTCCAATTTTTGTATAGATTGGTCAATATTAATTTTGTTGATCTATGCTAGAGTGTAAACAATGTCAAAAGTAGCTTTTTTTCATTCAAGGGCAAATAACTTCTGACTTTCTGGTCTGATCTGACCCAAAATCGAACTCATCCAAGATCTTATGGTCACTAACATTGTGTTAAAGTTTTGTCTTGATTGGTCAATAACTGTAGATGCTATAGTGTAAACAAAGTTGAAAACGGTCAAAAACGACAATTTTGTCCAATTCAAGGGCAGATAACTCATGACTTTCTGGTCCGATCAAACCAAAAATCAAACTCATCCGAGATCTTATGGTCACCAACATTGTGTCCAACTTTTGTATTGATTGGTCGATATTTGTAGATGCTAGAGTGTAAACAATGTCAAAAGTAGCTATTTTTTACATTCAAGGGCAGATAACTCCTGACTTTCTGGTCCGATCTCACCCAAAATCGAACTCATTTAAGATCTTATGGTCACTAACATTGTGTTAAAGTTTTGTCTTGATTGGTTAACAATTGTAGATGCTATAGTGTAAACAAAGTCGAAAACGGTCAAAAACGACAATTTTGTCAAATCCAAGGGCAGATAACTCCTGACTTTCTTGTCCAATCTGACCCAAAATCGAACTCATCTGAGATCTTATGGTCACCAATATTGTGTATAACTTTTGTATTGATTGGTCAATATTTGTAGATGCTAGAGTGTAAACAATGTCAAAAGTAGCTATTTTTTACATTCAAGGGCAGATAACTCCGGACTTTCTGGTCCGATCTGACCCAAATTCAAACTCATCCGAGAGCTCATAGTTATACATGTTTTGACCAAGTTTGGTTAAAATTGGCTTATATTTGTAGATGCTAGAGTGAAAACACCAAATTGTTGACAGACGGACGGACGTACGGACGGACGGACCAACATATGGGTGTCTAGGTTGAAAATACATTAAGTGGAAAAAAATGTCCGTTTTTATGTTGCATCAAAAAGTGTACCAACATTTTGGGTTTGTGGGGTTTTATGGCTTATGGGGAATGGTGTCCAAGATAAAGTGTAAAGCTACAATTACAACGCAATGTTCAGACAGTCTAACCAATCCTTCTTTTTTCCATTCAATTATATATTAAAGGTATTTTATTCAGAACTAATAAACAAGAGCTGTCCGAAGACAGCGCGCTCGACTTTCTAAGTGCTTAGTATAAAGGGGGCATAACTCCAAATATAGTGGAGCCAGGGTCATGGGCCCTGGTAGTAAGGTAGAGGGTGTGATGGTGAATAAGTATTCCAAGTTTGGGTTGAATCCCTTTGATAGTATGGAAGTTATTGATGTTTGAAAAAACTTTAACCTTGGTTGCAACACCGACACCAACGCCGACGCCCGGGTGACAGTATAAGCTCTCATTTTCTTCGAAAAGTCGAGCTAAAAATCAAGTTCAAAGCATGTCTTATTTATCTATACTGAGTAAAAACAGAAAGTGTGCATACTTCTACTTTATGTATCTACATAACCGCTGCAATTAACCTTGCCAAACTTCTACACGGAGTTAACTAATCAATTCCCTCATGTTTAATGACATGGGAAGCAACTTTGGGGGATTAAATTGTCTGGCATATCATCAGAAGGTGTTAGCACCTTTTTTGCATGTGGTTATCAAAACAAAATTTTCATTATAAACCTCATCGTCTTAAATCTGTATTCAAAGTGTAGAAAAAGCTGAATTATCCTTTGTGCACACTCTCTTTTTTGACTCTGCATATTTCAAGTTAGTTGGGCTTTAGCAATAACACTTTTTGACGTCAACCAAGATAAAGGCTTTGGGTTTATAGATTTTTACGTCCTACTCAATGGCTAAGGTCATACGAAGACGGGACCTCGGATTTTAGTGTCATCCAAAAGACTGGAGAAGCTGGGGATCGAACCTGCGACCCCTGTGTTAAAAGTCCAGCGCATTGCCACTGGACCACATCCGCTCCTAAACCAAGATAAAGGCAATTAAAACAATGTGGAAAATAAAGAAACCTATTTCTTCTTTTATCACAATATTTTCTGCCCAGAGAGACTAATATCGTTGTCTGCAACATCTCTGAATTTGGAACAGCGTAAGATTTTGTGGTTTGGGAATGGGTTACCCCATTACCACACACTCACTCTTTTTGACTCCCCACAAAATAATGACTTTGAAAATCATTGTGGAAAATGAAGAAATTGCTTGTGACAAGCAATTTCTTCATTTCCCAAAATGTTTTTTACACAAAATTATCAACAAATTTTGAATTTCATTCACTTGAACTTGTCGTCTACAATGCCTTTGAATTTGGAACAGTCCAAAATTTTGCTGTTTGGTAATGGGTTAACACCTTCGGGAACAAGACCTGGTTTTGGCGTGCCTAAAAGAAAAGGTTTGGGAAAACATTGAGACAAAAGAAGAAACTGCTGATGACCAGCAGTTTCTCCTTTTTGTCTCAATATTTTCTAGGCTTTTTTGTATACTTTTTCTTTCTTTAAAAACAACCATTTTGCCATCTGCATCAGCTTTCAATTTGGAACACCCCAAAATTTTGTCGTTTGGGAAAGGGTTAACAAAGAAATGAACTTATCTATAACTTTAATCTAAATTCTTTGAACAAGTTTTCAATTTCAGCAATGACAATCAATTTGAATATGTCTAACCACTGTTTACTTTTCAACCAATGAATTGGGGTAGCATAAAATATATCATTATATCTTTAAACAAGAGATGTTTGTAAAACATTTATGCCCCCAATAGCTTAAAGTCGATATATCTTGCAGTATCAGAAAAATGTTGTAAAGTTTCAAAATGATGACTCAATTACTTTTTGAGTTATGCTCCGGACAAAAATGGTCTACAGACCGACATACCGACATTTGCAAAGCAATATACCTCCACTTCCTCAAAGGGAGGCATAATTATCTATCGAAAGTATGTGACACAACAATGCAGATAACCTTCAATAATTATGGTAATATGTGACTAATTGAAAAAAGTTTGAAGAATAGAAAATGGATATATGCAGGTTACACATTTCATCATCTTGGGCCCCACTTAATGTCCTTGAGTCTGTGAAAATTTCTCTTTAATGCACCGGTGTCTGCCCATTCCAAGTCCAAGTTAAAGTATCAAAATACATTTTGTCGTCTGTAGCAGATTTCGAATCGGAACAGTCTAAAATTTGGTCGTCTGGCAACGGGTCAATAATAAATACACATACAGATTTCACATTTCATCCTCTTGGGCCCAACTTAATGTCTTCAAGCCTGTGAACATTTCTCTTTAATGCACCAGTATCTGCCCATTCCGAGTCCAAGTTAAAGTATCATATACATTGTACATTTTGTCGCCTGTAGCAGATTTCGAATTGGAACAGCCTAAAAATTGGTCGTCTTGTATTGGGTCAATAATAAATACACATACAGATTTCACATTTCATCATCTCGGGCCCAACTTAATGTCTTTTAGATGGTGAAAATTTCTCTTTAATGCACGAGCATCTGCCCATTCCGAGTCCAAATATGCGTCTTCTGCGTCTTTATCAAGTTTCTGAAAATACAGGATCAGAGGTGATATTCACTAATATAAGAAATATGATTCTAGGTTTACCTTTTAGCACAACAAGCCGTCAGATTGGCCAAGACAAAAGTCTCGTCCAATCAGATGGCTTGTTATGTAGTTTTGCTTTAAACACTAGATTTAGAAATGTTGGTGAAAAAAGTTACAGATCAACAATCCCTACTTAGAAAAGGTGCTATGTATTACATGTACAAGGAAATAATAAGAATAAAAACGATTTTACTTAAACAAGATGTGTTTATTGGCTGTGTTTATAAGATGTGTTTATGATACTCTGATAATAAGCATTTTTTTAATCCTTTCTCATGCCATGCATACATATTTTTTGTTTTGTTGTCTGCAGTGCCTTCGAAGTTCAATTGGTCAAAGATTCTGTTGTTTGTGAAAGAGTTAAATTTAGACATGTCTTTTGATTTAACATTTTCCAACTCAAGACCTGTTTATAACGTTCAAATTAGGAAGACTTAAGAATGCATAGTGACAAAAGAAGAAAATGTTGATAAACAACATTTTCTCCTTTTGTCTCAATCTTTTGATATATTGTACACAAATCCTTTCAGTTGCTATATCCTTTTTGTTGTTTGCAAAAGTTTTCAAATTGAGATTAAATATTCATAGTTTGGAAAAGGGTTAAAGCATAATGTTGCAAGTAAGTTTCAAAATAAAGAAAGTGCGTACCTTCATCTCTTGTTTTCTATAGAAGTAAGCCATCATCTGTTTTTGATCTTCCTCACTGACTGCATGCTCTCTCTGGGGAGCACCCTGTCCTTTCTGAAAGGTGAACAAAGAATTCAAAGATATTAACCCTGTCCCAAAACAATTATGCATTTTGACTGGAAAACATTGATTCAGAAAAAGACAAGCGGCCAGCAGGGGCTTATTGGTCACCTGAATATTGAAAGAGCAGAAAAACATGTATTTAGTGATAAGGTTTGTCTTTATGTCTTGTACAAATCTGAAGGGCATTCCCATAGGGATGCATCCTGCCAAGTTTAATTGACATCTGTTACGAGTTATAAGTTAACTACAGGGTAATGACGCTAGTTTTCCCCGCCCAACAAAACAGCCATTTCTGGACAGATTTTTTTTCTTTTCAAGTCTTGTATAAACTTTGTAGTCCTTGCCCCAAAGACTCTTAATATCAAATCTAAATAAAATCAAATCAAATTTTAAATCAAAAGATTCTCAATATCAAATGTAAATCAAATCAAATTTTAAAAACAAATTTTGCCATCATACTCCTGTAACAGTAGTTTACTTATTAAAAAAAAAAAGACATTGATATTTGACGTTGACTGGTGACCTTAATAACACAGTAAAGGTTTTGTGAAAAGGAATACACTTTAAAACAATGAAATCTACAGTTGAACTTACCTTTTGTAGTTTGGCGATGATCTTTGTCTTTTCTTTTTTACCAAAAAAATTTTCAACTGTTTTCACCGTAACATCTCTTTTCAAGAAACCCATATTGAAGCATTCTCTGTTTCTAATACATCTAATGATGCCTGAAATTAATAAAGATATGCGTGTACATGTTTTGCCATGGTTTCAAAATGTTAGTATCAAAATGGATGATATTCACAAACAAGTGTAAACAGACCCTTTCACACTATGCATTTTCTTCTTTTGCCTAAAAATTTTCTGGGCTATATTATACACAAATCCTATCTGTATCCTCATCCATTTTGTTGTCTTCATAAGTTTTCACAAAGAACAATTCCAAATTGTTGTCCTTTAGGAAAGGGTTAAAGGGACATTTCATTCCAATTTCATTTTTTTTAAAGTATGTGTTTATGCCAAGATCCCTTATTCTAATGAGTATAAATACTATTAGTTTTTTTCAGTTGTTGCCAATAAGCCAGAAACACGCATTTAAAGTTGAGACATAATCGATAAATTGCATATAAATCCGAACTGTTGTCCACAACAATTTGTTCAATTTTAACACAAAAATATAAATTTCTCGTAAACGGCGCAATATTTTGGCTTGAAATTTTCAGAATTTTCATAAGGAAATATGCTCTTTCAGATAAATATAAAAGTAAAATTTATGACAAAAAAATTCTGAAATGTCACTTTAAGCTCACAAGTATACTAACTTGCTTACTTTGTAAAGGAATAAGGTCTCGATCTGTCAGCATTAAGCACTGGGCTAAAGAATACGAAAACTAACCCATTCAAAAACGGCAAAATTTTAGAGTGTTTCAATTTAAAGCTGTTGCAGACAACAAAATGGATGTTGGTACAGATGAGGTTTCTGTACAATATAACACTGAAAATATAGAGGCAAAAAGAGAAAATGCTGATTATCAGCATTTTTCTTTTTTTGCCTCAATGTTTTCCCAAACAGATTCTCTTAAAGACAGGAAAACCAGGTCTATTTGGGGAAATGGTTAATTCATTCCCACATAATGACTCCTTTTGGCATCACAAAATAGAGGTTTTTGAAAACATTTCAGAAAATGAAGAAATTGCTCATGACAAGCAATTTCTTCATTTACCCTAATGTTTCTACAAAAATTCTTCTAAAATATTAAAGTTTCACCATTGGAAATAATGTTGTCTGCAACTTCTTTGAACTTGGACAAGCTGTAAATTTGTGGTTTAGTAAAGGTAGGTAAAGGAAGTCCACTCATAATGAGAATCATATGACATTCGCCAGTGGAACATTCCATTGCCAAATGTTTACCACATCGCCCAAATAGGAATGGATACATAATGAATGTTAACAATGTCATATGAAAAATTTAAATGTCCAATGATTCTCATTAGGGGTTGACTACCTTAATTGTAATAGCGTTCTCACCTGTGTACCAGAAAGATCTTCATTATTTTCAAGTTCCATTTTGATGTTATCATGCAGGGGTAAACCCATTACAGGGAAAAAGACTGGCAATTTTAACTTAGGGGCCCAGATTAGCAAAATTCAATACTTAATATTCAAGGTATGGGTACTTTCTCTAAATATTCAGGGGCCCAGCCCAAAATCTAGGGGCCATGGGCAACTGGGCCCCTGCTAGTCCCTATCCCTGCATTAGATAAACAATTGTGACGGCTCCCCGTAAAATATCTATGGACTCTTTTACTGTTTTGATAATAAATAATTTCTCCATTGCCTCAATATTTATTTTCCATCAATAATTTCTCACCTGAGTACCAGAACGATCTTCGTTATTTTCCAGTTCAATTTTGATGTTATCGTGTGGGGGTAATCCCATCGGATAAACTATCATGACTGCTCCCCGTAAAATATCTATGGCCTCTTTTACTGCTTTTTGTGTGACTAGTTCATTTGCTGTCATCTTTTTCTGAAATAATACAGAGAGGAATATATTTTGCTGTTTTACAACAAAAACTCATAACTACAGCTTTAAAGAAGCTGCAGTTATGAGGTTTTTGTTGAAACCGACTATATAATGCAAAATTTTTGAGCCAAATGAGAGTGAATGAACAGAATTTGGTGGTTTAAAATACATGTATTTGGAAAACACTGTGGAAAATTAAAAACTTGCTAAAGACAAGTAGTTTTTTTTATTTCCCACAATGGTAAATTCTACCCCAAAAGGCAAACATAAGTGAAATTGCTTCACTTAAAATTGCCGTCTGCATCACCTTTGAATTTGAACCAGTTAAACTTGCAGTGTTTATTTTTAATTTTTGGGGAAAGCGGTCAGGGCCCATAAGTGGGGGAAATTTGCGCATGAACGCCCAAATAGGGGAAGTTTCAATACATGCTTATACTCTCAAATACAGTGTTATAAATGCATTTAACTTGCTTGTATATCATAATGGGGCCTTCAAACAACCATTAGAACTGTTAGAGATGCCTAGAATCTAAATATGTTTTGATTTTTCTTTGCAACAAAATATCTAGTTCCAGGAGGGGAAAATTTCTCTGAAATGGGGGAAAAAAGTATATTCCTCAGAGAGGGGAAAGGGGCCCAATAACGACCGTTTTTTTAAGAAAAAAAAAATCACTGACTTGTTTACATTGAAAACATTGATAACCAGCAGTTTCTCCTTTTGTCTCAATATTTTCTGTGCCAAATTTTACACAAATCTTATCTTTAATAACATCAATTTGGTCATTTTTTACAGTTTTTGAAGTGGACCACCCTGAAATGTGGTCGTTTGGGAAAGGGTTAAGCCTCAGCATATTATGACAGTCTTAAATTATCACTTTTTTAGATAATTTGGGGGAGATATCTCATTATATGCCAGATATGTTTAAAATTGACTAAAAGTTAGGGAAATATCATAATTATATATTGCAAAATTTTAAGACAATTATAGGAAAAGTTTTGGTATAACATATGATTTTTTTATGTTTTTTTAAATGGGGTTTTATGCTGCTTTCAACAATCTTTCAGTTTAATCACGCGGCTGGAGCACCTTACAATGGATTCCTGATATTTCTCACACCAGTACTACCATAACATCCTTTCCTAGCCTCCAGCTGCTATCCCACATAGGTGTACGAACATCAACCCATTGGAGGTAGACAAATAGTCGTGAAAAAATGAATGTCACCGGTATTACTTTAAAGCATTTAAAATTGATTATTTTCTAATAAAGGATCAGCTGAATAAGGTATTATCTCATGAAATGCTCAGGCAGTATAATCCCTTATCAGGCGGACTAAACATTTTCTACCTTTTCCAACAATGCCAAATTGGTAGGAATTTTGTTTGATATTGAATCGTTTGGCATCCTTGCTTCTTAGAAATGGTAGATTTTTCATTTTTTTTGCCTATTTTTGAATTCAATCAACATAAACCAAAACCACATAAACCCTTTTTGGACCGCCATCCTTTCCTCGCAAACCCCAAATGTTGGCACACTGAAAAAGGAAAATGACATCATTTTGCCTCCGCTAGCAAAGTAGCAAAAACCCCTGAACAGTAAAACTGAGAATAGTCTTCACTAACAGAATGTTTACAACTAAATACATGGCTATCAATAATTATTAATTATACATGGAAAGCAAAACCTTGAACTCAAAATTAACACACAATTGAAGTTACCATATAACGATGGATTCCACATAACGTCTGGACACTCAGTAGATCTGTACAGCTTAAAAGATACTTTATGCTTAAAAGTTATTTGTCCAACTTAAATAATTAAATGCTCAAATCGTTGAAGGAAAATGAATTCAACATAAACCAAAACCACATAAACCGTTTTTGGACCACTGTCATTTCCCAACAAACCCCAAATGTTGGCACACTGAAACAGGAAGATGACTTCATTTTGCCTCCGCTAGTAAAGCCTCTCTTACAACCCGTTGTGCGTCTTTTTAAATCGTACGTTTTAAAACTCTGCAAAATCGCACGATTTATAAAGACGCACAACGGGTTGTATTTTAAAGAGCGCCTCAAAATATTGTCCGGTCAATTCTTCGCTGCGTGCAGTCTGCGTCGTGGTTGCGTCCACCAAAATCGTATGTTGCATGTGCGTCCATCGCAAGACTAAACATATGTTTTAGACGCAGACCGCACGCATGAGCATGTACGACCGGTTGTAAGAGAGGCTTAAACTATAAACATCCCTGAACAGTAAAACTGAGAATAGTCTTCCCTAACAGAATGTTTACAACTAAATGCATGGACAGCAATAATTATTAATTGCACATGGAAAGCAAAACCCTTATCTTGAAATCACCACACAAATGAAGTTACCACATAACGATGGATTTGGCATAATGTCTGGACACTCAGTAGATCTGTAAAGCTTATAAGATACTTTATGCTGAAAAGTTATTTGTCCTTCTTAAATAATTAAATGCTCCAATCGTTGAAGGAAAATGCTAATGTTCCAGCAACATAAAAATAGATCTCCAAATTATGTCTGGGCAATAAGTAAATGTCAACATAACAGTTACAGAAAAATGATATGTAAAAGATTATGTTGAATTAAACATAAACCCAAAACAACATAAACCCTTTTTGGACCACTGTCCTTTCTCCACAAAAGAGGAAGATTACAACTAAATGCATGGACAACAATAATTATTTATTGTACATGGAAAGCAAAACCTTTAACTTGAAATTACCAGTCCACACAAATGAAATTTCCACGTAACGATGGATTTGACATGATGTCAAAAACACACAAAAAAGGTGGATCAGTTGCTACAATAATTGAATTTTCACCAATTGAAAAGTGTTTTTGGTAAAAACAAACCAAAAACTGATTTGTATAATGTCCTCAAAGAATCCTTGTATTCACAATCAATTTGATTTGATTTTATTGGAGTTTTAGCTGTTTTCAACTGCTATGGATGGCAACTGCTATGGATGGCAACTGGAACACCTAGCCGTTGGTTCCTGGTATTTCTCTCACCAGGACCACAACAATATCATAATCATCCTCCAGTTGCTCTCTCACATAGATGATTTATACCTATTGGAGAGTCACATATGACTTTAATAAATGCCAGAATGGATACTGGCTCACTCACAAACATGAGAAAACAGCTTCAAACAGACTGATTACAAGTTTATGTCTGGAAATAACCATATAATTATAATGATAAGGACTTGGGACGAATACTGTCTATAGATCATTATGTTGAAACACAATGTGTATGTTCAAAATGTAAATGTTAACATAATGAATACAGGAAAGTCCAAATGTAAAAGTTTATGTTGAACTCAACAATAACCCCAAAACCACATTGATACTGGCTCACTCACAATAAAACATGAGAAGACAGCTTCACAAAGACAGATTACAAGTTTATTTTTGGACATAACCATAAGGAACAATGAGTAGACATGAAAACTTCTACAACAGAATGGATTTCCACATTATGTCTGGACAATCAGTTTAACCTTAACCCTTCCCCCAGCCGACGGACAGCGAGGGATCACAATATCTCACCCTATGTAAGCTAGATAAAGGTCAGTTTTTAATGGTCAAGTTCTCAAGTTGCATGGCACAGATAAAAGGTCTTGGCAAGAGGTAATACCGTATCCATGAGTGCAATACAATAATATCAGTGAAAAACTAGCATAGAATTATACAAAACAAATTCTGAATACAAAATTGTTGAAAAAAATGTAAATTTTTGCACTATTTTTAGGAAATTTCTCTGCCATTAATTAGGAAAAATGACAGAGTTGGCGAAAAACCAGAAATCTTTGAATGTCTGACAGTTCCAAATAATCTGTCAGACCGAATAAAATTTTGTCAGACAGAACTCTCATTCACTATCTAGACAGATCAAAAGGAGTGTCAGACATTTGGACTGACAGTAGCAAATAAATCATCAGACCAAGGAAATTTTATCAGATATGTCTGATTGTCTGATGGTTTTCGCCATGTCTGAAATGAGCCATTTTTCAATTAGAAAGACACCTTTTATAGGCCTCTGATAAACAAGAGCTGTTAGAGGACAGCAAAGCGCGACTATCAAGTGCTGTAAAGTGAAAAAAGTCTAAGTAGAAAAAGTGTAAAATTCTGCTAAATTACAAGTCAGAGGAATGAATCTATGCCTAGAGGCTGATATCATATTCACAAAAGCATGTGCAAAGTTTGAAAGCAAAAGCCCTAGCAGAAACAAAGTTATGACAGTTATATGACAGTTGCACATAAAAACTTAACCAAACATTTCTAATTCGAAAAAGGGTAAAATTTAACTATTACAAGTCAGAGTAATGAATCTATGCCTAGATGCCATTTCGCTCCATTTTGCCAGGAATGTTCCATTGCATACTTTAGTACAACCGCTTTTATACCATTTAGAATAGGCCTGTCTTCCAACAAGGGAAACGCTTCCTTGATACTGATTTGCAGAACGCTAGAAAAGTTGCGAAAGCTTTAAAATCGACGCCAAATTCAACAGGAACCCAGCAATAAATCACCGATTTTCGAACGCATAACCACAAAAACTGTGAAGCTGACCTGCGCCTTTGTTTTCGCCTATTAACATTGTTGGTTTTCTCATGTGGTCAGAAACTGAAATTCCTGTCATTGTAAAAGTTCAGAATCAGAAGCCTGACTGTCCAACTCTTTCAAATTTAAACTAAACGCTAGCTTTCCTGTAGGGGGTTCATGCAGACGGGCTGCTCATACCAGGCAGTTAAAAAATAAGATGAAATCAATTTAAGCTTGATCGTTTATTGAAAATCTTATTTAAAAGTGCAATCTCAAATAGCATCAAATGCTTCCAGCAGGAGTGATTTTCAGGTCTCAGAAATGCTAAAGTTCATTTTCAGTCGGGGGCTTTGCCCCCTGAACCCCATACCGCCCCCCCCCCCCCCCTTAGTTGCCCTAATTTAGTCGGTTTGGTCTGCATGCCAATTATCAGCGAAAATCTGATAATCAATTAGTCACAGTACTATACTTTATCATTTGAAGTAGCCATATGGCATAAAATTAAAAAGTTTGTTTACATGTAGACAACACACAAGAGTGTTATCAGTCAACAGCAGGTATTCCACGATCGGCGATCATGAAATTGACAGCCATAAAACCCTAATTATTTATCTCTGTATTTGGGTCTCCCTAAAAAGCGTCGGGAACTCCCGGGAAACGCCAGGAAATGCCGGGAGATCTTAATCGGCGTCAGGGCCATCGACAGACCTAATTTAGCGTCGAGATACATAAATCTATGTATTTGAGATCATAATTTGCATTTGAATGACAAAATTTAATGGTATACATGTTGTATGGCTTTAAAATTTATAATATCCACTGTGTATAACCGTACAGTGAGCCAAACCGGAAGTGCCACCGACTGTACGCACAAATATCACTAGTTCACCTCAAATAATTCAACAGTCATTTTTATCGTATCGGGGTAAATTTTTATCTATTCATCGCTTTTAAACGCGGTTTGCGATTATAAAAAGCGAACTGAACATACCTGTCATTTTTGTTCTTCGTTACACCCTGAAACGGCGCTTTTGCCTACAAATCAGGATTTAGCACTCGCAATCACCGAGTTTCGTTCCATTTTGGCCGTGGTTGTGACAGATTTTTCTCCCGAAAGGTATGTTTCGACACACAATACATAGTGTTTTACTGATGGAAGAGTCGTTTAATCTAATATCTTGAAAACCCCATTCTCCGTTTTGCAGCGGGAGCTCGGATATTTGAAAAAAAGCCTACTGAAAACAACCACCCTGTTGCCAACAACTGTACGACTAGTTTCCAAAATGTTTTTCGTTACCGTACGACTAGTTCTTCGTTACTGTATGACTAGTGTCCAGTATGTAATGCATGTTTATGTTTAATTTATTGGTGTTTTACGCCGTTGTCAATTGCTATGATCATATCGCGGTGGCTGGAGCACCTAACCATTGGTACCTGTTGTTTCTCATACTAGTACCGGCACAACACCGTAACCGAGCCTCTAGCTGCTCGCCCACATAGGTTAACGATATCAAACCATTGGAGAGGGACATTTTTGTCAGAAAGGACATTTGCCGCGGCCGGGTATCGAACCCGGGACCTTTCGAGTAAGAGGCAGATGCGCTACCAACTGCGCTATAGTCGCGGCCTACAGGCACTTTTGCTTCCATACCAATCCTATTCATTTTGAAAATTTGATATTTTTATTAGGGATCATTTTGGGGCGCGATTTGGACAAATTCTCTCATTTTTTTTTTCTTTTTTTTTTTTTTTTTTTTTTTTTTTTTTTTGCCAGAAATCTCACTCAAATTTGCTCGAAAAATTTAAAATATATAGTAAGAAATTTGATCAAATCTCTCACTGAAAATTCATTTTCTCTCATTAGTTTTCGCTGAATGAGACATTTTCTCTCAAGCAGTTTGAGAGACAGATTTATCCCTGTTGTATTATATATTTATCATACGAATAAAATAAATAGGGCCTATGTTGAAACTAATCAAAGTTGGATTTGGGCTTTATCAAATTCTTATAAAAATACAGAATTGATACTCGTTTTGTCGACATCGGATAAGTCTATTTTTGCCTAAGTCGAAGTGAAGTAGGCCTACCGTCCTCATCAAATGGGTATCAAGTATGTTAAACAATATTATTTTGAAATAAATGTAGCGATTGAAATATATTTAACCCTTTCCCAAACAAGACCTGGTTTTGACGTCCCTGATTGAATTGGCTTGGGAAAACATTGAGGCAAAAGAAGAAACTGCTGATAACCAGCAGTTTCTCCTTTTGTCTCAATATTTTCTATGCTATATTTTACACAAATTCTATCTTTAATATCTTCCATTTTGTCATTTCTGGCAGTTTTTGAAGTAGATCACCCTAGAATTTTGTCGTTTGGGAAAGGGTTAAAGAATGATAGAATTTGTCCCTTTCGAACAAGTTATTTTCTTTTTTTTTTAAATATCAGGATTGGAAATGACAAAATTCTTCAATGGTGCAAACACTGTTCATTAGGTCTATACGGGGATATGTATCCTTTATTTGCCCTCTCCTGCTTTTGTAAAGCCAGCAGCTAGAGCTCAGATCTAAAATAACTTTAGTCTTGTAGCAACATTCTCACAGATCGCCGATGAGTAGTCACCGACTGTTTATCGACTTAGTGTATCGGACAAGAAATGCCAAGACAGTGCTGTTTGATCTGTAGGTTTTCGTTGATCGATTTCTAGTCATGAAATAATAACGAGTTTAGAGGTCTTTATTCGCCAAATAAAAATCGATGTGCTACGGACTACATCATCAGTGTCGGTAAAAACCGAGGCGCTCAGCGCCGAGGTATTTGCGTTAACATGTAGTTCAGAGCACAGAGGTTTTTATTTAGCAAATAAAGACATCTAAACTTGTTATTATCTCCATTATAACACTCTAAATAATAATTCGAAATGTGTTGTTTTGTGTAAATTCTGCCATGATCTAGTTTTCAGCGTAGGAAACGCATTGGTGGTTTAGTGATATTATTGATGACGTCATTTGACGCAGGTGATGTTTTTATCGTTGTTTTGTCATATTATGGAAATGGAAATTAACAGCAATTAATCCGAGATGCCTTGTCAATGAGCCGGGACTTCATGTCCGGGGAATTAATGTCACAGCCCTTGTGTCTGTACAGGTGTTGCTTTGCGTCTTCAGGAGGTTGCATATAAAAGTTCGGACGACCCGGAGATATGGTACTGGCATATTTTAGTAGAATCGGAGATGTTATTGAAAATTAATTGGCGGTATGTCATTGATTGATAGAGGCATCAGCCAACAAAAACAGAATATTTTCATGATCGGCAGCGTGTCTGCAAATATACACTCACCCGAACTTCTAAACGGCCACTTTTATTTTTTGAATAAATAAATCATATCAATTCACTTGGATTGTGTGTTTGCTTTTTAAACTTAACGAAGTCACATTCTATCTTTTCGAACAATGAACAGTAGTGTCACGTCAAAAAAGAAGCACGTGACGTCATTTTGATCGAAACGTTTAAATTGTACGTGCGTATTTTGAATTACGTGATAAATATCGATTCTGTTTTGATAAGTAATCCATATGGATAGCCCAGTCAGAAAAACATTTAACATGACAAGACTTATTATCAAAACGCGAGAAATGACCTTCGGAATATTTGATGTTGGGGCTCCAGTCAAAAAGGTCAATTTGATAATTTCCTTTTCTAACAAAATCTTAATGCAATCATTCGATTTCTTTTGTCTCAGGGGTAAACATATCGTTTTTATTGTTTGTCGATGGATCGAATCAGATATTTGCGGCTTTTTCACAAAAAAGCAAATTTAGGATGAGCGCATGCGTACCGGAAATGGTCATAAAACACGACGACGGCCACACTTAAGGACTACTATTCGTCAACAAGATGGACAGCTTTATAAAGCAATATTTAGAAATAATTCCATGCATGTACAAATAACGATAAACGAAATTTGGGTAACCCTAGCCACCCAATCCACTACAAACGGCTATGAGGCACTTTAATAAAAGTGATCCTAGGCCGCATCGTCTTGACGAAATGTCAAAGCCTTAGCACTGTGAAACACATTTTGAAGCCTAAACTGTACTAAACATCGCCTATGTTATCGGAAAATGGATTTGACACAAAATACGTTTCGTGATTAATCAAGATTCACGTCTTCGACGTGTTAAACAGACGGATTCGAGCACTGCCAAAGTAAATGATTTAGAAGACCTGACTCGGCAAACCTGGTATTTCCGCACAGTACCATACCCTACAGTATCTTCAAGAATGCATATTATCCACGAGAATAGGATTCTTAGCCATGATAAATGTACACAAAGATCACATGGGATATTAAGTTGCGATATGCGAATTTTCATTTCTGGGGTAGTGCACTTCTAAACGCCACCATTTCATTAATTTTGAAATCAGCTTCTAGAAACTTTGTCATATTTTTCAAAAATGAATGTATTTTACAAAGAACTAAAACAACATGAGCGATCATCAGAGATTTTGATTTATAGGTGAAAGAATGAGGTGGCCGTTTAGAAGTTCGGGTGAGTGTATACTGCTAGTTTAAACCAACCGATCAACCGACTGAAATTTCTCTGTTTTAAAAAAGTCGGTGAAGTCTCATTGACTAGTTGCTGAAAATCTGTCGGGATTCTGCCGAACATCTAACGGACTATAACTAAACATTTAAAACATCGCCGACGTTCCAACTTCCAGGCAATTTCATGTAACACCGACTTTCTTAAATCGGCCGGTATCAAAGAAATTAGCCGCCAATGCTGGGGCGTCGCTTTTATGTGACTACTCGACCAAACCATTCCTCAGTCAAGTGACTACCTTGGTATACTTCTACATTGTAATTTGAGCATAGAAACAACCTAGAACCGCATACATGCCCATACCGCCAATGCCTATGTGACTCTACCAGGCAAAAATCACATAAAATTTGGTTGTGCCGTTTTTATCAGCGATTTCGCTCATTTTGTTGCTGTCAGACCAGTAGAAAATATTGACGTAAGACTGACGTCGATTTGTGTTGAAGTGATTGGTTTTCCTATCAGCCACATTAAAGCCGCGCCTTGGCAGTGGCTATTACCCTTATTTTGCAATTAGGCTGGTGTGCAGGTCATCGGATGAAACTGGTTGGGCATATGCAATGCATCTGAGTGGGACCCAGCGAGATGTCAACGATATGTCACTGATGATTGCAAAAATGAGTCAGACACTTCAGCAATGCGTAAAAAGTCAGCTGTACAACGTCAGACAGTCGACAGTATCCCGTCAAATAGTCGGTGTGTAGTCACCGAGGCTTCATCGACTTCTTCAGACATTCAAAATGCCACTGATTGATCGTTGATTTTAACTTGAGGTGCAAATTGGCCGACAAGTCGTCGATCATACAAAAACTGCTGTTTCTGTCGGCCAATGCGACGATCCATCGACTATGCATCTTCGATTAATCGCCGAGAATTTCCCGATATTACCAAAAACCCCATTGCAGGCACGTCAGAGCGTTCATATGACAGCAGCAACCGATCAAGCAAAATCAAACAACCAATCCGCGGCATTTTTAGTCGGTAAAGCGTTGGCGAAATCTCACCGGCGATTGGACTGAATACTTCAATTATACACATCACAAACTTGTTTGATCTCTTTTGTCGTGTCGTGCATTAAATCGCCAATAAAAGAAAAAAAAACGACCAAATTTAACACCAGATAAAAACTACCTAATCAACTGGGGGCATGTTAGATTTTGATTTTATTGGGTTTTACGCCGTTTTCAACTGCTATGGTCGTATCACAGTGGCTGGGGCACCTAACCATGGTTTCCTGGTATTTCTCTCACCAGTACCATCACAAAATCCAAACCTAGCCTCCAGCCTCCTCATATAGATGACACCCATTTGTAAGTGACAAATGACTTTTGTCAAATGTCAGAATGGAAACTGGCCAAGCTGGGGTTTCACCTCTCGACCCCTAACGGCATTTTAGATTTATAAAGAATTTAGTAAAGGGTCAAATACTTTTCACAAACAATTGGCCAGCATACAGTCATTCATCTGACAATGAACAGCCAACATTTCCAACATGTTCTTAAGGTAGTCAAGCCCTAATGAGACTCACGCGACGTCGGAATTATTCAGGCAATGTCGTTAACATGTGGCAGTGGAACGTTCCACCACCGAATGCTTACAATGATGCAGGCATAAGTTCGGATTAGGTAACAAATTTGAACGATGTCCCTCGAAAAATTCCAATGTAGTATGATTCCCAATAGGGGTGGACTACCTTAATTCAATTGTCAGCAATTTCTTGATAAGTTGGCAAAGCGGACATGTATCATTCTACCATACGTCGGCTAAGCCATAAGCCATCAAAGCAGAATATCAGAATACAGCCATTCATCTTACAAAGTACAGTCGATATTTCCAACACATTCTTAAGGCAATCCATTCTAATGGAGATTCACGCAACATAGGAGTTATTCCTGCAATATCGTTAACATGCAGCTGTGGAACGTTTCACAGCGGAATAATTACAATGTCGCACATATAAATTCGGATTACGTTACAAAGGTTATCGACGTCGCTCGAAAAATTTTGAAGGCGCTTTAATCTCATTTGGGATGGATTACCTTAATGCAATTATGAGCAATTTCTTGATAGGTTGGCAAAGCCGACATACACTTTTATCATTCTACCATATGTCGGCAAAGCCATAAGCCATCAAAGCAGAATCCCAGAATACAGCCATTCATCTGACAAAGTACAGTCGACATTTCAAACATGTTCTTAATTATTCCGGCAATGTCGTTTAAATGCAGGGGTGCAACATTCCACCACCTCATGTTAACGATGTCACAC
Source organism: Fragum sueziense (assembly GCA_963680895.1). Lineage (NCBI taxonomy): Eukaryota > Metazoa > Mollusca > Bivalvia > Cardiida > Cardiidae > Fragum > Fragum sueziense. Next base: position 47,451,398 of record OY804602.1, on the reverse strand, counting down.
TTATAAGTTCGGATTAGGTAATAAATGTTAACGATGTCGCATGAATCTCATTAGGATTGGACTACCTTAATACAATTATCAGCAATTTCTTGATAAGTTGGCAGAGCGGATATGTATCATTCTACCATACCTCAGCAAAGCCATAAGTCATCAAAGCAGAATATCCGAATACAGCCATTCATCTAACAAAGTACAGCCAACATCACCAACATATTCTTAAGGACAGATCCTCCATTTATTTCCCACGGTAAGAATTTTTTTATTTTTTCTGTACTGATATTTAAATATATGAGAAGTAAAAAATGACTTAAAAACTATAGGTCACCAAGCGAATTAGAAAGTTATTGAATTTCAAGGGAGACTACTCTTGTCTAAAATTGCAAAAATGAGGTGTCACTTAAATACCCACAAAAAAGGTGTTCGAAATGACTAGGATTACATAAATAAGTCTTTATTGTGTTCAACATGTTTTATTCTGTCTAAATGAGTATCAATTTGGGAAAATTTAGTGATGATTTTGAAATTTTTAGTAAAACATACTTTCAAAAGTAGCTGAAATTGCTCTTTTTTCGCAACGTTTCTGATGATAAAAAATATTCCAGCGGTAAGAATTTTTTCTTTTTTGGTATAGAAATAGTGTTTGGTCATACCTACAAAAACAAAAAAAAAAAAAAAGAAAAATATATCAAACCAAGCGTTTTTCTTAGTTATAAGTAAAATTTGGTTTACTTTTTACAGCTCTGTCCGAAATTGTTTCACTATTTTTATCCATTTTCTTCCTTATTACCAGCTTTAGATAATAAAACGTGTCATCTTTTGTGTCCATCTGAAGCGGACTATCTCATATAGACACCACGTTGCTTTTGTTGCCCCGTTTCCTATCGCTAACGCCACATTTTGAACGCGTAACAGAAAGCGAAATGTACCATCCGAGTACTATTACACTTTAATTGACCAAACAGAGAAAATTGAAATAACCGAAAAGGGTCTTGTCATTTATCAACCAAACATTAACTAAATGTAAGAAATACATTTGCTGAAAAAGGCCAATTACTGAAACGGCTTTATTTCGTTATTTAGGATATGCGCAGTAAGTTGCGCAGTAACAACTGGAGGATCTGTCCTTAAGGTAGTCCATCCCTAATGAGATTCATGGGACGTTTGAATTATTTGGGTATTGTTGTTAACATGTGGCTGTGGAACGTTTCACCAGGTAATGTTTACAACGTAATAAATGTTAATGATGTTGCTCGAAAAAATTTGAAGTTGCATGAATCTCATTAGGCTTAGACTACCTTAATTCAATTATCAGCAATTTCTTAATAAGTTGTATAAATGTATGTGGGCAGAAATAACACTTAAAGTCGTGTTCAGACGTCATTCTTCATCTGTGCTGAAACGAAACGGACATAATATTTCAAACATGTCGCTATGCCAGAGCGAAACTATTGTACCCAAATTTCCCAAATTTCATAGGAGAGGAAAAATGCTGCTTAATTCTCTTAATGTTAAATGACAACTTGGATAACACACGTGACTTTTGGGAAGAGTTCACATTGTTTAATTTCGCAGCTTATACTCTATGGATTAAGACGAGATAAAGTTCGCCGTACGTGCATTTGAGAGGGCCATTCTATGTTGTAACTCGACTTTGCCCAGAATCCAGTGGTTTCTTCTAACATTCTAGCGAAAAAAAATCTGTGCACGTGAACGCCATCCACTTTCGTTTTTTACCGAAAAATACTGACATGATTATTTGAAAGAAGATCACTCAGATTATTTGACCTAGAGACATAGTGTCTGACCATCACTCATACTCAGAATGCCTGCTTGATACATGTATAGCGGACGATAATTGACCTGACAGAGCTTTCCATTCGATTAGCATGGGCTGCTCTGCCAGGTCATTTCTCATGAGGTATACATTGAGTATATGTAAAAAGCGTCAATTAACAAAAGGGTTGCTGGTTTACGGAGAAAGAACACATCTTGAAATGAAGTATAGGGCTGTTAATCGAATGCCTCATCCCTTTGCTTACATTTTCCAAGAAAAAAATAAACGCAAAACTATAAAGCAATTAACTAGAGTAACGAAGTCCAGCCCATCAATACATTGTTATGGTGACACTAGTCGTACAGTTGTTTGACGATAGGTTGTGACTAGTGATTCTGTACATTTGTCGCTAGTCGTACAGTCAGTCGGAAGACAGGGGTGTAATTCTTCGCTAAATACTCAGGAGTGTATAATAACTAGGCAAAAACAGGGACATAGGGCTTCAAGAATAAATATTGGCCTGTCTTTCTGTGCGTGTTTCATCAAAATTCATGCACTCAGTAACGAAAAATGACATTGGAAACACAAATTTGATGGGTCGGAAAAATGAAAAGTCAGTGATTTGCAACCGAAATTACTGTTTGATGGATAAAGTATACATACTATCACAAAAATTATCACCCAGGCTGAACAAAGTTTACTTTCGCTCATCAACATCGAAAACCGCGTTTAGATTCGTTTCCTGAGCTTTCAACAATTTCGATATGAAAACGTGACCCTATTTGTTTATCGAGGTGAACTAGTGATATTTGTGCGTACAGTCGGTGGCACTTCCGGTTTGGCTCACTGTACGGTTATACACAGTGATATCGGGTTATTTTGTGAGGCTGTGTCAAAGCGCCGGGAGATCTAAACCAGTGTCAGGAGGCGTCTTGAGACCTAATTTAGCATCATGAAACAGACATTCTGGTATTCAAGATGATCATTCAAGATGATAATTGGTTTTTAAATAATAAAATTTAACGATGTATGGCTTTAAAATTTATTCTATTTATATATTTTATGAGGCTACTGAGAAGCGCCGGGAGATCTAAATTAGTACTGGGCGTCCAAAGACCTATCGTTGCGTCGAGAAACATAAATTTCTGTATTTGAGATCATAATTTGCATTTGAAATACAAAATTCAAAATTTATTATTTTGGTTTACTTTATAAGCCTATGTAGAAGCGCCGGTAGATTTAAATCGGCGTTGGGTTGTATCTAGAGACCTGTATGAGACTGAATTACGAGATCTTGTCAAAATGTTAAAATCGCTGATTGGTAGCACCATCCATTAATCGATCTCGTTAAAGAAGGTGTGAATTGGATATTAACAGCAAACTCAATTCCTTCTATTTTCAATAAATTCTTTACTCTTTATTGCTTCACATAAACATATTGTTATAGCAACATACAAACATGAATTGTAACAATAAACTACATAAGAAGAACTCGTTATGTAAGATTGTAACAAAACGATGAATCGGATTTACTTATTGCCACCCCACCTTGGCGATCAATTCTATCGTCTCTCAGTGACTGGGAAAGGCCTGCGCCATGGGCCATAGTCACATTAAAATCCCAAATGTCACATTGTTTTAGTCAATGAGTGGGTCCTTGTCCCATTGAATTTTGTTGTAGTCAAGAAAGGAGAAATTTTACTCTATATTTGTCATATTAGTTTTCAAAATGTCACATTGATTTTCTAAGAGGATGGGCCATTGTCACATTTAAAAAATGTTTAACAAAATCACTGGTCTCTGTATACATTATAATTCAGCTCGTCTGGGAAAATCTCGGAGGAACTACCAGGTCTCAGTGAGACGTACAATAAGTTGGTGTAAGTCAGGGATTTTGTTTTTAACAGATTTACAGTTAACATTTATCACAGTTAAACGTTCTGCATCTTTCAATTTATTTTTGGGGATTGATTTCACTTGGATTGGAGTAGACGTAGCTGTGGGGCGTATTTCAGGTGAGTCCTGGGTATTGAAATCAAAGTCGGAACAGTTTGACAGGTTTCGAAGGGGCCAGTAGTAGGATTTATCACTAATTGTATTGAGAGAATCTGTTAGTGATAGGTGAAAATTTGTATTGCCACAAAGACAACAATGCCAGCTAACTTTTGAATCTGACAGCTTATCACAATTCGAATCACCAATGCCCTCACAATCAATGTGGAACCAATTTTTGTCACAGCTGCCGCAGCATATGCCCTTCTGTGTCAAGGACATATTTTGTTTACATAAACCACATGGATAATTAGAGTTATCTTCCATTCTGGGTGATAATGCAGTGTTCGATTGGCCAGGATTTGTCTCTTAATCTCATATTTGGCTTGCTAATAGGCAAAACAAGAATATAAGTGAGCTAATCTTAGGTTTATGCGAGGATCTTGTATACATGCATCCTTGTTTAAAAACTTTCAAGAGTGAAGCTCCAATAATATTAGGTCTGGGTGTGACAACTTCACAAAGGAGTAAATCATCCCTTGGATCTGAAGGGAATAAGCTTTTAACAGTGAAAAAGAAAAAAAATCATCATAATACTGATCTTAGTATCCATGGTGAAAGATACTTGATGATTGATGTTGTCTATCCAAAATAAGGTACCATCCGGACACTATGCTAGTTTTTTGCAGTAGGCACAAACACCTTACTGTGGTAGTTTTTCTTCGAAAATCCCGCACAGTTAGTTAAATATTAGTTTTCCTAGATGAGATCTTACCAACACCAATAAAAGAAAAGCTAATTTGGGTCTGTATTCATGAGAAATATATGTAAATTTGTGATCGAGTTGAGAAACAGGAAGTGCACTCTTCCCGGCGTTTAAACAGCTGATTTAACCCACTACTGATTAAAATCCAATAATATAATCATTCCTACTACATAACAATAACAATAAACGATTAATAGTGTGATCTACGGTAAGAAAATACATTGTAAATCAGTGAAACTTACTCACCATCGGCTTGCAATCTCCGAATCTGTCAATGCTCTTGTTCCGCGCATGCGTTGTTACCTTGTTCCCGGCTTTCACGACGCATAAATGATAAGGTAGCATTATTGAATTTGAAGCAGGGAACCTTCAAGCGTGAAATTCAAATATCGAAGGTTTTATGTAAGGGATACAACTCGTACTTCATATCATGGACTTTGGACGAATATCGTCCCTCGTCATTATGTTGAAAAAAAGATTTATGTTCAAAATGTAAATTTCAACATAACGATTACAAAAAAGTCCATATATAAAAGTTTATGTTGAATTCAACATTAACACCAATTCAACATAAACCCTTATTGGACCACGGTCCTTTCCCCATAAACCGCAAATGTTGGCGCGGACGGACGGACATACAGACGGACAGACGGACGACGGACAAAAAGCGATCACAATAGCTCACCTTGAGCACTTCGTGCTCAGGTGAGCTAATAATGATATTAATATCTTCATGCATAAATAGCTAAAGCACAACTCTCCCATGACATATGACAAAAGTTCACACTTCTTATGTTGTAGCCTATTTCGGCATCTTCCAGGAACACAAAGTAATAAGCAATACTGTCCATACTCGTTAAATCAAGGAACCTATAAAAAATGCACCAACACTTCCTCTAGTAAATTGATCCAATATAAAACTGACAATTCTTGCCCTATAGCAAAGCAATACTGTCAAAAAAATTCACAATTATTGACCATTATTTCGCTCTTATTGACTGTCAGTGAATTTGCTAACGGAAGGACTGTGTGTATCTTAAATACTGTAACTTATTGTAATACTGAGAATCTATCAATTATTTTAATTCAAAAGTACCGACATCAGCACTTCCTCTCACATATTTGTTTAATCTAAAACCATCAATTCTTGACCTATAGCATTAACCAACACTGTAAAAAAAAGTACATGTTTATTCACCGATTGATTGATTGATGACTATTGAGGTTTACCACTTCTTTCAAATAGCTGCCATGGTCATATCCCATGCTGAAGCACCCTTTATTTTTTCATACCGGTACAACCACAACATCCTTAACGAGCCTCCAGCTGCTCGCCTGTAACAGTTAACGTCCATTATGAAAAGAAAATTGTATTCAGTTTGAAATCTCAACCAACAGCTAAAGTACTGAATATTGAACAATTTAAGAGACCTCGTATAAGAAGTCTATTGCATTATCATTACCATTATTATCAGTTGATTGATTGGTTAATTGGGGTTTAACTGTTATGATCATATCGCAAATACTGGATAACCTAACCAATGATTCCTGTCGTTCTCATACCAGTATTAACCAAAACATCCTTACCGAGTCTCCAGCTGCTCGCTGGTTAACAATTATCAAACCATTGATGGCTGACTATTTTGTCAGACAGGACACAGCCAGGAATTAAACCCGCGATCTCACAAATGAGTCTGATGCACTACGGATGCGGCCACTCAATATGGATCAAATCCAGGACCTCATGAATGAGTGTCCGATGCGCTATGGAAGCTGCCATTCATTATTATCGGTCCATTGTCACAGGATAATATTAGTTCACCACATTGCAATCTTGCAATGTGTTAAAGGGGGACAAGCTAGACTGTCGAAAATGCAAATGGCACAATAATTACAAACCAGAAATAACGTATGAAATTACCAACCTGAAGATCATTTATGTCCACAAGTAAGCACTCATCGAGCTTTATTAAGTATTAAAATCCAAGTCAATTAATAACATGCTGGTCGTCCTTGTTTTTGTTTTGTAACGGCTACATATGCCCAACCTTCAAAAATCAATTACGTCAGAGATACGTCATCTGTGCTCTGCGAGATTTAACACACCGTACAACCGACTGCGTCGAAAGTTTGCGAAGGCAGATTCGGCATCTGATGTCATGTGCATGGTAGGTCAAATGAATTAACTTTTATAAATTAACGAAAGGATCTTTGGTATTCTACAGTTGATAAATACGCGTATAAATGTTCAGTGTTTGTACAAAATAAACATTTCCACGTATCCCTCGCAAATAAGGTCACAGTCATCGACACAGCCGGTTGTACGGTGTGCTAATATCGCGGAGGTGTGTCTCGTTGACCTTGACCTTGTCTTGTTTTGAAGTAAAAATAGAATGTGTAAACACGCTTGTAAAGGATTGATCTATAGCAAAGGAAAGATGTTTTTCGCCGAGATTGAGGTTTTTATGCATTGCTAATTGTTTTTTCCATGCACAAGTATGAGTTCCCGAACAATTCAGAAGCATAAAAACATAGAATGAGCCCCTTTAAGGGGAAGGATTAAATGAATAGACAGTAAAAGAACTAGAGAACACAAGAATCAATTCCTCATGTCGATTATATAAACATTGATTCCTTGTTTCAAATCATTTTCTTTTCCCTATACCACACCAAGAGGCCAACATTAAATCAAGTGACTTGACTCTTCTTATCCACCTAGCAGTGGGAGTCTATGTCCGAAAAGATATTCACCTCAGCCTTAAGAATTAAGCCTGAAGACGATGATTCAGTGCAATACGAGCCTGATAGCTCAGTCTGTAACGTCAGAGTCTGTCAATTCAGGCCTTGTATAAGTTTGAATACCGGCTTGGCCAATATCCAATCTGACATTTGACAATGGGTGTGAGTCATCTACGTAAGAGAGCAACTGCAGGCTCAGGTAATACTGGTGAGAGAAATACCAGGAATCCACAGTTAGGTTATAATTTAAGCCACCACAGTAAGACCATAGAAGTTGAAAGAGGCATAAACCGAAATCAGTCAAATCAAAGTTACTGACAGCATGAAAAAGATTGCAACAATCAATGTCTAATTCTGATTAGAACCATTAATTACTTGTTTGTGGTCAGTCAGCAATGAGCACTGTTACATTGATTACAAGATAAGACTTGCTTCTACATGGAAACAGATCCCTTAACCCATTCCCAAATGTAGGGTTGGATACCAAAAACCAGTTAAATGTTTGCAATAATCTTTATCTGTTCTCAACCCATTCATATAGAGTGACCCTTTTGAGTCATGGCAGCCACCATAGCGCATTAATTGTAGCGCATAATTATGGCTCTCACTTGAAGGGTTCCCTGTTCGATCCTTGGCCACGGCAAATATCCTTTCTGACAAAAATGTCACCCACCAATAGTTTGATATCATTAACCTATGTGGACGAGCAGTTGGAGGCTCGGTTAGGGTGTGGTGGTAGTACTGGTATGAGAAACAACAGGAATCCATGGTTAGGTGCTCAAGCCATTGCAATATGACTATAGCAGTTGAAAACGGCCTACGACCCCAATAAAGCAATATGATAATCCTGCTCAAGAAAGTCAAGTTATCATGCTAAAGATTAATGCTAACAAATAATCAATGTCTAATGCTGATTACGACCATTGATTCCTAGTTTGTGGTCAGTCAGCATTACCTTAATTACAGCGTAGCACTTGCTTCTTCATGGAATCAGTCATTTAATGATTGGACTGCTCCAAATTAACTCTTTTCTAGTCAATACCTGGGGCTCGTATTATCAATGATCTTACAACATATTCACCATAACGATTTCCCCCCTCCAACTTGATGGGTAAAATATATCTGATAATATGGGCCCCTGAATTTGAGAGTTATGCTCCTGCACACTGCACTTCTCCTTGGTGAGATCTGTCTACCAATGAAGTTTCAAGATCAAAGCTACTTTACTTTCAGACATATGATCCATACAAAATCAAAGTCTGAAAAACAACAAAGGGCAATAACTCAGAAAATAAGCAAGTTAGAGTTTATACTCCTGGTACACTGCACTTCTCCTTAGTAAGATATATCTACCCATGAACTTTCATGATCATAGCTACTTTACTTTTAGAGATATGGTCTGGACAAAATCAAAGTCTGAACTGCCATGTATCAAGCCGAAAAATTTGACATCTGGACCCATGGTGTTGAATGCTTAGTTGGACCAGAGGTAAAATTAGTAATGAGCCCCCATTTCCTGTTCGTTTCATTATTAAAAAAATCATAGGCAGAAGAAAAATTATTGTTCATAAGATAAATTCTACTTTTCATAATTATTTTCGTCCATATTTAGTTCTGAGGGTGGTGAATAATGAAAACAATTTGACGCACATAGTTATCGAATAACTCAAATATTCAAATGTATCGTTACAGCCCTTAAATTATCAATATCAGTAGTGTCGTCTTCAGTATCTTTTAACCCTTTCCCAAACGACAAAATTTCAGGGTGCTCCATTTTGAAAGCTGCTGCAGACAACAAAATTAAGATTGAAAACCATTGGATTTGTGTAAAATACTGCATAGAAAATATTGAGGCAAAAGGAGCAGTTTCCTCTTTTGCCTCAATGTTTTCCCAAGCCTATTCTATCAGGGACATAAAAACTAGGTCTTGTTTGGGAAAGGGTTAAGTTGGATCACCCTAAAATGTTGCTGTTTGGAAAATGGCTATGTTGATTGTTCTGATTATTGTAGAACAGATTTTGCTCAAGCTACATTTCTAACAAAGATGGAGTTACTGTAGATGGAGTTACTGTATTTTTTAATTTCTACCAATGAAAGGGAAGTAATAAACATTTCACAATTTTGATGACACAGAAGTTGTTTCCCCTGAATTGTATTTTTTTTCCCAAGGAAAGCTATGAGAAAGCCAAGACTTCTTTGAAATGGTTAGGCGAGAGATTATTAAGGTGAATATTCTGATTTTTATTTTTGGATAGTTATTGCTTATGATACATTTTGCACAAAGATAGGCACATCATGGGATTACTGCATTTTCTAATCCCTACCAATGAAAGGGAGGTAATATAATACTTATTATTATTGCTGACACCTAAGTTATTTCCCTTGAATTATAAAATTTCCACATAGACCTATCACTGGTGGTGAACTCGGCCAAAGCGTGGGACGTTTTTTCGCGATAATAGTATTCCGTAGGTGTTGCTATAAAATATCCTATATAGATTTCATAACAACACAGACGGTTTGTCAATACATATTGTTAAACCCGGTCTATTTTTAGAAAAAAATCATTGTTATTAGAAAAACTATCCAATCAGATCTTTAAACTCACATTTAAACGCAAAATATCTGTACCTTGTTGTAGCAAAAAACGTCCCTCGCTTTGGCCGAGTTCACCACCAGTGCCTATGAGAAAGCTATAATTGACATTATCAGACGAGACATTGTTTTCTGCAACTCAGTTAAGTGAGAGATTATTAAATTTGTAGTTTGACAGAGTTTTGAGGATTGTAGACATATAGAGCATACTTCAATATTGATTTGGTTGCAGGCTTCAATGCAGACTTCAAACTAAGCTAGCTTTCACAGCTTGAAAATTATTTTAGCTTTCACCCCATTATATTCAGGCTTGTACCTTAGGGCTTTTCAAATGCGCAGAGCAGCGGCCTTAGCGCAGTTGGTAGCGCATCTGCCTCTCATTCGAGAGGTCCCTGGTTCGATACCCGGCCGTGGCAAATACCCTTTCTGAGAAAATTGTCACCCACCAATGGGTTTGAAATCGATGACCTAAGTGGGCGAGCAGCTGGAGGCTCGGTAAGGGTGTTGTGGTAGTACTGGTTTGAGAAATAACAGGAATCCATGGGTAGGTGCTCCAGCTGCCGCGATATGACCCTGGTAGTTGAAAACGGCGTAAAACCCCAATAAACTCAAACTCAAACTTTTCAAATGCGCAGCAATTTTATCCTAATTGGGATAAAGTGAGTCAGAGTCAAAGTTGATAGGTCTATCCTTTGAAGAATGAGACAACCAGCCTGCTACTTGCCACTAACATTGTTGCTTTTCAACAAAACCTCATAGCTGCAGCTTGTTTTAAGCTGCAGTTACAAGGTTTTTGTTGAAAATCAGCGATATGCAGAATTAATGGTCTTATCTTACATTTTCTGATTTATTATAGTAAAGAGGGGAATATTCATGGAAGGAAAATAGATAATCATTTAAGTGGATGCATTAACCAATCCTACCATCGTAATTAGGGAAGTTTAAACAATGTTAGGTATCGATAATATTTGTACTTGATACTTGGCTTCAAGCAATGCAAGTACAATGTAAATTTTACAGACAATGTAATCTCCCCTATGAAACAAATCATTTAAGTTTAAGAACTATTCTAGAATGTTAAATGGCACTTCTAGAACTTGGGTTCTGGTTGTGAGTTCGAACACCAGCTGGGCAAATATCCTTTCTGACATGTGACAAAAGTAATTTTCTGTCACTGAGGATTTACAATGTGACTCCATCATGGATTCCTGGTATATTTCTGACAGTTCAACCACTATATCCAATCTGAGCCTAGAGGTGCTCTGAGTCATGTTGCAAATCCATTGGTGAGAGAAAAATTACTCCTTTTTTTGCAAGGGGGCTAAGATCAATCTGCATTGGTACAGTCGGATCATAGCATAAAGTTCCTGCTTTACAACGGTAAATTTAATATTTGTTGGGGTTTTACGCCGTTTTCAACTGCTATGGTCATATCGCGGCGGCTGGAGTACCTAACCGTGGGTTCCTGGTATTTCTTACACCGATACCACCACAATATCCAAACCGAGCCTCCAGCTGCTCTCTCACATAGATGATTCACACCCATTGGTGGGAGACAAATGACTTTTGTCAAATGTCAGAATGGATACTTGCCGAGCCGGGGTTCGAACGGGAGACCCCTGGATTTACAGACTCTGACTTAGCTACCTGAACTCGGCTTTACAATGGTAAAAGAGTCGCTTCATTCCTGGTAGCAGAGATAATCAGTTAATTGGTTACAATAATCCTTTCCAAAGCAAGAACTGGTTTTGAAGTAAAGCTACGGGATTAGACATTGAGGCAAATGGAGAAAATGCTGATAATCAGCATTTTCTCCTTTTGCCTCAATATTTTCTCAGCTACTTTGTACACAAATTCTTTCTTTATCATTATAATTAATTTTGTGGTTTGCAACAGCTTTCAAATAAGACCACCCAAAAATTATGCCATTTGGGAAAGGATTAACTCATTACTGCACATTGCCGCCTTTTGACTCCTTCACAAGAAAAGGCTTGGGAAATCATTGTGGAAAATGAAGAAATTGCTTGCGACAAGCAATTTCTGCATTTTCCACAATGATTTCTAACCCAAATAAAAAGTGTTTTTTTTTTTTTTTTAAATTTCATTAACTTGAAATTGTCGTCTGCAACACCTTTTAAATTGGAAAAGTCCAAAATTTTGTCGTCTGGTAAAGGGTTAACCCATCCTGTAGCAGTAATTGGGGAAGTTCAAACAATACTAAGTATTGATAATCTGTGCACATCCACTACTAATGCATTACTTACTTCCCCGCTTAACCCTTTACCAACTGGTAAAATTTTAGGGTGATCCCATTAAAAAGCCCCTGCACACCAAAACATCAATGTCGATAGAGCTAAAAGGCTTTCTGTACAATGAAACCCAGAAAATATCGAGGCAAAAGGTGAAATACTGATTATCAGCATTTTCTTCTTTTGCCTCCATGTTTTCCCATGCCTTCTCTTTTTCAGAATTCAAATTAAGGTCATTTGCAGAAATGGTTAACCAAAACAGGTAAAAATTTAACCAATTACCAGACCACACAATTTCAGACTTGCCCAAATTTGGAGATGTTGCAGACAATATTTTAAAGTGAATGAAATTATACAATTTTTTGTCATTTTGTGAAGGAAACATAGTGGTAAATGAATAAATTGCTTCTGACAAACAATTTATTCATTTTCCACAATGTTTTCTAAAACCATAATCGTATAGGGAGTCAAAAAGAGTCACTGAGTGGTAATGGGTTTATCAATTGGTTAACATTAACCAAAGTTTATACAATCAGGACAAATTGGTTAACATTAACCAAAGTTTATACAATCAGGCCAAATTGGTTAACATTAACCAAAGTTTATACAATCAGGACAAATTGGTTAACATTAACCAAAGTTTATACAATCAGGCCAAATTGGTTAACATTAACCAAAATCTATACAATCAGGCCAAATTGGTTAACATTAACTAAAGCTTATACAATCGGGCAAAATTGGTTAACATTAACCAAAGTCTATAAATCATGACCTACTGGTTAATACTAACCAAAAATTCTACAATTCAGCCCAATTGGTTAACACAAACCGAAACTTGTATACTCTGGTCAAATGGGTTAACACTAACAAAAGTTTACAAACTCAGGACAAACTGGTTAGCACTAACCAAAATTTATACAATCAGGACCAATTGGTTAGCACTTACCAAAATTTGTACTCACAGGTCCTGGTGGTGAGCTATTGAAGATAACCAGGTTTTTTTAAGCAAGGCCAAAGATTAGGGAATACACACATAACTCTAGATCACCTTAACTTCAGGGATTCTCTCTGGGACACTTTGGCAGTAGGCTGTAGTGAGTTCCCTTGATGCTTTTCTGAGATCATTTACTTTTTCAATTTTCCAAAGCATACCGATGCTTTTCAACATAAACCTTGTAACTGCAGCTTATAATATAGTTTATCCTACTTTAATGAGGTTTTTGTTGAAACGCGACAATACTCTAATTCAGGGAATGTTGTATGAGGGTAAAAAGACAGAATACAAAACAAATTGTCTTACCTTTAAGGATTCCCTCTTGGACACTTTGGCAGTAGGCTGGAGTGAGTTCCCTTGATGCTTTTCTGAGATCGGCGAAAACAGTCGGGACTCTGACTGAAAAAGAGCAAGAGTTGCCGTAAAATCAAACTCACTAAAAACATGGTTATGTTAACCCTTTCCCAAACGACAAAATTTTAGGGTGATCCAATTGGAAAGCTGCTGCAGATGACAAAAAAGATGATATTAAAGACATGATTTGTGTAAAATATGGCACAGAAAACATTGAGACAAAAGGAGAAACTGCTGGTCATCAGCAGTTTCTTCTTTTGTTTCAATGTTTTCCCAAGCCTTTTCTATCAGGGACGTCAAAACCAGGCCCCGGTTTCTCGAAAAAACTTAAGTACATACTCATGAGTTCATGCTCAACTTCAATTGAATACCAATCAATGTTGATTGGTATTCTATTGAAGTCCACGTTGATTTCGTGTGATTTGAGCACGGTGCTCAGATTTGAGTCTGAGAACGTACTTAAGTTTTTTCGAAAAACCGGGCCAGGTCTTGTTTGGGAAAGGGTTAAAGGTCAGTTTATTCCATAAAACTCAACCTTTCAGGGCAATAAAATTGTCCAGCTTTTGCAGTTAAACGGGACAGACAGACAGATGTTAATACAACAAGAATGCATTTCCTTTATTCATTCATAATTGAAGGCATGTTCTATCTACAAAACTGACATAGATCTAATATGATAAGCCCTTTTCCATATACAATACAACAACATGAATCTTGATCAGATTGCATGTTTGCACAGGATCTGAATCTAAGTTTGTTTCAAAAGTCCTTTTCCCAGACACCGGCTCAACCTTTAATATTAATTCCGGACATAAAAGCATGCATGATACAATCCAAGATAGACAGGGTCCATCCTTACATGTAATAAGAGTGATAGATAATTACCTATTTGTCTGATTATTACAGATAATTATGTAGTCTCAGAAAAACCCATCATTTTGTAATTACAGATTAGAGGCAAGCCAAGGAAACATGTAACAACAGTTTCAGAAAGTCCTCAATATTTTTGTTAATACTTGACTGAATTGAATTTTTTTGAAGCAGAGAAGGTGGAAAAATGCCCAAAATTAGCTGGATGTGATAGATCTTTAAAAGATCAGCTGATAAAAAGTTATTGATGACCAACCAGAATTTTGGTTGGTCATCAATAACTTTTTTATCAGCTGATTTCTGAAACATCTACCACAACCCTCTTAGTCCCTGACATATTTTCCCTTGTCTGCTTCAAATCATTTTCAAATTTGTCACATTATTCACATAATTATTGAAGATTTTCTGCAACTGTTGTGTCATGTGATTCCCAATGTTGTTTTATGAGCGCTTCAGATGCATTTAAGCTTGTCTTGCAAGCATGCTGTATGGTAAGAATAAGCTTGTTATACATACATTTGTGGTGTAGAATAACATATTGCATTATTGATATAGTTTTAGAAACTGCACAAAAGAGTCACCCACAGACATACAATAATATTCTAAAGTTATTCCATTTATTATGACTTTCCAATTTCTACAACAGTAAAGCTTATTTTTTTTAGATTATCATTAAGGTAAATCATCCATCCTTAGATACCAAACAATTAGTGCATAATCGGTGGAAAATAGAAATTGTCATGGGCATCAGAATTTCAAAACCCATGGCAGATACTCTCATCAATTTCCATTGCCACAGGTGAGGCCTCAGCTCTCCTTCCAAAAGTTCATTTAAGTTCAAGAACTATTCTAAAACGTTAAATGGCACTTCTAGAACTGTTCCTGAACAGTTCTAGAAGTGCCATTTAACGTTCTAGAACAGTTCTATAGACAAGAAATATGTTCTTGAACTTTTTTCGCAGGGGCTGAGAAACTGCACCAAGATATTGATAGATAATGATGGATGGAAGATCTTTTGTCAAAATTTTCAATGTTCCCTTGTTTGAGAGATTAACCCTTTCGCAAAACAAGACCTGGTTTTGACATCCCCAATAGAAAAGGTTTGGGAAAACATTGAGACAAAAGAAGAAACTGCTAACCAGCAGTTTCTCCTTCTGCCTCAATATTTTCTTTGCAATATTTTACGGAAATTTTATCTTTACAAACTTATATTTTGTCATTTGTAGCAGCTCTCAAATAGGATCACCGCAAGATTTTGCCATTTGGGAAAGGGTTAAGTTACATACTGAGCTATCAGGGCTTGGTTGTACCTAACAGAAAAAGCTTGGGAAGCATATATAGAAGCAACAGAAGAAAATTCTGATGAAAACCAATTTCTGGAATTGCTTTAATATTTTCTTTGCTAGATCTATATTGTATACAACAAAAGATCCATTTTGTACAATATATTAACTGCAAAGGCTTTCAAATTGGAAAAGCCTATAATTTTGCCATTCAGGAAAGGGTTTAGTGATTAGATTTACAAAGTAAAAGGTTCATTTTGTGATAAAAATGTAGATATTCACAGGGGGTTTTCTACAAAATTTACAATTTTCATATTTGTGCAGTCAAATGAGACCGTCATACATGATGAGAAAAGATGACTTTCTATAGTGTCGCTTTTCAACCAAAAACCTTGTAACTGCAGCTAATGTTTTAAGTTGCAGTTAAAAGGTTTTTGTCGAAAAGCAGCTGATATATGATACCAAATTCCCAAATTGTTCAGAAATTGCATTATTTGTAAATAATTAACCCATTACCAGAAGGCAAAACTGATGGGCCAAATTCAAAATATGTGGAAGACAACAAATTTAAATGAATGCAATGTAATTTTTGGTCTTTAGAGGTAGAAAACATTGTTGGAAATAAAGTAATTGCTTGTCACAAGCAACAGAATAAACTCAAGTCAGCAGTGATTGATTGATTGGGGTTTAAGGCCACTTGCAACTGCAATATTGTGACGGCTGGAGCACCTTACCCAAGGATTCCTGTCATTTCTAATGCCAGTGCTACCACATCCTTTCCGCGCCTCCAGCTGCGCTAACCAACATAGGTTAACGATTATCAAACCATTGGTGGGTGTAAATTTTGTCAGAGTAAATGTTTGCAGCGGCCGGGCATCAAACCCGGGACCACATGAGTTAGAGTCTGGTGTCCTACCAAATGCGCTATGACCGGGGCCTAGTTCAGCACTTAAATTATAGCAGTTGGGTAAATAATAGTAAAACAGAAACTAAAGAGATGAGGTGGCAGAAAATCAATCCCATCTACCAACCTGAGATTTAATTAGCCTTATCATCCTGTCCCTCTTACTATCTCATCCATTTATCCTTTTACATCAATATTTCATCCATTTATCCACCTCCTCTCACATTTACATCCATTTATCCTCTTATATTAATGTCCATCTATCAATCAAAACCTCCATCCCTCACTATCAGTCAGAAAATATAATCCCCATAACACTGAATACGAGATCCACAGCTACGGACAAGATGGAGTAACTTTGAAATTTCAGAAGAAAATTTCTTGCTTATTTCTAATCAAAACCCTATATTGTGGGTAATCATTTGAATCGTCTCGACGAGACGATTCAAATGAGTACCCACAACATAGGGTTTGGATGAGAAATAAATGATTCAAATCAAAAACTTTGATATTTTCCTTTTCTTATCCAGAGCTCTCACTATACTGGCCGACTCCTAACACTTTCCATTGATTTTTGTGTAGCAATGTAGGTCCTATAGGTCCCAAAAAACGAAAATCTGACCTTTTATAATGCATGATATTTGTTTGTTTGATTTTACATCTTTTCAACATTTTGTCAACATCCTGTCAGCGATTTGTGATAACTCAATTTGTGATAAGGAAACCATATGCATTTACTTTGCTAGATACCACTTGTAATCAGTAGGTTTAGGCTTGGGTTTCCACTTTGGCTCACTAAATGGATTGACATTAGAGCTTGTGCTATACTTAGGAACCAGCGCTGTTCTATCTATTAGATTCACCCCCGTTTTGTGTCCACTAATCAAAATCTTTGTTTACTTGACACTGATTGGTCCGCTGTTTACCTGAGGACTTCCAAATGACGTAATGGCTTTGATGGCCCAACCACACTTTTTCCGGTCCCGGCTGTACATTTTCCTTGGTAGGCATGGAAAAATGCCATTATTTCCCAGGTTTTTATGATTTTCTGTGGAAATATCTAGGAAAGCAAGGAAACCTTGGACATTAATATGTGTTTTCCTAGATAAACTAGGAAATTGGTTGGAAAACATCTTGAAAACCTAGGAAACATCAAGGAAAAAGCTTGGAATATAGAACTTAGTTGAATTTTAGCATGGAAATTATCTTTTTTATACAACTCAGTCATTTTCAAGCTAGGAAAATGCAAGGAAAATCAGACTTGAACTTTTTAACACATTACCAGATGACAAAATTTTAGACTAGTCCAAATTCAAAGATGATGAAGACAATAATTTCAAGTGAATAAAATTTTACATTGTTTGGTCTTTTTCAAGGCTGTACCCCTAATAATATGTAGGATATAGCCTAAGTCAGTTTACAGTTTTTCAAAACTAGGTCAAACCACAAGGTCAATGTCATTTATTAAAAGGTCATGGAAAAAAGAAAGGTGTTATGCTGGCTAAAGTACACACCATGTTTCAAGAGAATATCTCAAATACTTTCTGAGTTTTAGACCTGAGCAACAAAAAGAAAGCAAGGCAGGCCAGACCTCCAGTCTATTTTTGTTATAGTCTTCTAGTCTAAATGAGGTCACTAAAAAATGGAGGGAACATGAATTTATTTGTTTGCAATTTTTTAAGATGATCTTTGTGATAATTTCAACCTGTGTACATCAGTGAATTAAATAAGAATATAGGAGTTTGCTTATTGAAAAGGCCAAGTAAGACAACACCTCAATTTAGGTGAGTAAACTTTTGACTTTCAAATTCAAATAACACCCCACCCACATTTTTAATAGGGTAATGTTGATATGGAAAGTTTTCCTTGCTTTCCTTGGTTATTTGGGATAAACATTCCATGCTCTGCTCGGAAACTATTCCTAGGTTTTCTCTAAAAGATATTCCGAGGTCACCAGGGAATATTTTCCAAGCTTTCCTAGCAATTTCCGTGGACACCTAGGAGTATTGGTTCCGAGGTCTCAGAAACTTTTCCATGGAATTTTTTCCCAGCTAATCAAGGAATATTTTCCCAGCTTTCCGTGGACACCTCGGAGTATTGGTTCCGAGGTCTCTCAAATTTTTTTTCCTAGCTGTCCAGGGAAAGCTAGGAAAAACCTCGGTCCCAATACTCCTAGGTTTTTCCTAGCTCATTTTCCTTGGAAACCATGGAAAATGTACAGCCGGGGTGGTTAAGACTATTACTGCAGAAATGCTGTCAAATATCTCGCACTATCAGTATTCGATTGGAGCAATAACCGTGCTAAAATCTGATTCAAGTCATCCTTTCTCTCCTTGAAAACTTTTTCAAATCGTCCTTATATAGACAGAGTTATTGAAAAATATCCAAAATATATTGTGTCACATGATCCCCGTCATGAAACTTAACATAGGCAGGTATCAAAACAGAAAATATACACTGTACACAGCCAACGTCCATCTGCTGCAACATTAATGATTTCCACACTTATTATTTATGTATATTGTCAATATTTTACAGGTTTTCATACTTTACCCTAGCGTAAATTAACCCTTTCCAAAGCAGTAACTTTAAAACTAATGCAGACAACAACAATTCAAACTTACCATCCCCCACCCCACACAATCACTTGTTTTTAGCTGACCAAATTCAGGCAAGTAAATGCTGCTGCAACATTAATGATTTCCACACTTATTATTTATGTATATTGTCAATATTTTACAGGTTTTCACGCTTTATACCACAAACACCTTATATAATATTGTCCCTTTTATGCAAAAACCTCGTATCTTGTTTTAAGCTGCAGTTACGTAGTGTAAGTTTCAACAAATCATGCAAGAAAGTACCTCATGAGATTCAAGGTTTTATAAGAAAGGCAACAATATCCTTTTTTATAAATTTTTACTGACTATGAAAAACGTTTCAAACCATGATTATGTCTTCAGACTTGATTTAAATAAAGCTTAAAATGAGATCTGCAATAAAATTGAGGGTTTGACATGTTCCATAGTAAGCTGAATAGTGACAAAAGTACATCTGCAAAAAAAACTTACATTGAAACTAATTAACTGCTCATGTTTGTATGACCACAGCTTACAGGGTCATAGACTTATCTAGGGATGTGACATTAGCTGCCCGGACATTATCATCTTGAAACGACATGGCTCGCTTAATTCAGAGATCAATTTTTAGAATGATACTTTCCATATTATCACATATCGCTGCTTTTCAACTAAAACCTTGTAACTGCAGCTTATTTGAAGCTGCAGTAATGAGGTTTTAGTTGAAAAGCAGCGATATTCCTTTTATCTCTTTAAATATAAAACATAAACAATCATTCAATGTCTGGAAATGCTTTCAATAGCCTAAAATTTGAAGTCTGGTTGATATTTGAGAGACTAAATAACTGCCACATGTGGAGAAAATGCATTAAAACAATCACTTTGCGATTCATTAAGCGGATTATTTCCATTAAACCCTCTCCCAAACAATGCCTCTGTAAGTTTGTTGTGGTTGTTTACAAAAATTCTGGGAAAACATTAAGGGAAAAGAAGAAAATGTCGATAATTTCTCCTTTACCCTCAACATGTATTCAATGATGTCTGAAAAATATCAATGCTAGAGATTTATGGTGGATTCAATTTCATTTCCATTTCTTTTAGACACATAATAAATAAATTTTCGGAGAAAGGATTGAAACAATTACTTCCAGAATTGTTTAGCAGAAGTCCATCAATCCTGGAGCTATTTGCAAAGATCAGATAAACATTTCTTGCATGAAATACTGACAGCCCTCACTTGCTTGAGCTTTAAGTGCAAGAGGCCTTTAGATATTAATTTTTTTATTTGTTTATAGGATTTTTACAACATTTCAACTAATACGGTCAAATTGCGGCGGCTGAAGCACCTAACCATGGATTCCTGTTGTTTCTCATACCATACTGCAGTACTACCACAAGACCCTAACCGAGCCTCCAGCTGCTCGCCCAATTAGGTTCACGATATCAAACCATTGATGGGTGATATTTTAATTGTCAGAGAGGGTATTTGCCGCGACCGGGTATCAAACCCGGGACCTCTCGAGGGAGAGGCAGATGCGCTACCAAATGCGCTATGGCCGCAGCCTTTAGATATTGGTATGTATGAAAATTCAAGGTTATAGTCATTTCCATTGCTGATGGACTCATTGACAGGTCAAAACTCCCACAAGCCTTACACCTTTTTGTCTCAACATTTTTCTTACCCCCTATTCTACGAATAGTCACGCTAAAAAGTTTCAAACAGAGAAGGTGGACAAACAACAGGGTTTAGCTGAATGCAAAGGATCTTTTAAAATCAAAATTTTGGTTGGTCATCAATAACTTTTTTGTTGATTTTCCAGAAAGCTATGTCCAGCATCAGCTAGTGTCTAAATCCAACAACTTGAATCCAAAAACACCTATAACACAGTGTATAATCATGTGACTCAGAATTTCCGATAATCTTCAATATCTTTTTTAATACTTGACCAATTTGAATTCGGTTTAAAGCAGAGAAGGTGGGAAAATGCCAGAAATCAGCTGGACGTGTTGAATTTTTGAAAAATCAACTGATAAAAAAGTTATTGAAGATAAACCAAAATTTTGGTTTATCTTCAATAACTTTTTTATCGGTTGATTTTTCAAAAATCAACCACGTCCATCTAATAGAGTTTTGCGTCTTACGTGGACTTCGACTGTGGACATCGGACGTGGACTTTTTATCGGGGGTCGTCTCAGCCTTTTCATATAACGGTACATGTACTGGTATGGGGTTTAAAGCAAAATAAAGTAAAACTCAGTTTAATGCATATATTTTAGATTTCGTTTGGCTCGGATATAAATCTGGCTCTCAAAACAGTGAAGATATTTTGAACTTGATCAATCTATTATAATTGTTTTATTGTTTTCAATCATTATACTTTTTCTTGGCATTCCGTTTCGAATGGCGTATTTAAGGAATTGGTTTTCGTCTCCACTGCAGAAGCAGCTTGATCAGGGTGATCACGAGATGTCCCAAGGAAAACGGTCTTGGATTTGCCGCACTCCTACACTCCTACAAAGCACATCTAACTAATTAAAAAATAACCTCTCAGGATTCAAAATTAGTCCTTAATCGTTTTTGGGAAGCAAATTTTGTAAAATTTGCTTCTCTTTACAGCCGCCTTTCTCTGCACTTTACCATTCTCTGCATACCACACAACATCTTCCGGTCCTCCTCACTATAAATAGTTCTATCAAAAGCAAAGATTGATAAGGTAACAGTCATTCAAATATTCAATATGTAAGTCTGAAGTTATGTGTAGATATTGAATTGTGTGACTGAAAATGAAACACTCAATTAATCATGTCCCTCAGAGAAGAAAAGACCGGCATAGTAATTTGCTTTATTATGGTTCAAAGATCAGTCCAATGGCCTTCCTTGTAAATGAGTCAGTCAAGTTAACTGAACCATGAAAATTCAAAGCTATAAGTAGATGCATGGAATCAAAGTATTCAAGGTATTCAAGTGGATAATCAAAGTACCTAATCAAAGTAGGCCTACTCTACTTCTGGACAGGCCTACATTATTAACAAATTTGCTTCCCAACAGTACTTTCAGTACTTTGATTTTTCTTCTTTTCGTTTGCAGAACGACAGCTTTAAAGTGAATATACATCAGCATGCACAGAAAAGGTTGTGAACTTCGAGTCATGTATTTATCATGTTTACAAAATGAATTCGCTTATTTTAAAGTAATCATTATTTCTGAAAGGGTTTTCTTCTTGGCCATAAGATGTTTCTAAAACTGACTTACATAACTATCATTAAATAAATGAATAACTCACAAGTTGCAATTAGTCTAGGCAATGGTAGCAAAATATGACAAAAATTATTCAGTCAATGAAGAAAGCATGATATTGAGCAAATTCAAATCGGGAACGTGTTAACAGATTTATTGAAGACTTTTTTTCAATTATGCTCGGGAAAAAACGAAATATGAAAAACAGCAAAGGACAATAACTAAAAAAATAAGCAGGACAGAGTTATGGTTCTTATGCGCTGCATTTCTCCTTGGTGAGATCTATCCACCAATGAAGCTTCATGAACCTAGCTATTATACTCTGAGAAATATACTCATGACAAACTTGAAGAATGACAAACAATAATAACTAAAAGTTTTGCCAGGCACAGTTTTTGTTCTTATACACTGTACTTCCCCTGGATCAGATCTATACACCTATGAAGGTTCATTATCCTAGCTATTACACTTTTAAAATATACTCCGGGCAAGATACAAGTATGAAAAGCAACAAAGGGCAATTTCAAAAAAAGTGGACTAGGTAGAGTTCTTGTGCACTGCACTCCGCAATGATGAGAAGAATATAACTCCAAAGTTTCGGGTCAATCGGACATAAGGTGACAGAGTTATGCTCCGGACAAAGAAGTGACCGCTACCCGGATACACAGACGCCGGACGCCACGGGTGATATCATGATACGTCCTCTTCGACTGGCGTACAAAATGGAAAAGTAGTCTGTTGTTACATACATTGTGTAATGAACCCATGTTAATTTACGCAATCTGTATTTATTTACAACTTTCAATTAATTAACTTGTAATTTGATAAAGTTCATTTTTTAAACGGTACAAATAAAAAAACAATTGAATGGGTCTAATACAATGAACACGAGTCTATTGGCTTTTGATTTTGACCGGTACATTTTTACATGCACCGTTATATGCAAAAGGCTGAGACGTACCCCAATAAAAAGTCCACGTCCGATGTCCATTGTCGAAGTCCACGTAAGACGCAAAACTCTATTGCGTGACGTCTGTCCACGTTACTTCTCTGCTTCAAACCAAATTCAAATCGGTCGCATATTAACAAACTTATTGAAGATTTTCTGAAAATATTGCATCTCATGATTATCCACTGATCATATGAATAACACTTCACATGTTAAAAAAAATCTAGAAATAGCAGTTCACATTTTAAGACAGTTTCCATTAGAAAATTGATCAGATTTTCTAGTAAGAGACTGTAAGAATTGTGTGAGAATTAAAGACATCATATCCATGAATTTATTTATCCAACTTTCATCATTTAGAGAACATTTTGCTGATTTTCATAGAAAACCTTGTAACTGCAGCTTAAAACAAGCTGCAGTTACGAGGTTTTCGGTGAAAAATGACGATTTTCACTTCTAAGGAGAATTTGGAAGTTTCTTTTTCTCTCATATGGGAATTGCAGATAAGCAGTAGGCATTACTTTCTCAAATTTCTTGTTATAAGAAGCAACTGCTGCCTTTTACCAAACAAGATCTGGCTTTGACAGACCTAGTAGGAAGACTAAGTGCGCTGATAATCAGCATTTTCTCCTTTTCCTTCTAATGTTTTGTATGTTATAAGTTCCCTAATACAAAAATAGCTTTTGTTCTATAATGCACACAAATATAAGCCGCCTGCGATTTAGGCCAGAAGTTGTCTTCTGGAAGAAGAAGATGCAGTCTGGTTCCCGCCCCTGATACACTACGTAGTATTTTTTCTACTATGTAGTGTATCAGAGGCGGGAACCAGTCTTTTCTGGAAGAGCTCTACTGGCCTAAATCGCACACGGCTTTAATCTTTATGAACATCCATTTTGTCGGCGGTTTGGTCTGCTTTTTAGACCTACCCCATTTTGTCCTCTGAATGGAACAGATTCAAAATTTGATCAGCCTAGTATTTTCTGTTTGTTTTTCATTATTTCCATTATCAAATGTTTCCTGTACCATGTATTTCCTAGTTTCTTTTCTTCTAGAAACATATTAGTAATGCACTTTGACTCTCAATTCTGACAAACCTGAAATCTTGTTTCTTGTGAAAGCATCAAGTAGCCTGAGCCAAGATATTAACAATGGTCTAAGGGAGGTAACTAAGTTGAATAAAATAGTTCTGCATGGATAGTTTCCCTTGTTCATTTCAATGGGGACAGTCATTTCCATTGCCTGTGAAATACAATCTAAGCTTTGGAAGCTTTGGAAAATATTCAGCTCTGAAGGAATTGCTGAGCAAATTACCAGACGACAAAACTATAGGCTGGTCTAATTTCAAGTGTTGCAGAAAACATTGAGGTAAATGAAGAAATTGCTTGTAACAAGCAATTTCTTCATTTTCCACAATGTTTTCAAGAGTCTTTACCATGTGAGGCATCAAAAATCATCAATGTGTGATAATTGGTTAAAATAATTAAAACTAAACTTACACTCGTTCTGGACCGCTGTCTGTCCAGGGTTGAATGTAACTGACCGTCCAACGAGTCATTTTCTGACTGACCTGAAAATATTCAAAGTAATAAAGATTTTAATGAATATCCCAAAATAAAATGATTAAATAATTCTTAATCCTTCCCCAAACTATAAATTTTAGACTGTCCCATATTGAAAGAAGTTGCAGACACTTTTACATATTTCTTTATCTTTCTTGGTAGAAAACATTGTGGGAAATGAGCAGTTTCTTCGTTTTTCATAATGTTTTCCAAAGCCACCGACATGCGTGAAGTCAAAATGCATCACTTTGTGGTAATGGATTGAGAGAAAACTTTTGAAAACATTACTTTCAAAGAGCAGAATGCAAATAATATGCATTTGTGAAAGAGAAGGTCAACTTGTACCCATGTTACGAATGCCAAATTTGCCAAAATATGACCTTGACATTATACCCTTATTCATGACTTGATCTAAGCATCAAAGAAAAGAGGCTTTCACAAGGTATACACATGTGAAATGTTAAGTCCTTTTAATGCACTGTTGTAAGCATAAAGTTATGGCCAAAGATTAAGGTTTTGCAGATAGACAGACAGACAAAGCATACACTGGAATAATCATATTGTCGTTTTTCACAACAAACCATGTAAACAGCTAAAAACAAGCTGTATCTATGAGGTTTTGAAGAAGTGATGATATGCCCGACATAAAATTCTTATCTATGGGGGAAATGAAAGTATACACTCTTAATAATATGAGTAGTTTTACACTCATCTCACCAAATTTAAAGTAATTTAATTAAATCTGTTTCCATTTTATCTCCATTACTATCATACATGAATAACAGTCTTCCTTCTCATTTTTCACTATTACTCTGACCTAGTTTGCTTTTAGCTATGTTGCTAATTAAATTTGCTCGCTAAATTTTTCTCAACAAAATGAAGGATCAATGCAATGCCATAGTACCATAATTTTTAAATAAACACCTGGGCATTTATTAGAAAAGTGCTCAATCGAAAAGTTGAGGGTGGGCTTTTATTAGAGGTATTCTAATTAACCCTTTCCCAAACGACAAAATTTTGGGGGCAATCCAATTGGAAAACTGCTGCAGATGACAAAATTCATGTTGAAAGGGAAAGGGTTTGTGTACAAGATGGCACAGAAAATGTTGAGGCAAAAGGAGAAACTGCTGGTTATCAGCAGTTTCTTCTTTTGTCTTAATGTTTTCCCAAACTTTTTTCAATTAGGGACGTCAAAACCAGGTCTTGTTTGGGAAAGGATTAACCAGATTTATAAGGTCATGCAGATGTAGCATTTGACCTTTAAAGTCTCATCCCTATTACTGTAATCTAGTAAGCAGGTATCTTGCTGTTTTATGTACCGGTAGTTGTTTTTCCATAAAAAGTCTCAAACAAAATTTATCATAGAGTCTGCCCAATGTTGCCCCATGTTTCAGAAGGAAAATTAGATTGCGTTGCCATGTTCATTCATCGCAATTACATTAGATGTTATGTTTGGAATATAATATTTGAAGATCTCTCCAGACAAATTAGTCCACAAAAACTGTAGGGCACTGCAAACACAGATTATTTCCTGGTATTGACCCTAGAGTATAATCTCTTTAACATTAATCCTTTCCCAAACAAGACCTGGATTTCATGAGGTTATTGTCGACCAACCAATTGCTTTGATCAAAAAGAAAATGCAGACAGCAAGCATAATAACTTTTTCTCATATCATTAAACATCTAGAGGAAATTAATTGTTTCAATTTTTACATGTATTGAGATTTACTTAACTGTCTGAAAATTGCTACCAATTTGGATCAGTCTATTTCGACGCTTGGGAAAGGGACTTGAACTTTATCATATTGTTGTTTGATGCAAAGTCCCAATGACTGCAGCTTGACAAAGTAGCTTTGAGTTTGAGTTTATTGGGGTTTTACGCCATTTTCAACTACCAGGGTCATATCGCGGCGGCTGGAGCACCTACCCATGGATTCCTGTTGTTTCTCAAACCAGTACTACCACAACACCCTTACCGAGCCTCCAGCTGCTCGCCCACTTAGGTTAACGATTTCAAACCCATTGGTGGGTGACAATTTTGTCAGAAAGGGTATTAGCCGCGGCCGGGCATCGAACCCGGGACCTCTCGAATGAGGGTCAGATGCGCTACCAACTGCGCTAAGGCCGCGGCTTGACAAAGTAGCAGTTACATTTTTGTTACTAATTATAACAGTGAATTATCTAATGAGATGTTGATGCAAAGCAGCTTTGTACAGACTTATAAGCCTAAATCCTCTTTGAAACGATGAATGACATTATGTCACTGTTGCTAGTAGCAAATCAAACAGCATCCACAGAATGGAGAATTATGATTCTATGAATGAAATAAATTTTGTCATTTTGAAAAGTGTTAATCAAACCATTTTGATACAGTTCAAGGTAATAGTAAAGGTCAATTCTTTTTAATATCAATAGGGATGATAACCAACACAAGTTATCCCCAATCATACCTGGTACAGCAAAGGCACAGTACGTAGTGCATTGAACTGTTGATCATTTTAAGCTACAGGCCAGTGTTTGATCCCTGGTCAGAGGGACTAACCTTTTGGACATTATAAGCTGTCTCCGATCAATTAATAAATAAATTTTACTACATAAAGTGCAGGTAACAAAGTTAAGGTAGAATACCCTTAATGTGGCCATTTTGAGATTCACAAAACATCAGATTTTTTTCGAATGGCGTTGTTATGTATCCAAACCTATTCGCCGGTGCAAAGTTCCACCGCCGAATGTTTACGACTGTGTCCGAATAATGCCGACATCGTGCGAATCTCATTAGGGGTGGACTACCCTAAGATAATAGACAATCATACAAGGCATATAACTCACCGCAAGAATAAGATCTCCTCTTCGTTTTCGAGTGATTTTGATCACTCGAGTTCTGTCGCACAAGTTTAAAACTCGGACTTTTCGTCAATTTAAACATTGTCACATTTTCAAATGAACACAAAATGTAAAAGTATCTCCATTTTTCTATCACTTCATAAGCTTGGAACTCTGACTAGCTGTCATTTTGAAGTTTGTCACCATTTCATCACTGTTTAAGATCAATTTAAATTATAGTCTAGGAGCCAGCTTTTACAAAGGGGGTTAAATAAAAAGTTCTTGCAACCGGTGCCCTATAAAAATTGGAGTGGTATTTTTCAATACGTTAGGGTCCCACGCTTTGGTTTAGGGTGGATGACATGCCTAAAAGTGGTAGGATTTTTTTTAAATCAAGGTCAAAGGTCATTCGGTGCACTTTTCATACATACCTTCTAAAATATCCCATAACTTACTCATTTATTAAGCTAAAACAATTATTTTGGTATCAAAATAAAGCTGATAAATTGCACTTTGACTTACATGAACAATAAACAGCTTTTTGATTTTGTATTTTTGTGAATATTCATAAATATAGCAAAAATTGGCGAAAAATCACCGAAATAAGTTTCGTCTACAAGTGAAAAAAAAAGTTTTTAAAATACAAAAGATATGTTTGTGTGGTTGAAGTCATACTTAAAAATTGCCCAGAAACCTGTTCTTGAGTTTTATGTATTTCTTCACAGAATTAGTCTTTAGCTTAGGATTGTAGTCATAGCTAAAAGTGGGTGGGGTAAATTTTCCCAAAAATTACAAAATATGCAAACATTGATGTAACAAAAAATCTTACACATAAATGTGATGTTTTAGTAGAAATTATGCTTTTGAAATCATATTTGCAGTGATTTGTAAAGCTTTTAATGCATATTCTTGGAAATTAATTAGAATTTTAAGAGCCAAAATAACAATTCAATAAAACAGCATGTGAGATGGATACAGATTATATCAACACCATAATGTCAAAGCAATGACTCAAAACGAATATTTATCAAGTATCTATGTATTAGAAATCGGCAGCTGAAAATATTCCCCAGACCCGTGCCAGATTTTTTAGGAATCAGAACAACATGGGACGGTCAGAGTTTGCATTGTTGGGTAGTGCATTGCTTTTATAGAGCCAAAGGGAAAGGAATTTAGCGCTGGAACCAAATAGCTCATACACAAAATTTTGCGGTTCTAT
This sequence comes from Fragum sueziense, assembly GCA_963680895.1. Taxonomy (NCBI): domain Eukaryota; kingdom Metazoa; phylum Mollusca; class Bivalvia; order Cardiida; family Cardiidae; genus Fragum; species Fragum sueziense. The sequence goes on along the minus strand of OY804602.1, from coordinate 47,422,509 downwards.
CATGTAATTTTATGAATTTTGATGAATAACACATCACTTGAAACACAGTTTACAGTTTAAGTGAATAAAACAATATCTCTGGTATTACATACTTATAAGGGATACAGATATATCTTCTTTTTTTCAAAATCATCTTTGTGTTTTGTCAAAAATGGCCAACTAAATTCAAGTTGACCCCCATAATTGTGTATATGTCGAAAATTTAATAAAAATAAAAATAAGACCACAAATTAGTCATTTTGATGCCCCCTATCGATAGATCGATGGCATAATGTTTTACGTTGTCAGTCTGTCTGTATGTCCAGCCAGCCATCTGTCTGTCCGTCCGTCCGTCAGTTTGAAACTTAACACGAAAACTTAACATTGGCCTTTTCTCCAAAAATATTCCACATGCAAAGCTCAAATGGTATGTAACCTTCTTTCAATGATATTTATCTGTTCCATGCAATATGAACTTCCTCAATGTTATCCATTAACCCTTATCAACCCTTAACATGAAATCTTAACATTAAAACTAATTAACGTGAAAACTTAACATAGCCTTTTCTCCAAAAGTATTTCACGCACAAAGCTCAAATTTGGTATGTAACCTTCTTTTAATAATATCTATCTGTTCCATGCAATATGACCTTCCTCAAGCTCATCCATTAACCCTTATCAACCATTTATTTAAAAGCTTAACACGAAAACTTATCATTGGTCTTTTCAGAGGCATTCATGCTTCACAAACACATCTTGTTTCAAGATTGGGCTGAATTATATATGAATTCTTGAGAGATAGCCAGTGATGTGCATTTTAGAAAGTAAGACCAATATAAAGAGTTTAATTTGTCAAATGATGACCGAAATGTCTTCTGCATGATAGTTGCGTAAAGCAAAAGTCGTGCATACACTCATTGTTTTTTTTCATTTTATGTATCTTGTATACTTTACTAAATATAATGTTCTTATATTCAACACTATCCTCATCATCACCATCATCATCAACAGCAACAACAACAAAAACAACAAGACACATGAAGCAATAACCAGACTTTAAATATCCATAGATAACCTATACTAAACACTTCAATACAATTAATTCAGGCCATAGGCCTATATACTAATCATTATCACTGTCTAATGCACCAAGATACGTCTATTTATACACAGTTCTGACTCACAAACACATGCATCAGTGCATGAAAGATCTTCTCTTTGACACTTTCACCTTCGCGTGTGGCAGTCAGTTTAACACAAGTATTTTGTGATGTCAATCAAAACTAGAGGTGCAGGATCTTTACGCATTCTTATAGGAACTAAATTGTTGTTGTCATTAACATTGGCATTTTCTCCAAAAGTATTCAAGATAAAAAGCTCATTTGGTTTGTATGAGGGCTGTTAATAAAGTATCCGGAATTATGTCATAACTTTTTCATATACTAACTGTTAGGATATTTTCAAAACTTAAAATTTAGGAAATTATGCTTTTGATCCAGCAACAAAATCTAAGTTTTTTGAATTATCGTGCATTCTACCGTTGTTATGGCAACGTAGGGTCATATTGAGCGGCACAACTTAGGTCTGAGATGAATGCGTCAGGAACGTCTGTCTTACACATCTAATATATACATCTTTTCTATATATTTGCCACTGCACGATATCCACATTTCCCACATATAAATTTATTCCTCAAAGAAGCGTCTGAACTGTAGTTGGGAAATTCTAAAGATAGTTTCTGGGAAACAATTGGCAAGTCATTGACGATTTCGCCGACGTCCAGATCTATTGAGGTCAGAAGCATCATGGGTAAAATCATTTATAAATGCATTATACCACTCATAAATGCTTGTTTTTTCTCATAGAAGTATTGCTGTACGTGTTCATAATCATAAAGATCGTCTCGGATTTTAATTTTCCAATTTACACTCAAATCATTATTGAATACCATTGCCCTAGCATCATATTTGTTATATAAGCTAAGCGATGTATTCACCTATGGTTGTTTACGGAAATTGACTTCAAATGTCAGCTGACGATGTTACATTTGCCGAGAAAAATGTCCGCTCAAAGGTAACAAGCATTTTTGACAACTGTTGAAGTGAAAAATACAAAATATGATCGCTTTAAAAGCGATTGATAAGTCATATTTTTGCAAATTATCCAAAGTTTTCCCGCTCAACTTGACCCTATGTTTCCATAGCAACTGTCGAATGCGCCCTTATCAAAACAGCAGCATTTTTGTTGCAAGATCAAATAGTCCATGGGCCCATAACCGAAACCCTCCCCCCTAGTGGGATTTTTGAAGACCTATATTTTCTTGAGGCTTATTATGTATAGTAATAGATTCAGATTGTTGTTCAATATAAAAGTGCTGGATAAGCAAATGGCGGGCTCGTTACCATGGCAACCGTCCATTTTTCTACATTCCAGCGCTTGGATCAATTAATTGCAATAAAATTACTTGTATTTGTCAGAAATCTTTCAAAATAGTTTTAAATTATTACCAAGATATTTCTCTCACAATATAAATATTTTTTAGAAAATTTGCTAATTTGCATATTCATGAATATTAATGAGAAAGTAGAAAAATGTGTTTAATTTGCTAAAAACATGACTTTTCTAGTGAATTTAAACCTCCCTATCAGGTAGGCTTTTTGAAGATCTATATTTTCTTGAAGCTTATGGTGTATGTTAATACTTTCACATTGTTATTTGATTTAAAAATGCTGGATAAGCAAGTAGTTGGCTTGTTACCATGGTAACCACCCATTTCCATTCGTTCCAGCGCTCGGATCAATTAATTGCAATAAATTACTTATTTTGGTCAGAAAACATTGGGGCTAGATTTAAAATGTTGTCATCACATTTTTCTCACATCCAAGATATTTTTCAGAAAATTTGCTAATTTGCATATTCATGAATATTAATGAGATTGTGGAAAATATGTGTTTAATTTGCAAAAAGACGACTTTACTAGTTTACTAGCGAATAGAAACCCTCCCCACCATGTGGGATTTTTTAAGACCTATATTTTCTTGAAGCGCAGGAAACATGTTAATGAATCCAGGTTCTTGTTTGATTTAAAAGTGCCGGATAAGCAAATGGCAGGCCTGTTGCATGGCAACTGCTCATTTTCCTACGTTTCAGTACTTGGATCAATTAATTGCAATAAAATATTTTAAAATACTTATTTAAGATATATACTTATTTTGGTAATAAAACATAAGACTAATTTTAAAATTTCAAATAGACATTTTTCTTGAAATCATTTTTATTCAGCTAATTTGCATATTCATGAATATTAATGAGAAAGTAGAAATATGTGTTTAATTAGCTAAAATAAAGCTTTTCTAGGGAATAAATATGCTGAGGCATTTCGTTTTTAAAATGCTTAATGTTTCAAATGGATAAAAATACTAATATATCAATAATAAGTTCATAAACCATTCATCAGCTACACAGAACAAGCGAATACGGGCTTATTCGCATTCACAATTATTTGCATACTTTTCTCTAAATGGCAAATTAAATCTCAAATATTCTCTAATTATCTTAATGACTTTCATTTTTGCATCTTTTTCCCTAAATTGTGTACTTGTTGTGTCTGAAAACTAAACTTTCATGATTTACCAATTAAAAGGGAGAAGAACCTTAACAATATATTATGCTCTGAAAAATTACCGTATAAATGGCAATAAAATTCCATTTAGCGCAAATGACATGCTGAAAACTTTAACCTACTTTCTTTGATTTTTTATGTGAAATACAGTTTTCTTTTATACAAGAAACTTTATTTTGTTAAAGTGAAGTACTAAAAAATTGTAAAGCGTTTTTAATAATGAATTCCCATTGGAGTACATGTATGGTCACCTTTGATTTATACCCTTTTTGCCTTGCAATGCATGCTTTTTTACATTTCGTCGGTGTGAATACAAAACCTCGTATCTCGTTTTTTGGAAAATTTTAGAGGGGAAGATAATAGTTTAATAACTTTTCCGAAACTGAAGGGTTTTATTTGAAATTCGGACATACTGTTCACATATAATGTGTCTAAATGATCCGTAGAATTATCCCAAAACCCATGTGAATTGTATAAAGTGGGCATACAAGTATGTACTTTGAAAATCGCCAGAATCGACATACGAGGTTTTGCATTTACACCTACGATTTGCTCCACGTTTAAACTTAACAATACTATTGGAGACATGCTGTGCAGAAGAGAAATCTTCCCAACCACTTCTATTAATTGGAATGCTATGTTACAGGAACACAGTTTACCAAATATATTAATAAGCGATAGTTGAGACTGGGCAATTTCATATTTGCACTGTCATGTGCATTAATTGATGATTTAAAATTGCCTATAATAGCAACTGAATTATTCATTTCTTTATCAAATTGCATTCAAGTGACATCGTTTTACACCTTTATAATTCAGCATACTTATATGTGATAATATAAACAGTTATAAATTGTACTTAACAAAAATTATGTACCTTATTGGATACCAGTACTTCAAAGACACTTGATTTGTGAGGAATCCTCATATTCGTGTAACAAAATGTTGTTTTGAAAGATTTCTTTTAAATAGCAAACACAATTTGCAGTTTCTGTTGATTAGACGAGAGGGAAACACATCATATTCCAACTGGTCGTGTTGTAATATGTCGCTGGCCGAAGATTTGAAATCCTTTGTTTTGTTATCAGTTTTTAGATATGCTCGTGCATTTCTTAATTCATTTCAAACATCTTCACCACAAATTAGTTTTTGGAATTCTAACTTTTGTGGAAGACAACAAGCCAACCCCAGGATGAGGTAAAATCCATAAAACACAAGAGCTAGCTATGAATAACACATATAAGCAATTTCCAATCAACCAAGGAGTCCGCGATTTATTTATGTCAATATATGTGCACAAAATTGTCTAAATATACGGTTATTAGAAAGCCGTTTCACAAAAAAGGGAGAGCCTGCTTTGGTTCGACACTTGTATTGAAAAGGGAATGAAGGTAAAACATGCATGATGAGTTTACTGGTCTTCTGTACCATCTTATTCTCAAGTAAAATATCGTGGTGGTGGTGGTGGGGGGGGGGGGAGCGGGGGTTATAACGCGACAGAGAAACTTAAGAAGATGATGCTCGGTCTGAAGGCAAAGTTGAAACCACTGTCGACGGTATGTGTCATAAATTCACAGATCTGGTATACTTGATGAGCGAATTAAAGTAAGAAATTGTCTATGCATTATCTTTTTCAAGATATTGCTTGATCGCAAAAGGATGCACAAACTTGCAGACTGTTGGGTCTAAAATTCCTCAACGATAAGCAAATGACAAAGAGATAACCAGTACTTGTTGCATTCTTATGAACGAGAAAATGTCCAGAGTCCTAGGTACGTTGGTATGGAATCCCAAAGGCCAAGAAAATTATTCAATATATTACGGACAAGGTTCAGTATACAATGTTTTGGGACAATTGGGGTTGCAATAAAATATTTTGTTGGACACATTACCCAAGAAAGGTACAATTAACGAAGCATACTATGCCTAGTTGCCAGACAATCTGAAGCAGGCCATGCGTGAGAAACGTTGCGGCAAACGCCCAAAATGTGACCGCTGCTTTCAACAGGAAATTACATTAGTACACAATTGCCAAAGTATAATGGATGCTGTCGAAAAAAATGGGTATCAATTTAGATCACACCCTTCCTGTCCACATGACCTTGCTGCTATCAACTTCTTTCCAAAAAGGGATATGAATGGTTGCAATTTTAAGTCTCATGAAAAAAGTTATTGATGCAGTTTAGGTGTGGTTCTTTGGAAAAGTCTCGGACTTCTTTACTTCTGGACTGATGTCACTTGACCACCTTTAATGTTGATTAATTTGAGTTTAACTCCTTTTTCAACTGATATGGTCATATCGTTTGGTCAAAGCGCATATGCCTGGGTGGAAAGTATTTCAAGAGAAAAGATGTCGATCTAAACATGAAAAAGGTTAGGTCAGTTATTCATTGACCCATGCTCGTATTTGAGCATTTAGGCAGATTACATAAAATACATACGGTATTATTTTATTGTATTGTATGTCATGTAAATTAATAGTGATGAAGCCAGTTTTAGCCTGGCGAAATTGTTGATATTGGTGCTTTGTATTCAACATATCCACCCCACAGTAAAGAGCTTAAACGCTGTATGACCAAATAAGCCTTAATGTCTTTATACCCTCTATAACACCTATTATCCAAAGCGTCCCTTGTCCATGTAAGACTTAAAACCTTCATGCAAAAAGATGCCAATGACGTACTCCAATGTAAACTCATTATTAAAGAATCGGGTACATGGTTTCTGTCAAAGAGGGAAAATCTCTCCTAGAAAATAATCAATTTGGATTTTCTTCAGTACTTAATTTATGGGCATGGGGATTTATTACCATTTATACGGTAATTAGGACCATTCCGGAAATATATATTTTCAAGGTTATGTCATTTATTTACTTGTTGAATCATGTAGTTTTAATACGAAATTGAAATACATTTGAAAATACAATATTGAGTGCAGAAGATTTGCAGAAATGAAAAACATTTTACATCATTTTTGCATATTTGAGATTTTGGCGGCCATTTTGAAATTTAAAAAAAATGACAAAAAAGCCTATTATAAGCATGGAAGCACTCTATTACATTGAACATACTCAATTGTCCTAAGAAATGATCTCATTTACATACAGAACATGTTAACAAATTATAGGGCAGTAATATTTCGATATTTAGTCAAGTGGTCATTTTGCGGCGGCCATCTTGAAAATCGTTTGAAATGTCGAGTATATCTTAGAATGTCGATAGTAAACACTTTGATTTTTATAACAAGGCATCTAATAAACACTTTAATACAAATTCTAGCAATTATTCGCTGTGGAAATGATTTCCAAATGCAAAGTAAATATTAACAAAGGCAATATCTATACTATTTTTCTCTTGTTTTACATATTCAAGGGGCATAATTCATGCTAATTTTGGTGTGAAATTATCTTTTACTATTTAATTATGTGAATTGATAAAATATATAAGCATTTTGGTCATTTGCGCTTAAATTTGGGTTATTTTGGATCCCATGAATGTGTACATGGTGAGTTATAAACACATATTTTTTGTAATTCAAGGGGAGATAATCAATCGTTCCGCATATGCTTATCCAGCACTTATATTTCAAACAACAAGTTGCATTTGAAAGGGAATTCATTAAGCTTTACAATGATATAAGTGTCATAAAATCCCGGTAGGGGGGGACCTAGGGTGTAGCCAGCCCACGGACTAAAATGTATAATTCTTCAAAGCATATGTGTTTAAAATTTCATCTCAGTTGGTTTATAAGTCAAAAAGCCATGCTACTGCAAACGACAAAAATGGCAGATTTAAAAGATTTTATTTGTGTACAATATAGCCTAGAAAACATTGAGGCAAAAGAAAATGCTGATAATCATAATTTTCTCCTTTTGCATCAATTTTGCCCAAGCCTTTCTCCTAGGGACGTCAAAACGAGGTCTTGTTCGGGGAAAGGTTAATGATTTCTTTGATTTTGATTACATAGATACTTACAAATGATAGATGCACAATTGATTACAACAAAAGTTATTACCAGGAATAGTTTTAGCCATGTAATAAGCAAAACACAGTCCAGATTTTTGTTAGGTATATTTTTGTGGGGTTAGAGCTATAACAACCGTAGGTCCGAAGATTTCCACTATTTTCATACCAAAAGTTTCTCTGTGTCTACTCAAATATGTATTAGTCGTGAATCAATAAACAAAGTTATGTTATCATGATGGGATTGTGAAGGATGGATCAACAACTGTGGTACCTTTATTTTCTACTATTTACTTGTAACATAATGTCACATACAATGAATGATTTGCATAATAAAAAATATAAGGACTATTGGGTTCAATTTCTTGTACAATTAAAGCTTATTGGGTCACAAAATTAATTAAAAGACCAGATACTCTGTTGTCCCTTTTGAAGGCATGTACATAAACGAATATACGGTACTAACATGTTCATGATTACTCTTGGAGACCTTCATAACCACACATCATAACAACCAGATTCCAGACTGATGATAATGCTACAGTGCCCTCCAAAAGTCCTTGGACAAACTCTTTTTTGGCCTTTTCAGTAAAGTTCATTGCAAAATACCAATATTTAGGATATTTTTTGCTTTATTATTATAAAAATCATCAATAACCATGAAAATATTCAAAACCAGTTCTATAATTCTGGCAATTTATTTACAAAAACACATTTTTTGGAAAATGAGCGCTAAATAGCAATTTTGCCAAAAATTGTCAAGACTTAGAATGGTCTGCTGTGGCTTGTATAAAAGCATGTATACGATGCGGCATACTTCAAACAAGGTGTTGGCATGTCTCTGGAGTGACTTGGTCCCAACAAATCCTCACATTATGCTTAACGTCTTGAACGTTTTGGATGCAGGTGTTTCGGAGACTGGTTTTCATTTGTTGCCAACGATTTTCAATCAGATTGAGGTCAGGTGACTGAGTTGGACAATTTAAACATTGGAAATGATTTTCCTGCTTCCACTCATTCACAATTTTCGCTCTATGACGCAATGCCCCATCATCCTGGGATGTAAAGTCATTTCCATATTCTAGTAGATGGGCTGATGGCACTGCGCTATCTTGTAAAATCTTGGTGTAACCCTGAGCATCCAGCTTTCTTTCAACATAAGGCATACACCCAGTATCCCTGCAACTCATTGTTCCCCAATCCATGACACTACAACCTCTAAACTTCACCATGAGAGCAGTACAGTCACTTCAAAGCTGCTCACCATATCTCTGTCTCAAGCACACTCTACCATCACTCTGAAACAGAATGAGTTTTGATCATCACTGACAAGTACTGCAGACCAATCCAGTCCTGGTGTTCTCTGGCAAAGTCCAAGCACAATTGTTTATGATGAGGGATTAGCAAAGGCTTCTGAACAGCCAAACGGTCATCTAGTCCTGCGGCATGGAGTCTTCTCCATACTGTCGATGTTGATGCAAACACATTTGTGTCTCTCCAAGTAGACTGTAGCTGTGGAACGGTCCACAAGTGAAGGTCTAACCATCAGTCTGTCATCCCAAGTACTTGAAACTCTTGGTTTGCCAATTCTGGGCCTGCCATCATGGCTTCCAGTCATTGCATACCTCTGCAGTAAATGGTAAATCATCAATCTGTACAAGATAAAGAGCAAACATTTCGAGAAAATGTTACATTTTTACTGTATTTATAACAGTAAGTTATCAATTCATCTAGTAAGCATTGAAATAAAAATGCAATTGCCTACCTAGGATGTCCAATCTGCCTAGAGATGTCTGCAACGGAGATACCCTGCTCTTTCATGAGTTGGTAACAAACTCTTCCCTCTTTGGTCAGCATTTTTTGTAAATTCTTTTCACAGATGATCAGGGACTGTTTTCTGTTCACCAGTTATATGATGTTTCCATTCGCTTTCGAAAACTGGTTCAAAAGGTTGCATACAGACATGAAATAGCTATGCGTCCGTTATTGTGTAAATAATGGATATTCTATAAAATTGATTTATTTCAAATAATCAAAGTCTAATTTCGAGGAAAAGTACTAAAATTATCTTAGAGAGTGTTTAATTACCTCCCTGTATTAGAAAGAGTTGGAAAAATCCAGGCATTTTCTCTAAAACCCGCGAAAAATGGCAAAAACGCATAATGAAATATTTGTCCAAGGACTTTTGGAGGGCACTGTATGTTTTCACAATTTGCAATATTCTGTTCCTAATTACATTTTATGTATACATGTTCGAATGTTCGCTACTAGGTGTGAGCATTGTCATGACGGCAGCTTTGTAATTATCTTTAAAGAGACCCATGCTAGGTTGTCGGGCATACAAACATATATGAAATATATTCACGAAATATTGTATGGAATGGTCGACCTGGATAGCTTATAGATCATTTCTGAACAAGTAAATTTCAATGAGGTTCATTTAGTTCATCTAAATTAAGTCTGTTCTTCTAAATCAAGTGTAAATAATTAACTTACCCGCATTTTATATTTATAGTAACATTTATGTGTCACTGAACATTGATAGTGAAAAATTTAGTTCCAGCGCTAAAATTGCTTTCCTTATGGCTCTATAAAAGCAATGCACTACACAACAAAGCAAATTCTGACTGTCCCCATGTCATTCTGATTCCTGAAAATCTGGCATGGATCTAATGTCATATGCCCGTAAGATAGAAAGAGGAATATGTTCAGCTGTCAATTATGCTAATTTGGGTCTTGCTTTATATAAAAAAGAATTTGTTGATGCTTGATAAATATTCGTTTTAAGAGTCATTGCTTTGAAATTATGGTGTTGATATAATTTGTATCCATCTCACATGCTGTTTTATTGAATTGTTATTTTGGCTCTTAAATTCTAATTAATTTCCAGGAATATGCATTAAAAGCTTTACAAATCACTGCAAATATGATTTCAAAAGCATAATTTCTACTAAAACATCACATTTATGTGTAAGATTTTTTGTTACATCAATGTTTGCATATTTTGTAATTTATGGGAAAATTTACCCCACCCACTTTTAGCTATGACTACAAACCTAAGCTAAAGACTAATTCTGTGAAGAAATACATAAAACTCAAGAACAGGTTTCTGGGCAATTTTTAAGTATGACTTCAACCACACAAACATACCTTTTGTATTTTAAAAACTTTTTTTCTACTTGTAGACAAAACTTATTTTGGTGATTTTTCGCCAATTTTTGCTATATTTATGAATATTCACAAAAATACAAAATCAAAAAGCTGTTTATTATTCATGTAAGTCAAAGTGCAATTTATCAGCTTTATTTTGATACCAAAATAATTGTTTTAGCTTAATAAATGAGTAAGTTATGGGATATTTTAGAAGGTATGTATGAAAAGTGCACCGAATGACCTTTGACCTTGATTTAAAAAAAAATCCTACCACTTTCAAGCATGTCATCCACCCTTAACCAAAGCATGGGACCCTAATATAGTGAAAAATACCACTCCAATTTTTATAGGGCACCGGTTGCAAGAAAAGTTCCATACCAGGACCTGGCTCCTAGACTATTAATGTAAATGAGCAAAAGTAAATTAAATTTATATATATTTGTAAATTTGTAATTTATCACACCATATTTGGATGGGACTGTCACAATACATCAACCAAAATAACATCCTATAGACATGAAACTTTGTTTATTCTAGATCTACCTTTTCCCCAAAAATTCTAAGAATATTCCAAAATATTACAATAATATTCCCCATTTAATCAACTCTAGCTCAACAAGAATAGAATATGCACCAACACTAGAAGGAATACACTGGGAGAATAATAATTTATCACACCATATTTGGATAGGACTGTCACAATACATCAACCGAAATAACATCCCATAGACATGAATTTTGCCTCTTGTGTCTTTCATTTAACACCTCCATAGCTTTATTCCATGAGTTGTCTACAGAATATTGTCTCTTTTCGACAAAACCTTGTAACTGCAGCTTGTTTAAAGCTGCAGTTACAATGTTTTTGCTGAAAAGTGACCAATATGAGGTGGGAATTGAAAAGGTTCTTTAAAAATTTTGAGACAGACATAGACCCAGATTCTGTGCAATATTGCATTATAGAGTCTGAGTCTCATTTCTTCCAAATCACACTTAAAAAACTTTCCAAAACAACACATGATTTTGAAGTCCATAATAGAATAGGTTTTGTAAAATATTACGACAAAAGAAGAAAATGCAGACGATCAGCATTTTCTTCTTTGCCTCAGTACTTTCTGTGCTATATTGTAACCAAATCTAATTTTATCAACATTAATTTTGTCATCTGCAGCAGCCCTTGGACTAGTCCCTAAAATAGTGTTGTTTGGGAATGGAATGAAACAGCCTAATGTAAATCTTACTTTATTTTATTACCAAGGTAACCAAGTTTTTTCCATTAATTTTTATCTGTTTTCTAGCAAACAGAGCTGTTAATATTAATTTACTCTAAATATAGACTTTATCAGATTAAAAACTGAGACAAATTAATTTTTGTCAGCCATCTTCGAAAGTTGAGCTTCTTTACCCTTTCCAGACAAAGTTGTGTTTCAGTGGATTAAATATTTTTTTGTTTATTATCAATATCAAAATTCATCCTAAAATACTGAGAGAATGGGAAAAATATTCAGGCGTATTACCATAGACTTTTTGCTGAAGCCCCAACATTTAACACCAAAACAAATCAAACTTTGGAAAACTTAGAAATTTAATATTTACATGCTCACTTTTTCAGGGGTTGAAAAATCCACTCGCCCGCTCGCATTGGCGAGTAGAAAATGCCGTAGGACGAGTAGATTTGGGGACGAACTAGTCCGACGGGGCGAGTGCAAATTTAGGACTTGAATCATGCTGATTGAGGGGAAAAAATAAAAGATCGAAAAGAATGTATTTATTTCAAACTTCATATCGGAAACAATAATATTCGCTGTAAAATAAGACGTTTCCCTGTTTATGTCGATCAATCCCGAAAGTGAAACTAAACAAGGAAACTAGAGTAAATCTGTGTTACTCATATGCGATGAATTGAGCGAGATCAAAGACGCCGCAAACACAGTCAATTGATGACGTAGTCATTCCAGTTTCAATATAATCACGTGATTTTTCCGCAACCAAATAAGGTTACGTTTTACTATGATTTGTTTACAAAAGTCGTGCGTGCCAAAAAGCGCGGGAAAATGGGATGAAGCAATGAAAACAAAACGCTTATATATCTATGTAGTAAATACACCGACGTTAAATGGTTTTAACACATACACATTGTCTCTTTCTGTTATGCCGCCTCGCGATTACACAAAGAAATTCTTTCACATTTACCGGGTAGTTGTACATATTAAACTGACCACGTGTGCTTACTCGACCATTTCGACAGCTAATCTATTTTTCGAATTAAATAAAAAGTAAGTGTTACAGTAATGTTTAATCGGCGATTGATTTATGGTAAAAGATGGTGTCAAGTCTTCAAGAGCCACATTCGATTTATTGACCATCTTTTTTATAAAATTGTTGCCTTATTCGCCTATGACTTCTGAAGTGGCGATCGCCAGCGCGAGCCCTGTCTGTCATTTATACCGAAGAAACTTTATTTGTAGAGTCAAAGAGTTATGTTATTTGCATAATAACATCGGTAAGAGCCAACAGTCTAAAATTTTCTTCATCTTTAAGGGCGAATTGGGTTGCTTTAAGGGCAAGTAGAAATTCAGAGCTACTAGTCCTACAGGACTAGTAGGTTTGAAGAAATTTTTCAACCCCTGTTTTTGTTTATATAAACTTCCCTTTTTCATAGAATCCTGCCAAACAGAAATTACAAAAGATTTCTCAGATCTCGAGTTTCCACAGAAATCCAATTTGTCTCTGCTAAAAGGTACTTAAAATGATACCAGAAATGACATCAATCTGGAATCAAAGCAGTCTTTGTTACAACAAGTGTCATTTAGATAACCCTTGTAAAGAGCAAGACGCTAGCATGCTTTCCTTCAAAAACCTCGTAACTGCAGCTTATAAACAAGCTGCAGTTACAAGATTTTCGAAGAAAAGCGACAAAGACCTTCTCTGCAAAACTCTCAAAATTTAACACTTTTTCAAGTACATGTAACTTTTTATTTTCAAAGCACCCTGTCACAAAAATACTCCATGAGAGCTCACTATTTCACCAGGAAATCCAATTTGTCTCTGAATATCAGAAATGTCATTTTTTAGGAATCAAAGAAGAATCTTTCTACAATATAAACGTAATATTTCTTGTACTTTTGAGAAAGATGATATCCACAGAAACCTTAAGCCTTTCCCAAACAAGACCTGTTTTTAACGTCCCTTATAAAACTGGCTTGGGTAAACATCGAGACAAAAGAAATACTGATAATCAGCATTTTCTCATTTTGCATCAATATTTTTTGTGCTATAATTTACACAGTTCCAGTGTGAATTTACACAAACATTTTCCTCTGTAGCAGCTTTTAAGTTGAATCTTTCTAAATTTTCACTAATTGGAAAAGGTTTTAAGCAACCTAAACAACATTTTTTAAATTTTTAAGGCATCTAACTATCACAAAAAATATTCAGGAGAGCTCTCAGAGTTTCCACGGATATCCAATTTGTGTCTGCTAAGATATACTAAAGTGATATCAGAAATGACATCAATCAGGAAGCAAAGCAGTCTTTGTTACAATAAGTGTCTTTTAGGCAACCTTTGTGAAAGAAGGATCATACAATAAAATACCTTAAGGTAGGCCACCCTAAGAGGTTCATGTGACTGGAATTTTTCATGTTCAACATCATAAACTTTTGTAACATATCCAATCTATACAGACAATAATGTTACCAGTAAGATAAATTCTGCACTTTGCAAAGCTGAATGCTGAAAAATAACATGTTGCCATAAAAATTCCAGCATCACTTGAACCTGACATTAGGGTTGGACCACCATAAGTCTAACAGATTGAAAAGATTCTAAATTCCAAATTCCAACTTTTTACCTATTTTTTGTGTGTTGAATCTAGTTTTGAAGAACACAAAAGCACAATCCTAAATGCTCCATTTAAATTCCACAGAAAATCCAATTTATTTCTGCTAACTGGCACTTAAATAGCACAAGAATATAAGATGTTAACAAAGATGACAAAAATTATATAGGATTTAAAGGTTAACAAATTTAAAGGTCACAACATAAAATAATTTGCAGGCATCGGAGTTGCTGGTGAGATAATTTTCAAAACGAATAAGTCACTGTCTGTAACTTTCGAGACAACTTTCGTCCTTGTCTCTGAATTTTTTGGCTATAATTGAACTGCTCACAGAATTTCCACAGAAAATACATTTTGTTATCAAAGAAAGGCACTAAAATTGTAAACTAACAGGAACCTGAGCAGACTTAACCCTTTCCCAAACAGCAACATTCAAGACTCCTTCAAAGGTTCTACAGACAACAATATGGATGGAAATAAAGATGTGATTGGTATTTGAACATAGGTTAGAAAATATTGAGACAAAAGGAGAAAATGCTGATCATCAGCATTTTCTTCTTTTGTCTCGATATTTACCAAAATCTTTTCTTTTGATGACATCAAAGTAAGGTCTTGTTCGGGAAAGGGTTAATTGTTCCTTAGAAGTCTGACAATCAAGTCCCTCTAAAATGGAAGTGAGTTTCTTATGTGTCACTAAGGAAGTGATTTTCATCAATTAACCCTTTCCCAAACAAGACCAGCTTTTGACCTCTCTATACTAAAAGGCTTTGGAAAACATTGAGGCTGATTTGTCTGCTGTTTTTATCCAAGCCAATTGGCTCTGATGGCTTGACTACATTTTTTCAATGATGCAAAATTTATAGCTTAGGCTATTACAGTAAATTTCCCAAAATTTTGTATACACCAATAGTTCGTACACCCTTTTTTTTTAAAAAAATATAATATTTTGTAAATCTCCAGCGATCATTTGGAGCACTTTAAGCACTTGATGATAGTCTGAAATGAAGTCCTCGACAGTGAACCAAGCAATTTAGCATGATGCCGACATTCCCATTTAAGTTTCTACATGAATCCTTTATGATTATCACTTTTTTAAAATTGAAGGTACAAAAATGTCATCAAAGCACTCTTTATTGTACCTAAAAGACTCTCTTTGATATTATATTAGCTGTAATCAATTGTTTCTAGCCTTTTTCTCAAAGCCTTCCAAATCTTTATTTTTCCTAAGGGTAATGTCATTAAGGGAAGAATTAAGGTACAAAAAATGTCAGCTAACAGGAACCAAAGTAGCCTTAATTGTTAGAAGAGGATCTTAGACAAACTTAATATGTCTCATATGTCACTAGCTAGAAGTGATTTTCATCAATTAAACCCTTTCCCAAACTAGACCTAGTTTTGACATCCTTTCAATATATAGCGTGGGAAAACATTGAGACAAAAGAAGAAACTGATAATAACCAGTAGTTTCTCCTTTTGTTTCATTATTTTCTGTGTTATATCATACACAAAGTCGATCTTTAACAACACACATTTTGTCATCAGCAGCACTCTTTCAAATTGGAACAGTCCAAAATTTTGCTGTCTGGTAATTGGTCAAACCGTGACTTTCCAAATTGACAATATTTTTGACAAAAAAAAGTTAAAAAGAAAGAAAATGTGTATTATAACCTGGAAAATATTAAATGAAAAAGAAGACATTGTTGATAATCAGAAATTTCTTCCTTTGCCTAAATATTTTTCCAAACCTTTTCTATTACGGATGCCAAAACCAGGCTTTGACAGGGAAAGGGCTAAATAATGTTTGTTTTGCAAAACCTTAATCAAGTTTGAAGGCGAGTCCAAAAAAAATTGTTGGAAATCTAACACTTAAGCAGACAACAAAATTTACAGAATTTTCACCTGGTAAGCAAAAATAAAGCTAGATTAGCAAATTTCCAGACAAAAAGGTGGAAAAGGATAATGGGAAAAAGACAAAATTAAAATTAAGTTTGTCAGAATTTTCTTCTTATTTTAAAGTCCTTTCCAAAGTTGAGATTCTCAAAGGCATTGAGCTTAATGTGACTTTGTGTTTAACCCTTTCCCAAACAAGACCTGGTTTTGATGTCCCAAGAAGAAATGGCTTGGGAAAACATTGAAACAAAAGAAGAAACTGCTGATAACCAGCAGTTTCTCCTTTTGTCTCAATATTTTCCATGCTATGTTGTACACAAATTCTATCTTAAACAAGACCCATTTGACGTCTGCAGCAGCTTTTGAAATGGAACTTTTGAAATTTTACCGTTTGGGAAAGGGTTAACATTTAGGTATGTCTGCCCATAATGAAACCATTTTGACATTCATGTGTATAGCATCAGAATTTTTCTTGCAATATCTTTTTTGACATTGAGAGAATTGGAAAATAGCTACATCATGGGTAACCTTTAAGCCTAACTCATCAATACAACTTTGGTAAAACATTATCTAAGTGTCTTCTACCAAAAGATCAAATACAACAGAAAATAGATGAATGATGTTGCTTCCAAGAGCTGTTTGTTTCTCTCCAGAAAACAAGCCTATATTTGTGTAATTATTTTGTCTTAACAATATTTACAGCACCCATATGTAGGACAGTTTGTAAACAAGCACATCGTACGAAAAAACACCATCCGGAAATTTCTAAACAAATAAAAAATGTAAATGAGATGAGAATCAGGACAGACCATTCAGCGATAACATAACAACTTGAGGGTAGAGATGGCCCTTTTTGCTCACTTATATTTCTTAGAGGCAGAGTAACAAAACATGCAGAGAATGAATACAGGGGAAAGTATATAAATGATGTTGTTACCATGAATTGTTTGTCCCACTCCAGAAACCAAGTCTATATTTATGTGTAATTATTTTGTCTAAACAATATTTATAGCACCCCTAAATAGGACAATTTGTGAAACATCACACAAAAAGACACCATCCAGAAATTTCTAAACAAATAATAATTGTAAATAAGATCAGAATCAGGACAGGTCAATCAGCGCGGATATAACAATTAACTGGGGGGCAAAGATGGCCCTTTTTGCTCACCTGAGTTTCTTAAAGCCTAAGAGGCAGAGTAACAATACTTGCAGAGATTGAATACAGGGGAAAATATATAAATGATGTTGTTCCCAAGAACCGTTTTTCCCACTCCAGAAACAAAGTCTATGTTTATAATGTGTAATTATTTTGTCTAAACAATATTCATAGCGCCCCTATATAGGACAATTTTTTAACCATCACTGGAATAGACACTGTCCTAACAAATAAGAATTGTAGATGAGATAATGAGACATGTAACAGATTGAGCAATTCAGATTATCTGATATTCAGCATGTTCTTTTTTGGTTTGATATTTTCATGGCTACATTGTACACAAATCCTTAATTTCTTCCCCTGCGAAAAGTCCATTTTAGTTCAAGAACTGTTCTAGAATGTTTTAGATCGTTAAATGGAAGTTCTAAAACCAGAACTGCCATTTAATGATCTAGAACAATCTAGAGCAGTTCTAGAACTAGAAATATGTTCGTGAACTTTTCTTTGCAGGGGTTTATTTACTTCCACTCTGTTGTCCGCAGCAGCTGTCAAATTGGAATTGTCTTGTGAAAGGGTCGAAGAAGACGAGCAGCTGGTGGCTCAGTGCAATAATCAACAAGAGCTTCGCAGAGCGGCGCATATACGCCCAAGAGGGGCTTGTCAGTAAAAATTGGCCATTTTTTCAATTCCAGGGCAGATAATTCAAACATGAAAAGTTGTGGCTAGTTTGATTAAATTCTGGTTGAAACTGTAGAAGTAGCGCACAGGAGAAAATGGGCATTTATGAGAAAATGGGCATTTTTCCTTAAATTCAAGGGCAGATAATTCAAAACTGTACGAGTTGCGCACACAAGAAAATGGGCATTTTTTAATTCAAGGGCAGATAATTCAAGAACGAAAAGAGTTATCTGAATTCCGTAAGCGAGGTGCACAACTAGACACCATGGAGATTTATTGAGGCAAGTTTGATCAAATTCCGATCAAAACTGTAGGAGTTGCGCACACAAGAAATTGCTAACGGACGGACAGACAGACAGACAGACGGACGAGCGGGCCATAACATTACGACCCTTCGGGCGTATAAAAATGGAACACATGGATAGGTGCACAATCTGTCAGCTGTCACTATATAACTGTAGATTGTTGAAAACGGTCTTCAACATCATACAATCAATTCCTTTTCCTTACAGCCAAACTCAATACTAATCGTGAAGCAAATCATGAATAAATGATAAGTTCATTACTTAATATTACTACCAATGTCCCTGAAAACCATAATTATATTGCTTATAGTCATTTACATTGAGGCCTGCCCCTGCGAAAAAAGTTCACGAACACATATCTAGTTCTAGAACTGTTCTAGAACTGTTCTAGAATGTTAAATGGCACTTCTAGAACTGTTCTAGAACATTAAATGGCACTTCTAGAACTGTTCTAGTATGTTTAATGGCACTTCTAGAACTGTTCTAGAACAGTTCTAGAAGTGCCATTTAATGTTCTAGAACATTCTAAAACATTTCTTTAACTTAAATGAACTTTTCGCATGGGAGCAGATCTGTCCCTTTTTCTAAGAGACATTTAATGAATCGACCTTGATCAGTCTGCGAAGACAGTGCAGGCTGATTAGGGTTACATCCCCTCAGAGCAAATTGTGATGAATCAGATTTGATTTATTGGTGTTTTACAGCGTTTTCAACTGCTGTTATCATATCACAGCAGCTGGATCACCTAACCATGGATTCCTGTCCTTCCTCACACCAGTACTACCACATCCTATTCGAGCTTCCAGATGCTAGCCCACATAGGTTAATGATTATCAAACTACTGGTAGCAAGAGACTTTTGTGATGAATCAGAGGAAAATCTTTTCATGACATTTCTAACTTTGAAAAATAAAGAATAGAAAATTCTTAACTGAAAAGATGTTACCACCTGGCCAAGAAGCAAAAATCTTTTCACAACCAGTAACTTTTGGCTGTAGACAAGGCCCATTTCATTCCACTGGAAAATATATCTTTTAACTACCAGAAAAATATCAATTTTCCAAGTTACATCTGGAAGCTCCATTAGTGCCACCAAACCTTGTACAATTACCCTAATTTTTTCTGCCATGATGCCATGAGTCTTGAACTAGTCTAGAGAAAAATATTTTCAGATCTTCATGCTGTTGGAGGCTAAGATTTTCTGTGAACAAAATGTGTCTGTGAAAGATTGACGCCTGAAGCTTATTTTATGAGGGCAAACTTTCTTTTTTTAACCCTTTCCCACACGGCAAAATTTTAAGATGGTCCACTTCAAAAACTGCCGCAAATGATGAAATAGAAGTCATTATAAAGATAGAATTTGGGTAAAATATGGCATAGAAAATATTGAGACAAAAGGAGAAACTGCTGGTTATCAGCAGTTTCTTCTTCTGTTTCAATGTTTTCCCAAGCCTTTCATATTAGGGACGTGAAAACCAAGTCTTGTTTGGGAAAGGGTTAAACAAAGACCTTGATTATTGGCCTTGACAAACGACCTTAATGACATCAGTGTCACGAACATGTACCGATTCAAAAAGCTGACTGTATAATTGACAATTCAAAGGTACTTGGTTGTTTTGGCGATTGTTTAATTTTTTTGCACTTTTTCCAATTTGCTACATTTATATTTGGCCTTGAATTGCCACATTTATATTTGGCCTTGAATTACGACATTTATATTTGGCCTTGAATTGATGATTTTTGACTTCCATATTCCGATATCCATTGAAAGATTTAGTGTAATACATATTGCTGGTTATCTTAAAAAGATGGTAAAGTACCTAATTAATTTGGTTTATTATGTAAAGATATTTATATGAAAAGAGCAAGTAGATAAAGTTCACTCTGAGTAAATGTATACATAAGCACATCTTCAAATATTGGTCTACATTGTTATTTTGTTTCTGAGTCCTTTAAGTAAATATGAAATTGAAAATTAATGCCTTATAAAGTTAGCCCTTTTGTTTGTGTCACTTTCTATTGATTGATTTACTGGGGTCTTAACATCACTTTCAACTCCTTGAGTTATCCCTTTCCCAAACAAGACCTGGTTTTGACATCCCTAATCGAAATGGCTTGGGAAAACATTGAAACAAAAGAAGAAACTACTGATAACCAGCAGTTTCTCCTTATGCCTCAATATTTTCTGTACTTTTTTTTCACACAAATCTTGTCTCAATCAGCATCCGTTTTGATGTCTGCAGCAGCTTTCAAATTGGACTACCTTAAAATTTTCTTGTTTGGGAAAGGGTAAAAATATTATTATTGTGGCAGCTGGTGCACAACATGTAACCATGGATTCCTGCAATCATCTCACCTGTACTACAATCACAATATCCCATCCTAGCCTCCAGCTGCATGCTCTCTTACTAAGATTGTTCATAGTCATTGATGATAGACAAATATTAATGATGTTTAATTTGCGAAAATTATTAATATAGAACGAGTTAAAATTAGCATACCGTCATAAGTGTTACTACAAAACATTGTCACTCCTGGCTTTAATCAAGATGGAATTGTAAGGTTTTGCAATAACACCAACAATACACAACTTTACCTTATTTGGTAGATTTCATGTTAAAACCTATCATTATTTTATGAAGTAAATGAAAAAGTTGAAAATTTACAGGTGACTGACTTATGACTCCATTTATTATACTTGTATATAAATACATGTACCTGCTTCATCAACCTGACCTTGTTCAAAGTACCAAGCTTTAATGTTCATGTACATGACATGTATAAGAACATTTATGGGAAAGATTGATAGTGGTGGCTGGAGCACCTAACCATGGATTCCTGTTATTCTTTATACCAGTACTATATGCAACTACACAATTTCCTTACCAAGCCTCAAGCTGCTTGCCCACATAGGATAACGATTATCAAACCATTACATTTTTGGAAAACATTCAGGCGAAAGAAGAAAAATAAACGGGGATAACTAGCATTTATTCATTAACTTGTCTTCATTTAGCTGTTCCATATATTGCTGCTTTTCAAGAAAATCCTCGTAACTGCAACTTAAAACAAGATGCAGTTACAAGGTTTTCATTGAAAAGCAACAAAAATACTGTATCATGGAAATATCAAACTGACATTAATCCAAATGGTCTTATTTGTTTAGACACATGGCAAGTTCAAACTCATAAACAATGAAAACTCCATAAATAATAGATACTGTCTACAACAGAATATAAAGGTCACCTTGATCCATTAATAAATTGACTTCTTTTCGACGTCCCACAAGTTAAAGACTTAGGATCAGAAACAATGTGGAACATGAAGAAATTGCAATTTCTTCATTTCCAACAAAGTTTTCTGCACAGTGAGTTCAACAATGTAAAAATTCATTCAATAAGAGTTGTCATGAGCAACATCTTTGCATCTAGAAAATCCTAAAATGTTGCCATCTGGTTATGGGTTAAGTCTTTCCCAAACCGTTATAATTTTTGACATACTCATACTGTTAAAGCTTTTAAAGGGACATTTCATCCCCATTTCAATTTTTTAAAGTATGTCTTGATGCAAAGATTGTTTATTCTAATGCGTAGAAACGCAATCAGTTTTTTGAAGTTGTTATCTATAAGCGAAAAATACGCCTTCAAAGTTGAGACAGAAATGACAAAATCTATATAAATTTGAACTGTTGTCCACAACAATTTGTTTAATTTTAGCACAAAAATATATATTTCTCATAAACGGTTCAATATTTTGGCTTGAAATTTTCAGAATTTTCATAAGAAAACATGCTCTTTCAGATAGAATAAAGAAAAATTTATGTAAAAGTTATCGTGAAATGTCACTTTAAAAACATTGAGACAAAAGAAGATAAATGCTGATAATCAGCATTTTCTCCTTTAGCCTCATAAATATTTTCTATGCTCTGCTTTATAGACTTGATCAGCGTACACTTTGTTCTGGTCTGCAGCAGCTTCCTTATAGATGGAAAGGTAAAATGTCTTGTCCTTATGGAAAGGGGTTATCCCATTCCTTTACAGGGACCCTTTGACGCCTCAAGAATTTGGCAAACATTATGGATAATGAAGAAATTGCTTGCGACAAGCAATTTCTTCATTATCCATAATGTGTTCTAACCCAAAATGCAAATTTTGAAGACTTAATTTATCAACTTGCAATCATCGTCAGATGCCACATCTTTGAATTTTGACAAGTCCAAAATTTAACCATCTGGTATTGGGTTGAGAAAAAGGATGATTTAGAACAAGCTTAACTTCTAAAATGGTACTTTCCCTGTCCCAGAGCGCTAATCTGTCTAGCTATACATGAACATCTAGCTATACATGAACATACCAAAATGAAAATTTCCTG
The DNA here is from genome assembly GCA_963680895.1 of Fragum sueziense. NCBI lineage: Eukaryota > Metazoa > Mollusca > Bivalvia > Cardiida > Cardiidae > Fragum > Fragum sueziense. The sequence goes on along the minus strand of OY804602.1, from coordinate 47,399,556 downwards.
AACAGTTCTTGCTACAGAGAATATCCTTTCTGACATTTTTCTCCCACCAATGATGGCTTATAATATCATACATACAATTCTAAATCAATGGGATCAGCATGCTGAATGTTTTTCTTTTACTGGCGAGAAAATACAGAGAACTCATGGTTAGTTGCTCCAGCCTCTTCAGTATGACTAAAATACTATTAAAATATCAACAACTTATGGCTATCTACATCACTACTTAGACTGATTTCTCATTGTTAAAATGGTGGTGATAATGATTTTCAAAGTCAAGTCAAAGTGTTAAAATTATAATACTGCATCTTCTCATATGGTTTTTCTAACCCATATTTGATTTAATGTTACTCAAAGCATTCAAAACTGATACAGATTTCAAAACAATTCTCTTATTACACTTTTTCACATAACACGAAATCCACATGACAAATCATTGTACCCAAATAAAACTTCGGAACTTAGAATTAAAGCTGATACAAAATCAATTCACAGTCACATCCTTGGTAAACATACGGTCTGATTTCAAATGAACCTCGCTTCAATAACTAAATGACCTTGATTAATAATACAACGAAAACACTGATTCTTAAAAATCTTTGTACTTTTACATCCTTATAGCAATTTTAAGAAATAGACCTGCTGGCGCTATAACGTTTATTTAAATATACTATTTCCAAAACAATCCCTTTTTTGACAGCCTTAAAAATCCAAGTCTTTCTTAATCAATTCACATTACCCACTAGAATCAGACCTCAGCACTGATTTCTACAGTCTTGCTTCAATAATTCATAGATACTAGCACCTTTCATTGAGTACAACATCCCAAATTACGAAAATGCTGTAAAATGTGTTTCTATATTATACTTCTTTAACCCATTCCCAAACAAGACATGGTTTTGACGTCCCTAATAGAAAAGGCTTGGGAAAACATTGAAACAAAAGAAGAAACTGCTGATAACCAGCAGTTTCTCCTTTTGTCTCAATATTTTCAGTGCCATATTTTACACAAATCCTGTCTTTAATAACATCCATTTTGTCATTTGTGGCAGTTTTTGAAATAAATCACCCTAAAATGGTGTTGTTTGGGGAAGGGTTAAGCTTCCTAGACTATAGCAATACATTGTGTCCCTTTTCAACGAAAACCTCGTAACTGCAGCTCGTTTTAAGCTGCAGTTATGAGGTTTTTGTTGAAAAGTGTCAACATGTTTGGCAGGAACTACCACAAAAGTTTTCCCAATGAAGTAAGTCTGCAGGCCAAAACCAAATCAATTCACACACATCACTTAGAAATACAAGACCTCATCCCACATTTCCAAAAGATGACTCCAACAAAACTTCTAAAATGCCAAAAATATTTCAATACATGAAAATGTTTCAGATTTTCTGGACAAGTGTACGGAGTTTTTCGTCCCACTCAACAGCTAAGGTCAATATGGAGATGTGACCCCGGTTTAAAGTCTCATCCGAAAGACTGGAGAAGCGCCGGATCGTACCAGCCACCCATGTTTCAAGTTCAGTACATTACCACTGCACCACCTCTGCCCCCTTTTCTGGACAAACTTTTCATACAATTAAAGCCCTTGAAAAGGAAGATAACTCCATTTGCTCTTGGACACTTTTTTCCGCAATATAAGTTTGAAGAAATCGATATTTAGTTAATTATTATATCCCACTCAAAAGCTAAAGGCAATACATCGAGACAGTCATGACCTAAGTTTCATATTTGATCAGAAAGATTGGAGAGGCCCGGGTCACATATTGTCGCTTTTCTTCGAAGATATCAATTTTTTAACTACAGCTTAATACAAATAAATCCAAATCCAATTTTCTTGCAAGTTGGAAAAGAGTTCATAAGTCTGTTTTGTAAAAAATGCATGTACCAACATAAGAATAACTTAATTAAAAGCCCAAAGTCAGTTTTAATTAAAAATCAATCCACATCATCATTAACCAGGCTCAAAGCTGCAATATAATTTGGAACTAGGGTTCATTAAAAATAGATGAAACCCCGATTTTCTGAAGTTTTACAAATCTTGATTGATCAGCATTCTACAAATGGCAAAAAGTTGGCTAATTGTACAAAAATGTAACTACAGCTCAACGTAACAGCTTGAGATGTAGTAACGACATTTCATAGGCCTCGTCCATGGTGCAGTTGGTAGCTCATCGGACTCTGGCACTTGTGAGGTCTACGGCTCAATTCCCAGTTGCAGTTAATATCCTTTCAGACAAAATTGTCTCCCACCAATTGTTTGATATTCACGGGGTATAACCTGAAGTTCGTAACTGCAGTTACGCACGTCCAATATGGCAGAGGGACAAAAAGTTGAGTTTTACAAGCATCGATTTCAGGCACTATGTCAATGCATTTGATATATTTTTTGACGAACTTGATCAATAATAACCATGTTAACAATGTTACACTCTCTTTATTCCGACATATTTATTTAGTAGGCCAATATCACAGCTCGAAAAAATCGCATGATGTGCGTAACTGTAATACATGAAGTTAGTAACTGTGTCGTTGCATTTCTTAATGTGCGTAACTTATTATGAATTCTATACATGCAACTCTAGGTCTCGTGCTTTCCGCCATCCATATTAAAAAGGGGGAAAAGTTTTCGTTTTTGTTATCATTTGTCTTCCAGTCCATTATCGGTAATCTTGAGTAAAGGGTTTTTGGGAAAACATTTTGTTAATCTTAAATATATATGGAAGTTTTGCTAAAATGTCTTATCTTTGGTGTAAAGATACGGTGGTTACGAAGTTATTCACACAGTCTTACAGTTTATGACCTTTCCAGGCGATTCATTGTGATATGAGCTAATGTCCGCTATTTGGGTCTGCACTGTGTCGATCAGTACTGATTCACTGACGCATATCAATTGGGTCCCCTATAAACCTGAAAAAGGGTAAAGTTACGTATCGGTGATAAAGAAATTATTTGTCTCCAGCGGTTATCTCCCTTGATGCTTCGATCCTGGGAAAGTTCTTTCCCTTGATAAAACTGCCGCCATTATGAAATATTAGGAAAAAATGTCAACAAAGAAAGCCTGCTATCGTTAAACTCATTTTGAGTTATGATAAGAGAGAAAGTGAAAAAAAGACATGGAAGGCAAAACATTGCGTGAAAAGGAAAAATACTTGGTCCTGCTTATCTCGAATCTGGTCAGAGAAAACTCGGATTACCTTTTCGGGTAGGCAATATATATTGTTTCGTGTATATATTCTTATCGATTGTTCATTATGTGGTTAAAAGGCTGCTGAATGATATAGCATTCTTTCTGTGTAAGCAAAAAGTTGTCTAATAAAAGGAAAACTCTTCGTGCCCAAACCATTTCGTATCATAATTAACTTTCGTTGTATGGTTTGGCCATTTCGTATCATATTTTGTACCATATGTTTATGATTATGTACAATCTTATTATTTATTCAGTACCTGATGGAATATTGAGCAGAGTTTTCCCTTGACTTTTGCTAGAGGGGGTCATTATGTCCCCATTGTATTCAAATTACAGGCCCGGGGGGTCATGCCTATTGTCACATTGTTTCTTCATGTCCCTGCTGATAATTTTTAGAGGGTCATTTGAGTTAAAACTGTGCCAAAACGCATAATTTTGTGCACAAGATAAAAGTGTTGTGGGTACTCATTAGAATGGTCTCGTTGACATGATACAAATGAGTACCCACAACATAGGGTTTGAATTAAGGATAAAAAAATTAGAATGTATCCCCCCCCCCCTCATACTTGTTGCTCTGGTTAATCTATAGAGTCAATCAACTTTTGTCAAATGTCAGAAATTATATTGGCTGAGCCGGGGCTTGAACCTGTGTCCCCTGGGTTGTAACATGTTAGACGCCAATATTACAGACTGAGCTAATCAGTCCAATTTGAAAGCTTAACACTACAGATTATCATCATTTCATATTGGATTTTGATACAATTAAGATTTGTATGTACAATACAGCACAGAAAATAATATAGGAAAAAGAGTAAAATGTTTATCAGTATTTTGTTCTTTTGCCTCAATAATTTTCCAAAGCATTTCTAAATAGAATGTGCTGTCTGAGCCCTGATAGCTCAGGCAGTATCGTCGGAGTCTGTGTCAACCCAGGGGTCAAGATTTCAAACCCCAGCTCCGAATGATAATCTATTCTGTCATTTGACAGTCACTAAAGTCATTTGTCTCACACCAATGGGTCGGAATCTTCTATGTCAGAGAGCAGCTGAAGGCTCAGTTTGGAAATTGTGATAGTACCGGTATGAGAAATACCTGGTATCCATGGTTAGGTGCTCCATCCATCACAATATGGCCATAGCACTTGAAACGGCTATAAACCCAAATAAATCACATCTAAATGGGACATCAAAATAAGGCCTTGTTTGGGATTGGGCGATAAAGCATAAGATTTGGTTTTGATCAGCAAGTAAATAAATTGACCCAATTATTCAGTTTATTGTTGATTGTTTGTTTGTGTCATTGTTTGTCACAACATTTCATAAATTTAGTTTTGGAAAATATTTAAAAGAAGAAAATGCTGCTGCAGTTCAGCATATATTATTCTCCATTTTCCTCAATACTTAATTAAGTCAAGATTTCCAACATGTCAAAGAGAATTCTCATCCTTAAAGTGTGATATTACTTTCTAATCTGCAACTATATGAAAAAATCAAATTGGAACCATCTAGATTTCTTGGATTTGCTTGGGAAATATAGCAAAAGAAGCAAGATATAACTGCTTTTCAATGAAAACCTCGTAACTGCAGCTTAAAACAAGCTGCAATTATGAGGTTTTTGTTGAGTAGCAACAATTATATGTAAATATGGATTGAACTTATGTTTTTAATGAATTTCTTTTCAGAAATGAAAACATCATTGAAATGTGGATTCTGTTAATACTGTCCAGAGGTAAATATGACAGTGTATTGTTTTTGAGCTTTTGAGGAAAAAAGCTACTTGTAAATTGTTGCTAAATCAAATTTTAAAGTGACATAGGAGCACAATCATGTTTACCACTATATAGATCAGAGTTGAATTTCAACTAGCATACTGTCAATTTGCTAGTCAAAAATGAAAATTTCAATTGTTCTTTTTCTGCAACAATTTTTTTTTTGCAACAAGATTTTTTTGCAAGTGAAAAGAAATAAAGATTTCATTGCAAATGCACATTTCTTTGTGGCGTAATGGTGATATTATGATTGTTCATCATGTTTGACAGTTTTCTTGCATGTTAGTTTATCTTTGTGCTAGTGGTTTCAAAAGCCACTTGCAAAATTTTGCTAGATCTAGTCAAATTTTTAGGGAAATTAAATTCTAGCCCTGACTTTTAGCCAATTTATGTTTTCTGCTTCTTGTATCACCTGCACCAATAAAGTTTATGACATTTACACATTGAAAAGGGCATTCATGGCTTCAATTGAACTTTCAATATTTTTCTTCATGAAATACACATTTCAATTTTGAAATATTGAGCGATTATGTCATTTTTATATCCCTGTATTGAAATTGTCACTTTTGTCTGTCTGTTTGTTCATCAATCTGTCTGTCAATCAGTCTGTCCATCCGAAAACATTGGCCATTTCAGGGGCATTTATGTTTCACAAACACATCTTGTTTGATCTAGTCTTGCTTGTATATGCACATGAAGACTTGTGAGAAAAGGTGATTTGGTGGGAGCCAAAATCTCACTCTCAATGCAAAGTCGATTGTTTTGAGCTCCCAGCCACAAATTCAGTATCTTTAAAGTATATTAGAAGTACAAATGAAGTCCTCTGTTGGAGTATAAGTGAGGTACAATAGAAGCACATACTTTTTCTGTACTTTAGCTTTTTATCAGAAATGTACATATTAAATATACAGCTAAAGTTCTTTTGAAGCGCGTCTGAAATATGCTAATTATGCCTAAAATGTACTTCGCAGTACAACTAAAGTCCCATACTTCTTTTGAAGCGCGTCTGAAATATGCTAATTATGCCTCAAATGTACTTCGCAGTACAACTAAAGTCCCATACTTCTTTTGAAGCGCGTCTGAAATATGCTAATTAGGCAGAAGTACAACTAAAGTACACACCCTTAAGTACATTTGAAGCATATCATAAAAGCTTCACAGGAAGTACTACTGAAGTACATTCAAAGCATATTTTTCATCAGTGCTCAAGGTGATGCTTCAAAGATGCTTTACCATATGAAGTACTACAACAAATGATTGCAATAATTTTGTGGGTGGGGAATGGTAAAAAAATAGAACTTTTAAATTTGATAAATTGAGTCAGAAGAACACTCACCAAAGTTGCCTTAGATCTCTACTTGGTCTTTCCATTAAGTGAGTCCCTTAATATCATAATTCATCAGTGTGAAGTTTGAAATTCTGCTCATAAACATTTTCTTTAAAAAAATGTCAGACAAGTAAAATTCCCTCCAATTTTCTAGAGAGGAAGTGACCTCATACATAGACTGGAACTAGACTGAAATTAGACTGGGAGTATTCTAAGGTACATTTAAAGTACTTGGTACTTCTAAAGAAGTCCCACCTACAGTAAGTTTAGTTTCTGAAGTACATATAAAGTACTTGGTTCTTCTGAAGAAGTCCCACCTACAATAATCTAAGTTTCTGAAGTACATTTTAAGTACTTGGTACTTCTGAAGAAGTTCCCATTGTGATAAAGCAGCTCACTTAAAGTCCCTGAGCTTAAACAGAAGTATGATTCAGAAGCCCAATTGAAGCCTCTGGGACTTCAGGTGAAGTAGACCTTCATGACTTGAAGTACTGTATAAGTACATCAGAGGTACATTTGAAGCACAGAGACTTATCTTAAGTCTCTGCTTCTTTTGTGGCGGGGGCTTCAACTGTGATTGGGCCGAGACCCGACAGCTCATTTGGTAACATCGGGTCTGTCTATCCAGGGGTTGCAAATTCAAACCCCGGCTGGGCCAGTATCCATTCTGACATGTGACAAAAGTCATTTGTCTCTCCTTAATGGATGTGAATCATCTATGTGAGACAGCAGCTGGAGGCTTGGTTTGGATATTGCAGTGGTACTGCAGAGAGAAATACTAGAAACCCATGGTTAGGTGCTCCAGCTGTTGCGATATGACCATAGCAGTTGAAAACAATGTAAAACCCCATTAAAACAAATCAACTATGATTGGGGTTTATTTGTTGCAAGGCATGTGACTGTCATTTCATCATAATTGTACCTTTCTATATGTTGCACAATGTAAAGGTTTTGAAAAGCATTGAGAAAAAAGAAAAGAAATGGTTGTTAAAAACAATGTATTCATTATTCAAAATATTTTCTACCCAGAAAGACCTCCTTAAACTGTTTTCTTTACCATCTTTGTATTTGGACCAGTCTAAAATTTTGATGCCTGATGAATGATTGATTAATGTATGCATGCTTACAGCAGCTGAAAAATACAGATTTTGAAATGCATCTCCTTTGTAATGACACATTTCTATAATGTGGTCAATTTAGAATAGTATTATAGTACTTGAATGCTAAACCGTTTACTGAATTATGTGTTTTCATCTCTTTGCAGGTGACCACATAACCAGTTTATTGCTGTGAAAAATTTCAAAACAGTGAAGTCCTAAAGAACAAAGGAACATTGAGAGTTTCCCAAGTGTGGTCTATTGATACAAGATTGACTGTACATTGTACTTTGAAATAAATTACCTGAATATGAATGTGTTGTTTTGTTATTCAGAGCAACAGATAAGATGGTTTATGGGTTTTCATATGTAATATTTCATAATTTGTTCATCAGAAACCCATGCTGTTGGTATTCAATAGAATCATCTCTTTTAAGGCGGTTCAAATTAGTAACCACAACATTTGGTTTGGATTTGAAATTAAAACAAATTAAGAATGGTTTCACCCCTCTTTTCTGTTGCTCTGGTTATTTAAATTCCAATACTTTCCCAAACATGAGCTGATTTTGACAACCTGGGTAGAAAATAGTTTTTTGAAACATTGAGAGCAAAGAAGAAAGTGCTTGTGATCAGCAAGTTCTCCTTTACTATCATTTTTTTCAATATTTTGTGAAACATTAAAAGTTTACATTGTTTATGTCAATATTTCTTGTTGCTGTAACTCCTTTCAAATTTGGATGAACTTACGGTAGTCCACCCCTGATGCGATTTGCTCGTCATCAGAATTATGCGGGTGACATTGCAAACATTTGGCAATGGAACTTTTCACCGCCGAATGTTTACGACTGAGTCCGAATAGCTTCGGATACGTATCGACGTCGCTCGAAGTTATCCGATATTTTCTGAATCTCAAAATGGCCACATTATGGGTACTCTACTTTAACGTTTGGCTTTTTGGAAAGGGTTACATGTAATGTTTCCTCAAAAAATGTTGCCCACTTTTCATGCACTTAAGTGTTTTGGAAAACATAAGAGAAAAGAAGAATATGCTGACCCACTGGATTTACACCTCCAGAAACCCAAATCGCTCACTTTATTCAGAGCTACAGACAAGATGGGCAATGGATTTTCAATATGCAATATTTCATAAGCTGCTCTTCAAAATCCATGTTGTGGGTTGGCTACTCATTGGAAGAATCTCATGGAGACATTCAAATGAGTACCTACAACACATGGTTTGGATTTGATACATCAATTTTAGGATGGTTTCAACCCTTTCATCTGTTAGTCTTGTTATTTATTGAAAAGAATGTTCCATTTTTCTAACAGATGCATTCTTTTGTACAAGACCTGCGTGAGACAATTTTAGGGTGGTCATATTCGAAAAGCTGCTGCAGACGACAAAGTGGATGATGATCAAGCTTGGATTTGTGTACAATATAGCTGAGAAAATATTGAGACAAAAGAAGAAATTGTTGGTTATATAAGCAGTTTCTTTTTTTTTTTTTCTCAATGTTTTCCCAAACCTTTTGTATTAGGGACGCCAAAACTAGTTCTTGTTTTTGAAAGGGTAAACATATTTGCTTGTGGTCATATATTGGTATCAAATACTCCATCCGATTTGTCCACTTCCAAAACTACTAGTTATACAAAACTAATCTGTTAGAACCCTTCCGTCGATACGCTTTTATTCAGTTACTAACGTCATATTCACCAAGTTACCAACTTCTTGTCCTATTTTCAAGTAACAGTTACGCACTTCATCGTGATTTTTGAAAGCTTTATTACAGCTTTTATACTGACCTAAACAATTAATGTTCGATTCAAATTCCTTTTGATATAAACAAACATCTTATTGGTGAAGAAATCCGAACGAATAACACATCCAGTTATACAAATAAAGCTTGAGAAATATTCCCCTAATTTTGAAGTCGCCATATTGGACGTGCGTAACTGCAGTTACGAACGTCAGGTTATACCCCGTGATATTGTCAACCTATGTGGTCGAACAGCTGATTAGGATGTTGTTGGTATGAGAAACGACAGGAATCCATGGTTAGGTTCTCCAAAAACTGCAATAAAACCATTGCAGTTGAACACTGGGTTTAACCCTAAGCAACAAACCAACTACGGAATTTTAGAGCATTTGGAACAATATTTTTATGACTTCCAATATCTGAGCATTTCATATTGTATCATAATTAAAGTTCACATGACCTTAAGGCAGTGCTGCGGATCAATTAATCACCATTATTTCAGCTGCAATAATCCAAGTTGAATTTGAATAATTGATGAAAATGTGAGTAGGAACCTAACAGCATATATCAGCACTTTTCTTTCCGTAATGTTTTCGAGTATCAAACATCATTGCTTGGGGAGAAAATCATGCCAAAGTGCATGTCTGAGTTATGGGACATAGTTTGTAACACAAACAAGACATGCTAAGTTTCAAAATAATAGCATCAGTGGATGTTGAGAAAATGAATCTTTAATACAAAATTTTATATAAAAGAAGCCGTAATTATGACACTTAATCTGAATTTTAACACAAAATCATTTTCTAACAAACATATTTTATTTGATTTATTGGGGTTTTACGCCGTTTTCAACTACTAAGGTCATATCGCGGTGGCTGGAGCACCTAACCATGGATTCCTGGCGTTTCTCATAACAGTACTACCACAACACCTTTACCGAGCCTCCAGCTGCTCCCCCACATAGGTTCACGATATCAAACCATTGATGGGTGACTTTTTCGTCAGTAAGGGTATTTGCCGCGGCCGGGTATCAAACCCTCGAATGATAGGCAGATGCGCTACCAACTGCGCCATGGCCGTGGCTTCTACCAACAAGAGTTGTCCGCGGACAACGTAGCTCGCCTATACGAGAGCTTGTCACAAAAAAAAAGTCAAAGGTCAAGGTCATTGGGTCAAAGGTCATGGTCTCAAGGTCAAGGTCATGGTACGTAGTATCCATATGTGAAATATCAAGGCTCTGTCTATAATAGTACATGAGATATAGGCCAGGTTAAAGTTTTTTAAAAGTAGGTCAAACTCCAAGGTCAAGGTCACTAGGTCAAAGGTCATGGTCCCAAATGAAAGGTCTTGCTGAGAAGTATGCATGTGTGAAGTATCAAGGCTGTATCTGCAAAAATGGCCGAGATATAGGCCAGGTTAAAGTTTTTTAAAAGTAGGTCAAACTCCAAGGTCAAGGTCAGTAGGTCAAAGGTCATGGTCCCAAATGAAAGGTATTGGCAGGAGGTATCCATGTGTGAAGTATCAAGGCTGTATCTCAAATAGTGCCTGAGATATAAAGCAGGTTAAAGTTTTTGAAGACGCGACGCCGACGCTGACGCCGACGCCGACACTAGGGCTGTGACATTAGCTCCCCGGACATAAAGTCCCGGCTCGCTAAAAATAGGTTGAGAACCCATCTGTATGAGATTCAAAGCAACATGCAGCTTCACATAATAAAAATTCACATACAAAACCTTTTCAAAAGAATTCAACCCATTACCAAACAACAAAATTTTTGACTGTTCCAAAGTCATAGATGTTGCAGACGACAATTTAAAATGAATAAAATTACAATTTTTTGTTCTTTTGGGGAAGAAAACAATGTGGGAAATGAAGAAATTGCTTGTCACAAGCAATTTCTTCATTTTCCACAATGTTTTTTCCAAGCCTTTTCTTGTGGGGGAGTCAAAAAGAGTCACTTTGTGGTAATGGGTTAACATGGAAAATGAGTGTCTGGAATTAGCTTCCGGCCCCTAGTATAATTACCTTTTCAAACAATAGAACTTAAAATTGTCAACCTGAGTCTTAAAGGGCGACGGTAACAGATGGTCTAATTGCAAAAAATGAAATTTTTTGAAAAAATATGCAAAACTTTTGTGTTGACCACCTCGGGATGGTTAATAATATGCGATTCAGACAGAGAATGAGCCGAAATTACAAGACAGATAGCTGAATTTAGGGAGAATCCAAACCTAAATTCAACCCCGTCTCAGATGGGGTTAGAATTATTTCTAAATTGTTGCGCATGCGCATACAGCGCGGACCATGATTCAAACGAGATTCATACTTGAATTTCAATATGACGTCATCATGTATGTTGTGACGTCATTTAAGAAAGTCGCATGTCCTACTGTTTTGACCTACTTTCGACATCGCTTCATGAATTTGGTATCAAATTGCGAAAAAATGAGTCGTTGCTTCAATAGTTTGTCGTAATCATTTAATCAGGTCATATAAAGCTTAAAAAGTGTACATTTCGTTTGTATTTGACAATTTTTGGGTCCAAATCTGGGAAATAGTAGCTTTAAAAGATACAACAATCCTTGATTTTAAACTCCAGGAAAAAAATGCTTAGCCACAAAGTCTTTCGAAGCATGTTTTATCTCTGATGAATTAGATTAGGCAGTTTTTGACATTTAAACATCTCATCTAAATTCTAGTTGTGTCACAGGTTGACAATATCCAGGCTACTCAACTCTTTCCCAAACAAGCTCTGGATTTGGTGTTCCTGAAGGATAAAATTCTGAAAAACATTGAGAGAAAAGAAAATATCAGATGCCAATGTTGTCCTTTTCCCTCTGTATATCATTTCTTAAGAATATAAGTTTCTTTTGCGATAGTTATTTGCCAAATAGCTATCCATCTAAACCGACGTAAGATTTTGTCATTTGGGAAAGGGTTAAATTCAAGACAATTTCATTAACATTCCAAAGTGTTTTGAAGTTTAATATTTCTTTTTTTTTTTTTTTTTTTTTTAAAGAAAATAAGACAGAAAATCTAAATGCCTTAGAATTCAGCATTCGCCATCCATTTTTTTTTTCAAGTAAATCAATTATGTTCATTGTTAATCCATTAATTATCAGACAAATTACAAAGTCCATTATTTTAACGAGATCATTGATGGAAACAAAAAGAATGCATACTGACAATAGCTTCTTTCCCCACATCTTCAACCCCCCCCCCCCTGGCAAATGTTTTTAAAACCATTCAACCATGATCATCATGATTATCTTCTAAGAGACAGTGTCCAACAAACTAAATTTTTATAAGGAAAGAAGCAGGGCTACAGATAAGTGGGGGTGAAGACATATTCTAACTTTGTTATTTCAATTCCAAACCCTATGTTGTGGGTACTCATTTGAAACCTCTCAACGAGACGATACAAATGAGTACCCACAACATAGGGTTTGATGAACAATAACAGAACAAGAGATGTTTGTAAAACATATATGCCCCCCTCAAGGGCCTACATTTGATGTAGGTCAAAGTCCAAGGTCAAGTTAACAAGGTCCAAGGTCATGGTCAAATATGAAAGGTCTTGGTAGGAGGTGTCTATGTGTGAAATATCAAGGTTGTATACATAAAAGTAAAATGAAATATATGCCAGGTTAAAGTTTTTAAAAGTAGGCCAAATGCCAAGGTCATGGTCAAATGTGAAAGGTCTTGGTTGGAGGTGTCCATGTATGAAATATCAAGGCTGTAGGTGTAAAAGGACATGATACTATAATATTATATGCCTGGTTTAAGTTTTTTTTAAGTAGGTCAAACTCCAAGGTCAAGGTTGCAATATTCAAGGTCATGGTCAAATGTGAAAGGTCTTGGTAGGAGGTGTCTATGTGTGAAATATCAAGGCTGTAGGTGTAATAAGATATAAGATAAAGGCTAGGTATAAGATTTCTAAAAGTATGTAAAAATCAAAGGTCAAGGTCACACAGGTCAAGATCATGGTCAAATGTGAAAGGTCTTGGTAGTAGGTGTCCATGTGAATAAAATATCGAGACTATATAGGTAACAGGACACGAGATATGGGCCTAGTTTAAGTATTTCAAAAGAAGGTCAAACTCCAAGGTCAAGGTCCAAGGTCATGGTCAAAATGGAAATGTCTTGGTAGGAAGTGACCACTTGTGAAATATCAAGGCTGTATGTGTAAAATGACAAGAAATATAGGCCAGGTTAATGTATTATAGAAGTAGGTCAAACACCAAGGTCAAGGTCACAAGGTCCAAGGTCATGGTCAAATGTGAAAGGTCTTGGTCGTAGGTGTCCATGTGTGAAATATCAAGGCTGTATGTGTAAAATGACATGAAATATAGGCCAGGTTAATGTATCATAGAAGTAGGTCAAAGTCCAAGGTCAGGGTCACAAGGTCCAAGGTCATAGTCATATGTGATAGATCTTGGTTGGTGGTTTCCATGTGTCAAATATCAAGGCTGTATGTGTGAAAGGACATGATATATCGGCCAGGTTAAAGTTTTTAAAAAGTAGATCAAACTCCAGGGTCAAGGTCACAAGGTCCAAGGTCATGGTCAATTGTGAAAGGTCTTGGTAGGAGGTGTCCATGTGTGAAATATCAAGGCTGTATGTGTAATAGGTCATGAGATATATGCCAGGTTTAATTTTTTTAAAGTAGGTCAAACTCCAAGGCCAAGGTCACAATGTCCAAGGTCATGGTCAAATGTGAACGGTGTTGAAAGGAAGTATCTATGTGTGAGATACCAAGCCTGTATGGCATTGTGTAAAAAGACATGAGATAAAGGCAATTTTAAGAATTAAGTGTAAATTCAACAAAGAGCAATAACTCCAAGAATTTCATCGGCAAGGTTATGGTTCCTGTGCACTGCACCTCTCCATGATGAAATCTATCCACCTGTACAGTTTCATGATTCTACCTTACATACTTTTAGAGTTGTGCTCCAGACAAGAATCAAGTTATAAAATCAACAAAGGGCAATAACTCCAAAATTTTGATCGCCAGAGTTACGGTTCTTGTGCACTGCACCTCTTCATAATGAGATCTATCCACATATAAAGTTTCATGATTCTACCTAACATACTTTTTTAGTTATGCCCCGGACAAGAATCAAGGTTGAAAATCGACAAAGGGCAATAACTCCAAAAATTTGATCGGCAGAGTTACGGTTCTTGTGCACTGCACCTCTCCACAATGGGATCTACCCACCTGTGAAGTTTCATTATTCTACCTTACATACTTTTTGAGTTGTGCTCCGGACAAGAATCAAGTTATAAAATCAACAAAGGGCAATAACTCCAAAATTTTGATCGGCAGAGTTACGGTTCTTATGCACTGCACCTCTCCACAATGAGATCTATCCACCTGTAAAGTTTCATGATTCTACCTTACATACTTTTTGAGTTATGCTCTGGACAAGAATCAAGTTATAAAATCAACAAAGGGCAATAACTCAAAAAAATTGATAGGCAGAGTTACAGTTCTTGTACACTGCACCTCTCCATAATGAGATCTATCCACCTGTAAAGTTTCATGATTCTACCTTACATACTTTTCGAGTTATGCTCCGGACAAGATTTGGTCTACGGACAGACCGACCGACCAACCGACACTTGCAAAACAATATACCCCCTTTTTCTTTGAAAGGGGGCATAATTATTGCAGTTTGAAAAGTCATCACCCCCTCTTATCTGGAGCTCTGATTAGAAGGCTTGTAATTTTGGATAGAAAACAACTATATCATGGATTTTACTGATAAGCCATAACCAAAAACCAAATTTGATTAATTGAAAATTTCATGCTCATCCCTTTATAATCAATTGCTTTCTGTAGTCTATTAAAACCTTTTCCTAAACAAGACCTAGTTTTGACATTCCTATTAGAAACTGCTTGGGAAAACATTGAAACAAAAGAAGAAAATGACCACTATTACAAACATTTTCACCTATTGCATCAATGTTTTATCTGCTATATTGTACAAACATTCTCTCTCTTCGTAAGTTTTGTCATGATACTCATCTGCTGCAACATTCAAATAAGTGGGCCACAATAATTTTGTACTTTTTGGGACAGGGTTAAAGACAACAAATTTTTATACTGGATTAAGCTCCAAACTATAGAAAGTAATAACACTTAAACAGTTTTGCAATATAAAGCCCATGAAACTATAATTTTAGTGAAAAGAATGAATATTATCATGTTGTAAACGGCATAAAATTTGGGTGAATAGAAGAAAACAATTGTTACATGAGTTTTTTCTTCTTTTTCCTCACTTTTTTTTACAGCATATCAAACTCATGTCACAATTTTGTCACTGTTGGGAAAAGAGCTAACCATTAAGGAAGCAAGCATTTCACTACATTTAACCCTTTCCCAAACAATAAAATTTTAGGGTGTTTCAATTCAAAAGCTGCCACAGATGACAAAATGGATGTTATCAAAGATAGGATTTGTGTAAAATATGGCACAGAAAATGTTGAGACAAAAGGAGAAACTGCTGGTTATCAGCAGTTTCTTCTTTTGTTTCAATGTTTTCCCAAGCCTTTTCTATTAGAGACGTCAAAACCAGGTCTTGTTTGGGAAAGGGTAAAAGTGTTCTTGAGTAACCTTAAATTTTCGGAAGGAAATTCAAATATTGAAAACTTTTATCACTGTTATTTAACATCCTCAATTGGAAAATTTTCCAATTTTTCTAATTTTAGCACAAAAATCCCGCAGTTTACCACAATATTATTTGGTTTATGGATCGATTCACCTCTAAACTATTACTCAAAACCGCTGACTGACTAAACGAGTCATCCAATGAAAACATTAACAATGTCATGTGACTTATCTCATCAGAGTATAAGGTCACGAAGATTCAACTTACAGATAGTTATGTGTCTAGCAGGCTCATAGGAAAAGGCAGAGGAAAGGGGGGGCTAAGATGGGCCTGCCCCCGCCAACCCCCCCCCCCCCTCAGTTGGCCAAAAAAGCCGATTTTCTCTTTTATTTGACACTGAAAATTTGGCCCAAACTGGGTCTTTAGCAACTCCTACACAGCCCCCGCCCCTTCCCCTATAAAATTGCTTCCTTACACCTGCCTTGTCTAGCTTTTTGGTGGGAATTAATGCCACTTTCAACCATTTTCAGATACATTGTAGGATTTTCCCTGACACAAAAAAATGTGCCTTCTGGCAATTTTCAACTTCAATGACCCTCTAAAGCTGCGAAATGAAGAAACAATGTAACAAAAGACTTTGCCCCCTAATTTGAATACCAGGAGGACATATTGACCGCGTCTAGAAAATGTCAAGGAAAAACTCTGATATTGTATAACTCTTTCCCAAACAAGACCTGATTTTGACGTCCCTAATAGAAATGGCTTGGGAAAACATTGAAACAAAAGAAGAAACTGCTGATAACCAGCAGTTTCTCCTTTTGTCTCAATATTTTCAGTGCCATACTTTACACAAATCCTATCTTTAATAACATCCATTTTGTCATTAGTGGCAGTTTTAGAAGTGAATCACCCAAGAATTTTGCCGTTTGGGAAAGGGTTAATACCTGGCGCACCCTAACAAATATTCAGAGCTATAGGTAAGTGGAGCCAATGACATCCTTTCTTATTTCTATTCCAAACTCTATGTTGTGGGTAGTCACTCAAATTGTCTCAACAACATATGCTTTGATGAACAATAAATGAAATATTGCATTTTGAAAAGTCTTTACCGGCTATCATCTTTTAAGCTCCGAAATCTTGCTTATACTTCTTAATCATAATACTAACACAACATCCAATTTTTTACAAATTTTCTTCTTTTATTCACATTATTTTTAATCAAGTAAATTTGTCAGTCACAGTAACTGTTACAGGTTAATTTCTAACCATTTCCTAAACAAAGTCTTGTGGCCCATATTATGATCCATCAGATCCATCTTACCACCATGTTGGAAAGTTGGAAGGGAAATGTTTATGGCGAACTTGTAGGACTAATTATAATACTGCTACTGATTTTGATAAGCCTTACAGGCAAGGCTTGGGATAAAATTGTGATAAAAGAAGAGAATGCATCATTAACAAGCATTTCCTCCCTTTGTTTCATTTTATTTTCTATGTTATATTGTACATAACTCATATCTAACTAAATCCGCTTTATTGTCCACTTTCAACCAGTATAAGTAAATCTTTTCGTTTGGGTTTGGTTTAACGGGAGTTACACTGTTTTCAACAATTTTCTGCTATGGTCATATCGCGGCAGCTGGAGATCCTAACCATGGACTCCTGTTGTTTCTCATACTAGTACTACCACAACACACTAACAGAGCCTCCAGCTGCTCACACACATAAGGTAACACTATCAAACAATTGGATGGGTGACATTTTGTCAACAAGAGCTTCGCAGAGCGGCGCATATACACCCGAGAGGGGCTTGTCAGTAAAATTGGCATTTTTTTTCAATTCAAGGGCAGATAATTCAAACATGAAAAGTTATCAAAATTTTGTTTGCACAGCAAGACACCATAGAGATTCATTGTGGCTAGTTTGATTAAATTCTGGTTGAAACTGTAGAAGTAGGACACAGGAGAAAATGGGCATTTTTGAGAAAATGGATATTTTTCCTTAAATTCAAGGGCAGATAATTCAAGAACGAAAACAGTTATCTAAATTCCGTAAGCAATGTGCACAACTAGACACCATGGAGATTCACTGTGGCAAGTTTGATCAAATTCTGATCAAAACTGTAGGAGGAGATGCGCACACAAGAAAATGGGCATTTTTAATTCAAGGGCCGATAATTCAAGAACGAAAACAGTTATCTGAATTCCGTAAGCGAGGTGCACAACTAGACACCATGGAGATTCATTGTGGCAAGTTTGATCAAATTGTGATCAAAACTGTAGGAGGAGTTGCATACACAAGAAATTGCTAACAGACGGACGGACAGAGGGACGGACAGACGGACGAGCGAGGCCATATCATTATACGACCCTTTGGGCGTATAAAAAGGATATTTGCCACAGCTAGGTATGGAACCTGGAACCTCTCCAGTGAGAGGCAGATGCGCTAACAAGTGCCCTGATATCGGGGCCGATTTTTCGTTTGGGAGAGGGTTAAAACACAAAATGTAAATACCTCTTAATTTGTTGAATTTCTTCATCACACCAAAGCTATTCCTTGCCTTATTTGCCTTATACATGTTGGAGGTTCATATTTTCTGTACCACACATATGTTACCAAGCTTTTCAAGTTATCATTGACGAGTTTAGATTGAACCCTTTCCCTAACAAGACATAATTTTCATGTCCTTAATAGCAAATATTTGGGAAAACATTGAGGCAAAAGGAGAAAATGCTGGTTAACCAGCATTTTCTCCTTTTGCCTAAATATTTTCTGTGCTTAATTGTTCGCAAGTCAACACTTATTTCGTTGTCTGCAGTCAATTTCACATTGAGTTAACCTAAAATTTGGCCGTTTGGGAAATGGTCAACCCTTACTTAGTTGCTGATAAGATGATGAAATAAATTTCCTGGCTATATCCCTTTCTTTTAATTTTGTAAATTAAATAATTTAGTTGTATAATTAATTGATTGACAGATTGATTGGGGTCAAGCGCCATTTTCAACTGCTCTAGTCATATTGTGTCGGCTGGTGCACCTTACCATGGATTAGATCCTGTTGTTCCTAATACACCGCAGAGACAAGACCGGGATTTGCCATTATCTGCCTCTATATAAATACTGCACTCAGGCATCATATTGATGCCGATTCTATCCCCATGACACCTCAGTGAATACTCCTAACTGAGTCTCCAGCTGCTTGCCCAAATCTATAGGTTACTGGTATTAAGCCATTCATGGGAGACAATTTTGTCTGAAAGGCTATTTGCCGCGATTGAGGACCAAACCTGTGACCTTAATAGTGAGAATTTCATGTACATGCCACTAACTGCACCATGGTCCCCGGCCATTGCAACAACAAAACACAGTTTGAGAAGCAAAATGCTTTATTTCATTCTAGATGGACTAACCCATTCCCACTTAATGATGCCTTTTGCGCTCCACAAAATAAACATGGTGGAAAATTTCCCTCTATGTCATCCACCAAGAAAGACAATAAAATGTAAAATTTTGTTAACTTGAAATAATATTGTTGTCTGCAATAATATTTTTGAATTTGGAGATATCTAAAATTTTACTATCTGGTAATAGGTTAACCCATTACCACACAATGACTCTTTTTGACTCCGTTCAAAATATTGGCTTTGGAAAACAGTGTGGAAAATGAAGAAATTGCTTGTGAAAAGCAATTTCTTCATTTTCCACATTGTCTTCAACCCAAAATGGGAATGTTTTTAAATTTTGATAAAATTGAAATTGTCGTCTGCAACATCTTTCAAATTGGAACAGTCCAAAATTTGGCCATCTCATGATCTGGTAATGGGTTAAATTTATAGGGGATGGGACTTAACTCTCCTATTTAGGAGGTTAAAGGTCAAAATTTTTATCATCATTACCTGATATAAATAAGAAAATTAAAGTACTTAATAAGATTTATCTACTAAACCTTCAACCAATTCCCACACAAAGACGCTTTTTGACGCCCCTCTAGAAAAACACTTGGGAAAACATTGTGGAAAATGAAGAAATTGCTTGTGACAAGCAATTTCTTCATTTTTCACAATATTTTCCAACACAAAATGGAAAGTTTTTGAAAATTTTATCAACTAGAAATTGTCGTCTGCAGTACCTTTCAAATTGGAACAGTCCAAAATTTTGTCGTCTGGTAATGGGCTAACAGACGCCAAAATTTTAGACTCGTCCAAAAGAATGATGTTACAGTCAACAATATTTCAAGTGAATTGAAACATATAAAATCATTTTGCCTCTGTCTTTTGAACAGTTCTAGAAGTGCCATTTAACATTTTAGAACATTCTAGATCAGTTTTTGAACTTAAATGAACTTTTCGCAGGGGATTTTTTTCACAATGTTTTCCAAATCTTTTATCTTGTAGGGGCCTCAAAAAGAGTATGTGTGTGAGGGTTAGGTGCAAAGAGAAGCCAAGCCATTATGATTCCCGAAAATGAAATATTTGCTCCCAAGACGAAATTTAATTACCTTACATAACGAAATTAATCAATGAAAGATCTATAAGAAACCAGAAAACTATTTTCACTTGGACCATAAACTAGTAATACTTGATGGAAGTATTGCATGCGGCAGCATCATTTGTAAACATAAAGATAAAAGCTTTCACAGAAACGTCAAGAAACCTTTCCCAACTAAGTCCCTTAGAGAAAAAGCTTGGGAAAACATCGAGGCAAAAGAAGAAAATGCTGATAATCAGCATTTTCTCCTTTTGCCTCAATGTTGTCTATGCTATGGCATAATCATTTTCTACTTTCGATATCAATCATTTTGTCGTCTTCAACTCTTTTCGAATTTGAACAAGTCTAATTGTTTATACTCTTTGGAAAGAGTTAATTCGTTTCCAAGAAATCCTGTACTCTACTAATCTCTTTTGACCAATCAATGTTGATTAATTATATGATTCATTAAGGTAGTCTTAAGGTAGATGAGATTCTCGCGTCGTCGGAATTATTCGGGTGACATTGAAAACATTCGGTGGTGGAGACTCCACCGCCGAATGTTTACGACCATACCCAAATAGGTTCTGATACGTAACGATGCTGCTCGTAAAAAAACAATGTTTTATGAATCTAAAAATGGCAACATTACCAGTGATTTTTTTACAATTTCAAGACTGTGAGTCCTGAGGACTCGTTGGATTCCATATTAATGAGTCCAGCTACTAGCTTAGTGAGTCCAATACACTATTTTTAATAGGAAATCTGTAAAAATTGTTGCATCCTGGGACTCGCAAGAATTAAAACTTTGCATCCCAGAGACCAAATTATGAGTAAATGTAGCAGGATGCGCAGGTAAAAAAATCACTGCATTACGGGTTTTCTACGTTAAGTGGAGAGAGACAAATGAAAAACAGCAATTATTGTTCAGGATAGGGATAACCCTTTCCAAAATGGCAAAATTTTAGAGTAGTCTAACTGAAAAGCTGCTGCAAATGACAAAATAGTCTGTTAATAGATATGGATTTTATTTACATTATAGTACAGAAAATAATGAAGGAAAAGGAGAAAATCTGATTTAATCACCATTTTCTCCTTAAGGCAATATAAGATACCAGCTGTGGCCATATAAGAATAAGAACAAAACACAATCAACTATACTGAATATAATATGAAATTATCAAATAGATATAAATCATTATGCTTCTACATTTGAAATGATTAAGATTATGACTTTTTTTCTTCAAAGCTATATATAAATGCCCCCCCCCCCATTAATTTTTTTTAACCATATTGTGTATTTTCATTACACTTTGTTAAATTTTAACATGTCATTTAATAGGTCAAGGTTTACAATTCAACCTCATGAAAAATTTTAATCTTTAGAAAAAAAAAGTAGATCTAATTTTATATGTATTGATAATACTTAATACTTTTTCTCTCTTTATCCATTTTAATTCATCAAAATCCCTGAGGATCAAACATATCTATTGGCTATTCTGTTGAATGTTTTTTGGGGTTTTTTTTGCTATAGCGTCATTGCCCTTTTTAGGTGGATTGATTGAATGGGTTTATTACCCCTCTTTCAACTACCATGGTAATATCACGCAGCTAGAGCACCTGACCATGGATTTCCATTGTTTCTCTCCCTAAGTCTCAAGCAGCTTCACGGTGGATAATCACATGATACAACAATTTCAGAATATCTTCAATAATTTTGTTAATACGGGACCGATTTAAATCCGGTTTGAAGCAGAGAAGGTGGACAGACATCACGCATTAAATGGATGTGGTGTATTTTTGAAAAATTGACTGATAAAAAAGTTATTGAAGATAAACCAAAATTTTGGTTTATCTTCAATAACTTTTTTGTCAGTTGATTTTTCAAAAACCCACTACGTTCAGCTTATTTCTGGCATTCCCCTACCTTCTCTGCTTCAAACTGAATTTGAATTGGTTAAGTATAAACAAAGTTGTTGACGATTATCTGAAATTCTGAGTCACGTGATTATACACCGTGAGCTTGCCCACATATATTTACAATTGTCCAAGCATTGGTGGGAGACAAATTAATTACAACATACCTCTGAAATAATTCCTTCGAAACCTGACTTTAATAGGATCCATCATTTTGAAAATTCATGCAAAATACTTGAAAGCAGTAAAACCTATGTCATCCATGCACTTTAAAACCACAATGTATTTTAACACATGTGAAATTTTAATGTATCAATTAATATTCAAAATAGTAGTATTGAACTTTTAACAGGGCTACAGATAAATAAAAAAATTAATGTCACTATGAATTTTTAGTACTCTTTCAAACCCTATGTTGTTGGTACTGACTCGGATGACCTTGAGACAATTAATAGAATGAGTACCAACAACAAAGGATTTGTAGGATGTTTGTCACCTTAATGATTTCACATTTTGAAATAATTGTTTCCATTCTTTCAACAGGAGCTCTTTGAAATGTCTTAAACCAATAACATATTTTCTTTTCCTTTCTCCTTTTTGACTTGCAAGTTGCTACATTTGTGAATTCACAAGTTTAAACAAGTGCATGTTCTATTGCGAAGCAACACGGGAGTCGGACCCCGATCAAAAAACAAAAAGTCCTGTCTTATAATATATCTCCTACTTACTGGATCTACAATTACCACATAAAGTAACGCAACATTTTCAAAATTCAATATTTCTATTCTAAACATACCAGGATCTACAATGATACTTTCTATAGCTCGCAAGGAAGGTTTTCGATAGTTATTTTCAATAAAATATATAAATTTCGAACGAACATGTCAGAATTACATCCCTTTATTATTTTACGTTAAACACGTCCTAAGGTCTTGCAAGTTAAAAAACAATCCTAAAAGATAGTTTTATTGATAGTGTGTAGTCATTTACACAGTAAAAACACAAAATAAGGTCACTGTGCGCAATAAGCGTCATGTAATAACTTCTAGAAACAGCCGTCATCATAGCACTTGAATTCGAGTTCTGGAAAATTCGATTTTCACGGATCAAAAAGCTTGGCGTTCAAAATGTCTTTAACTTCAAGGTTGCAGTACCATTTTACAGCAAACGCCAGTGTGCATGATCGATCCAGATCATCGACTGGACCAGTTACTATCAGTCGGTAGGGTATTTGTCAAAGAGCCCTGAACATTGGAAAATATTCCAAATAGCAGCAGATTCCACATAAATGAACATTGGCAGAAATGGATAGGCCATCACAAATGAACGATTTAACCAGAAGCTAGCCGTTTTATATCCGTTATTGACTAAATTTTTAGATAAATTTCGCTATTTAAGACAACTTATCCATCCAAAGACGGTCTGATCCAGTTAAAGAGCTGCAGTTCTGTGCTTCGGATGTTCGCATAAAGTCATCGAAATCACCCAAATGCCAAGGCAGGTCGGCTCTGACAAACAAACTCATCCCAGGACACGTCTGCTATCGAACACTTTTGGTATTGACTGAAAATGCGCGTTTGTATTAGTGGTCTTAATCCTCCAACAAAACTGTTTTTGCGAACGAACAACCCGTCAGGATGAGTGAACTATGTTTCTTTAACATCAAATCGGTTCAAAATGGTGTCGATGTGACGAAGATGTCAGTTGTCTATGAATACAATGGATGATTATAACCATCAATTTGTTTGTGACTTTTGAATTTACACCATATGTCTTTGGGTTGAATTTTTTGTCTGTAAATGTCTTAGCAATTTTATGATCTTTCGTTTACTGTTTGATGAAATATCACATTTGATGTCAAAGCAAAAATATCCTTGAATCGATTTACAAGTTTTAAGATATTTGATATTTGATGAGTGTTGCGTTACTTTATGTGGTCAGTATATAAGTGTACAAAGTTTGAAGTAACATGTTGCTAGCACTCAAGGTTTTGGACATATGTCCCAGGCAAAAATATAAAGGTAAAAACAACCAACTGCAATAACTCAAACAGTGGGCATGGCAGAGTAACCGTTCTTGTATATAACACTTCTACATACTGTGATCTATTAGTGTACAAAGTTTGAAGTTGCTAGCACTTATGTTTGAGAATATATTTTTTTATATGTTTATGGTCAAGTATTAACAAAAGTATTGATGATTTTCTGGAATTTTGAGTCACATGATTAACCACCGTGATGAACCATTTCCAAAAGAAGACCTGGTTTTGACTCCCTTAGTAGAAAAGGCTTGGGAAAACATTGAGACAAAAGAAGAAACTGCTGATAATCAGCAGTTTCTCCTTTTGTCTCAATATTTTCTATGCCATATTTTACACAAATTTTATCTTTATTAACATCCAGTTTGTCATTTGTGGCAGTTTTTGAAGTGGATCACCCTAGAATTTTGCCATTTGGGAAAGGATTAAAACCTTTCCCAAATGACAATAACTAACATGACAATATGGAACATGCTGATGCAGAACAATTCGAAGGATCAGCGCGAAACGGTTGTAACTGCCTATATGTTTATAGGCAGTTACAACAGTTTTGCGCTGATCCATCGATTATTATCATGTCCTATTGCTTTGATACCTGTGTAATGAAGAGTCAATCATTAGTTCACTGTGACTGATCAAAGTATTGTCTCATGTATGTATGTTTGTATTTTTCATGCTCTTATCGTCAAACAGAAAGTCCCCGTCCTCTATACTGAGGTCATTACTCTCACAAATTGACTTGTTTCTTCATGACTTCTTCTACCACAAATTTGGAAGCCAGGGGTCTCGTTTGCCAAAATTTGGGGCCGTTATTGGGCCCCATTCCCAATGGCAAAAAGTTTTTTCCACACTTCTCTGATGAAAATTCCCAATGAGGACCCAGAATGCCCCTTGTTAAGACCCCATCTGCATTTACAAACATTTTGAAGACAGTTTTAGAGTAGATTCTTAAACAAGAGTATGTACAAATGCATTTTACACCACTACAGTCTAATTTGCAACTGAAACTGAGTGACAGTATGAATACAAACTTGTTTTAGTTTTTTCCAATTTAGGTTAAAACGTCGCTATTTTCCCCAATTTCACTGGCCCCTGGCCCCAAACAAAAATTGATAGCAAGACCCCTGGAAGCTGTCAATAAAAGGTACCTCTGCAGTGATTTATCTACCTCTGCGTCATGCGTAATTTACGCAAAAAAATTCAAGATGACGCAAAGAAAAACAAGAGGGCCATTGGCCCTGAAGCGCTCACCTGATATAATAACTTTTTGTACACCAATTTTCAGGTTGATTGGGCAAAAAATGTGACCTCTAGGATGCACACAAGGTTTAACTAAGATTTGACCTCGTGACCTAGAATTGATCTAGACAATCATTCTGATCAATTTTCAGGTTGATTGGGCAAAATGTGGCCTCTAGAGTGCACACAAGGTTTTACAAAGATTTGACCTCATGACCTAGTTTATGACCCCAGATAACCCAATTCGATCTTGTCCGAGAATTGATCAAGACAATCATTCTGATCAATTTTCAGGTTAATTGGGCAAAAAATGTGGCCTCTAGAGAGCACACAAGGTTTTTTTAAGATTTGACCCCGTGACCTAGTATTTGACCCAAGATGACTTAATTATACACTTGTCCAAGATTTCATCAAGACAATCATTCTGATAAATTTTCAGGTTGATTGGGCAAAAAATGTGGCCTGTAGAGTGCACACAAGGTTTTTCTAAGATTTGACCCCATGACCTAGTTTTTGACCCAAGATGACTCAATTATAAACTTGTCCAAGATTTGATCAAGACAATCATTCTGAGCAAATTTCAGGCTGATTGGGCAAAAAAATGTAACCTCTAGAGTGCACACAAGGTTTTTCTAAGATTTGACCTCGTGACCTAGTTTTTGACCCAAGAGGATCCAATTTCAAACTTGTTTGAGATTTGATCAAGACAATCATTCTGATCAATTTTCAGGTTGATCAGGCAAAAAATGTGGCCTCTAGAGTGCACACAAGGTTTTTCTAAGATTTGACCCCGTGACCTAGTTTTTGACCCAAGACAACCAAATTTCGCACTTGTCCAACATTTTACCAAGACAATTATTCTGAGCAAATTTCAGGTTGATTGGGCAAAAAATATGGCCTCTAGAGTGCACACAAGGTATTTCTAAGATTTGACCCTGTGACCTAGTTTTTGACCCCAGATGACCCAATTTCAAACTTGTCCGAGATTTCATCAAGACAATCATTCTGATCAATTTTCAGGTTGATTGGGCAAAAGATGTGGCCTCTAGAGTGCACACAAGGTTTTAATAAGATTTGACCCCGTGACCTAGTTTTTGACCCAAGATGACCCAATTTCGAATTTGTCCAATATTTCATCAAGACAATCATTCTGATCAAATTTCAGGTTGATTGGAAAAAAAATGTGACCTCTAGAGTGCACACAAGGTTTTTCTAAGATTTGACCCCGTGACCTAGTTTTTGACCCCAGATGACCCAATTTCGAACTTGTCTGAGATTTTATCAAGACGATAATTCTGATCAATTTTCAGGTTGATTGGGCAAAAAATGTGGCCTCTAGAGTGCACACAAGGTTTTTCTAAGATTTGACCTCGTGACCTAGTTTTTGACCCCAGATGACCCAATTTCGAACTTGTCCGAGATTTCATCAAGACAATCATTCTCAGCAAATTCCAGGTTGATTTGGCAAAAAATGTGGCTTCTAGAGTGCACACAAGGTTTTACTAAGATTTGACCCCGTGACCTAGTTTTTGACCCCAGATGACCCAATTTCGAACTTGTCCGAGATTTGATCAAGACAATCATTCTGAGCAAATTTCAGGTTGATTGGGCAAAAAATATGGCCTCTAGAGTGCACACAAGGTATTTCTAAGATTTGACCCTGTGACCTAGTTTTTGACCCCAGATGACCCAATTTCAAACTTGTCTGAGATTTCATCAAGACAATCATTCTGATCAATTTTCAGGTTGATTGGGCAAAAGATGTGGCCTCTAGAGTGCACACAAGGTTTTAATAAGATTTGACCCCGTGACCTAGTTTTTGACCCAAGATGACCCAATTTCGAATTTGTCCAATATTTCATCAAGACAATCATTCTGATCAAATTTCAGGTTGATTGGAAAAAAAATGTGACCTCTAGAGTGCACACAAGGTTTTTCTAAGATTTGACCCCGTGACCTAGTTTTTGACCCCAGATGACCCAATTTCGAACTTGTCTGAGATTTTATCAAGACGATAATTCTGATCAATTTTCAGGTTGATTGGGCAAAAAATGTGGCCTCTAGAGTGCACACAAGGTTTTTCTAAGATTTGACCTCGTGACCTAGTTTTTGACCCCAGATGACCCAATTTCGAACTTGTCCGAGATTTCATCAAGACAATCATTCTCAGCAAATTCCAGGTTGATTTGGCAAAAAATGTGGCTTCTAGAGTGCACACAAGGTTTTACTAAGATTTGACCCCGTGACCTAGTTTTTGACCCCAGATGACCCAATTTCGAACTTGTCCGAGATTTGATCAAGACAATCATTCTGAGCAAATTTCAGGTTGATTGGGCAAAAAATGTGGCCTCTAGAGTGCACACAAGGCAAAGTTTGACGGACGACGGACGACGGACGACGGACGACGGACGACGGACGCCGGACGACGGACGACGGACGCCGGACACAGCGGTATCACAATAGCTCACCATGAGCACATTCGTGCTCAGGTGAGCTAAAAAGCTGAGCGTATATCTGACGCACGTTCATCTGTATCAACCACCACGCATACTAGGTCCTAATTATTGCACAATTGGTTTCTGGTAAAAAAACCCCGAAAGGTTCGTCTTTTTTTATACAAGGAACATATTGCAGGATAACCAAATGAGAAATTTGCATAAATGGGCGGGACTTGTTATCAACTAAGAGTTTTCGGGCAAAATAATCGGAAGAGAAAAATTCGAAATCCAACTTTTCAAAGAAGCGATCGCGAATTTAGTTATTGTATGGAAGTTAAAAATTCATTTTTCTAGTAAATAAGATTGAAATTGCATTTGTTTCTTTATGCAAAATGCCTTAATTTTTTATTTTTCTGACCCGACAGAGCAGATGAATCGAAACCGGAAGTGAAACGAATGACAACAAATTGACAATTTATGCTAGGTTCTACGACCAAGTTTACAAATAATGTCCATCCAGATGTTCGTTTAACAGACCGATCCGATTAAAAATACATCATAGAATATTTTTAGGGCGATTGTGGTTGGATGTGTGAACCATGATCTGAAATTACGTATTTTTGTATATTCGTCCTCAAAATTCAACGTACCTTTTTCCGTAATCTCATTTCCAGCATTTATATAATTTTTCAGTAGTTTGAATTACGAGTGAAGTGCATCATAACTATTCTAATTTGTCTTAATTAAGGATATTAAGGGTATTCTGATACAAAACTTAATCCAATTTTGGTTATATTTGTCTACTGTCCAATGATTGACTTGGTATCATTCCGCACCATTTAAAACATAAGCCATACTCTTGAAATCATAGAGAAAGCTATATTGGGAAAATAGAAAAGGTTATATTTCTGCTTTTAAGATAATCACAATGTTTTCTTTCCTTCACAATTCAAATTCTTTTTTTGGCAAATTTTATTTAAAAAGCATTCTCCTTTATTACTTTCATTCACCAAATGAAATTATCATGAACTTAAACCATATTTTTATAATTACGATATTTTTGACTCACGATTTTCAAATTTGACTCAGAGTTTCAAGATCAGTGAGTCAGATTGACTCACTGACCCAGAAAGGTAGATTAATCACTGCCTCTGTGCAAGCTGATCTTAGTCTATACTTCTTGCCAAAGCTTTGGTAACAAAATTTGGTACAAAAAGTATGGGTTAACACATTCCCACTCAGAGACGCTTTTTGACGCCCCTCAAAAAGAATATTAAGGCTTGAGAAAACAATGTGGTAAATAAAGAAATTGCTTGCTACAAGCAATTTTTTTATTAACCACAATATTTTCTACCTAGAAAAAAAAATGTTGAATTCCAATCCCCTGAAATGATTGTCGTCTGCAACATCTTTGAAATTAGACGAGTCTAAAATATTGTTGTTTGGTAATGGGTTAATATGGGTATCTTATGCTAGACAGAAACATTATAAGGTTGTGATAGGCTACATGTAGCAGTTACTAAAAATTTATTGCAAAATAAAAAATAACCATTGTAGTGAAGGTTAGGTCCAGAAGTAGGAAATAAAAGACTCAATCAATTAAATTACTCAAATTAACTCCAATTATTACTTGGCCGCAGCCATGGCGCAGTTGGTAGAGCATCCGCCTCTCATTCGAGAGGTCCCGGGTTCGATACCCTGCCACGGCAAATACCCTTACTGACACTGTCACCCATCAATGGTTTGATATCGTGAACATAGGTGGGGGAACAGCTCAGGGGTCTCGCTACCAATTTTTGTTTGGGGCCAGGGGCCAGTGAAATTGGGGAAAATAGCGACGTTTTTACCTAAATTGGGAAAACTAAAAAGATTTTGTATTCATACTGTCACTCAGTTTTAGCTGCAAATTAGACTGTAGTGATCTAAAGAGCATCTGTACATAATCTTGTGTAAGAATCTACTCTAAAACTGTCTTCAACATGTTTGTAAATGAAGATGAGGTCTAAACATGGGGCATTCTGGGTCCTCATTGGGAATTTTCTCCAGAGAATTGGGAAAAAAAAGATACTTTTTGCCATTGGGAATGGGGCCCAATAACGGCCCCAAATTTTGGCAAACGAGACCCCTGCAGCTGGAGGCTTGGTAAGGGTGTTGTGGTAGTACTGGTATGAGAAACGCCAGGAATCCATGGTTAGGTGCTCGAGCCGCCGCTATATGACCTTAGTAGTTGAAACCGGCGTTAAATCCCAATAAATCAAATCCAATTATTACTTAACCAATAGGTTTTATAACACCTAGGTCAAGTTTAATGACAAAGTTGATTCCCTACTAATCATGGATTAGCCTGGCTAGAGTTTTATATAGAGCAAAATTCAATGCCTGTTGAGGTCAAGCAAACTGAAAAGTTCTACATAATGACATTATAATTGTGTATGCTTTAAATATCCAATTCAGCTATGATAAAAAAAAGCTAATATGACTACAGCAATGGTCAACAAGACACTCAACTAAAATATTTTGTTGACAAAAATTGAATTGTACCAGGTTATTAAAGGTGCATTGTGAATTCTATTTGGGGATGTAATAATAGGATGACTTACCAAAAGTGACAGACTTGCTGTGGCTCCCTGTAAAGCTGCTGTTCATGTCAGCGTGACTCAAGCTGCCTGATCTGGGCATCCTGATCTGGTGGGCAGAAGATTCCGTGTCTTCTACAAATATTACTGCAATGATAAAATGATAGGTTACAGACCTACAGATTCATCAATGTAAGAGGGAGTAAAGGCTTTTCAAAGTGCAATAAATCGTTTAACCCTTTCCCAAACAACATAATCTTGTACTGTTCCAATTTGAAAGGTGTTGAAGACGACAATTTTGAAGTCCATAAAGAAATGATTGGTGTACAATATAGCACAGAAAATATTGAGACAAAAGGAGAAACTGCTGGTTATCAGCAGTTTCTTCTTTTGTTTCAATGTTTTCCCAAGCCTTTCCTTTAGGGACGTCAAAACCAGATCTTGTTTGGGAAAGGGTTAATGTTCATCAAACCTGATGTTCAGCAACAAATCCAGGATTTCTGTGAGGGGAGTTTGTTTTTACAAAAAGGGGGTTCGTTTTACTTGTAAGTACTGTATGTATTGCACAATTTTGACTGAATTTGATTTTCTGCATGAAAATGAAATAATCAGGCTACATAGGGGGTTTGTTAGAAGTCCCAGAACCCCCTCTGGATTTGCCACTGATGTTGTGGGCACTGTCTTAAAGGATATTTGCTGCCAACAGGGATCGAACCCGGACCTCATGAACAAGTCAGATGCACTACCAACTGCGCAATGGCAGATGTAGTTGCGCTGCAAATATTCCAAGTTTTCTGACCGTAAATGTTTTTCACTCTTTGCATGTGATTTTAGGCCGGCTTCTCCCATATTCCCTATGTCAATTAATTTATCACATGTATTACATCTTGCCTTACGATTTTCGTCGCAATCCACGACCCAGGGATATTTTAAAGCCCACTGTTTATTGAATATACATTCACCCAACGCCATATTTCCCGACTTCAACAAAGGGACACTACTCCGAAGGTACTAGAGGGCGATTCATACCCAAAATAGTTCGTACTAATCGATTCGTACCCTGACCGTTATGTTCCACTGTTTATATTTTCGAGATACTTAATTCTTGCGCATGTTTAAATCTTCTACTTTTTACCATGAATTTGGTAATACAATAATTTTTAAGCACGTTTTTGACAATTTCAAGCACTTTTTCAGGACTTTTTAAGAGAATGATCAAAATCAAGCACTTTTAAGCACTTTTCGTATTTAAGCACTTTTCAAGAAATAGACTCAATTTTAAGCACTTTTCAAGACTGTGTGAACCCTGTTCTCTAATGAAATGCGCTTTTTGACGAGTTGATGTCACTCATTTACATCAGAGCGCACTACCTCTCAAAAACAAAGGAAAGTAGGTCATTGTAATCAATGGCTGTTCAGATGAGGATTGCTACAGAACATTGCCTATAAACCTTTTTTGAAATACTGTTTGGTCCTCAATTTTTCACCAGGCATGACAATAAATGGTTTATTATAGGGTTAATTCACGTTTTTGAGGTCGTTAACATTCTCAGAGGCCCAAAAAATGCGTTATCGCCTGAGACCGGAGGTCGAAGGCGATAACCCATTTTGTGGGCCTCTGAGAATGTTAACGACCGAAAAAAACGTGAATTGATGCTATTATTGCATAAAATATGAATAATTTGCAAAGAAATGTAATAAAATAAGACGAATAACTAAAAAACTTAGTGAAAATTTAGCCACATTTACACCGACAGATACCAGAGTTTTCCGGCATTCGACTCGACATATATCGAGTAAGTGCGATATCCACTAGACGGGCTGTTAGATTTTCATCGTGTAGCTATATAGTCAAGTTACATCGCATTTTTACTGACATAATCTTCATTTGGGTTGGCGAAATCCTAACAATATTCGACTTAGTTTTCTTTTGGAAACATGCTCCAGATATCCTAACGTTCATTTCAGTGCGAGTAATAAATTAAAAGGTCGGAATTTCCAAGGTAGATCTCTGGACCGTTTGGTTCGTTTCAGACATTCGTTCATTTCAATAAAAACAAAGTTGTAAAGGAAAAATTGCAGTAACTAAAAGAAGAACAAGAAACACATAGGCTTACCACCACATTTGACCTAGACCACAACCACTCAATTCTAATTTCTATCCTTCCATGTCCACGAAATACACTTTTAGTTTAAAATCTGTCAGCTGCCCGTTTGTTTACTTTTTGATTCCAAGAATTAAACCTACGTCACTATAATTATTACGTCATCAGATATGGTTACAATGGGAGACCTAGTTTATTTATTGGGATGTAAACTGGAAATGGGGTCTTACAAGAATTTACATCGCGGAAAAGGGAAATGACAAAATTTCGGCTTTATTTTCAATTTTCTGAAGCACTCACAACAAATCCCCGATCAAGGATATTTGAGTGCAAAACTGGTCCGATATCGCACGTGAATCTGCCGATTAATGCACGATTTCTCTGGATATCCGCCCGCTTTCTGCTGGTTATACAATGCCAATAACAGACTGAAAACACACATTTTAGGCAATAATGATCGGTATCATAAGGTATTTTAAGGATATCACTTAAGATCAGACGGTGAACAAAGCGCAACAACTTGCGTTGAACTTTCGGTTGTTTTTGAATGGTAGTGGGCTCTGATGTAAATGAGCGACATCAAAATATCAAAGAGCAAATTCCAACTGCGCCATGGCTGTTATATTCAGAATGATTAAGAACAGTGATCCAGAGGGGGTTCGGTGGGGGGGGGGGGGGGGGGGGGGGAATCCTGGATCCGCTGCTGAAGAAAGTTGATTATTTCTCTAGCCGGAAATACAGACTCTATTTTATGGCTTACACCATGTAGACTAAATTACATACATGTATAAAATATTACAGCAGCGGCCTTGTATTTTTTGGAGTTTCTTAATAAATTTGATAACGATGGCCAAAATCTGTCTGCAATTATAATGTCATCTGCTAAAATTCATTCTGTGTTAAAGATCAAATAACATACATAATATATGAGAGAGTCTTTGCAAACGTTCGCCTTTCCAAAAACAAAATCTTGGTTCCTTTTAAATTTATTTACCTTACCCCACCCACATTTACAAGCCAGAGGGCATCAAAATAAAAGCTTTCTCAAATTGTCACGAGCTAATTTTCACACCGGTTGAAATGCAGTCAGTTTAGAAACATTTTAAAGATAGTATTGAGCAGAAACACAATTCCAAGAAAGATTACGCAACAAAGAAAATCGTTAAAATATTACAAATTTTCTTTCCATCGAAGACCGGAAATTATGCAGCCGCGAAATCAAAGCGAGGTAACTGCGTTTTAACCATTACCGAGCAACTGTTACAGTTACTTCCCTTGTTGACAAAAATGGATAAATGGACCTCTCTGATATTCTTATATTCCCCTATGTTCACAGAAATCGCAGATAAGACCTCGTCTCCACTAGGACGCGGAAGGGTTGCCGAAGGGTTCCCGATCGAAAAAATGTCAGAATCGGGATGCTTCGGCACACCTTCGGGATGGTCGGGAACCCTTCTTCAACCCTTCTGGAAGCAATCTTAATGCTTCGGGAATGCTTCGGGAACCCTTCGGGATCAAAATAGGTTCGGCATCCAAATTTTAAAAGTTTTAAAATTTGGACGCCGATCTTTTAGTTCGGGAACGCTTCGGGAAAGCTTCGGGATCGTCGGCATCCCTTCCTGAAACCTTCGGGAACCTTTCGGGACAATCTGCAACTCATCGGGCCCTATCTAACTGCATTAAATTCATTGGTTCATCCCGAACGGTCCAGGAAAGGTTGCCGAAGGTCGACGTATTACATATTGGTATAATTTACGCTCTCTGTCCGTCTGTCTGTCTGTCTCTACGTACGTGTGTCCACATCATAAAAACACAACTTTCACCACATATATGGATAAATTTGGATTTTCATAAGAAGTATCTAGTCTCATCTTGTGATTATTTTCAGAGGTTTTGAAATCTGACAATTTCACAAAAGGAGGCTTTATTCAAAATGTCTACGTATATTGTGATCTTGGACCTCAAGATTGCTACAGACATGATCTATCTGAACCGTTATGTGTGATGCAGACCGCGGCCATAGTGCAGTTGGTAGCGCGTCAGACTTCAATCATGGATTCCCAAGCTCGATCCCTGACTGTGGCTAATATCCTTTCAGACATTTGTCTCTCACCAAATGGGTGGATAATCGTAAACATATGTGAGCGAGCAGCTGGAGGCTCGCGAACAATACAAGCACTGCCATCTAGCTGACAAAATGCAAAAAGCATTTTTCAACTATTCTACTAGATCTAGAAACCCGATAGATGAGAACCTTCGGACTATGGCTGAGGTTGTATCGCATATATGGCTTCATCAGGTTGGTCCTCATAGGAAATGCATCATCTGTAACTAGGTAGTAAGGTATGTCCCTGTCGCCATTGGTAATTGGCGAAGGTGGTTGGAAACCGATCTAATTATCATTCACGCACTCTTTCAATTCGAAGTCATTGAATATTTGGCAATCCGACATGTATTCCAAACCACCTAGATCACACCAGATGAACTTATAATTGGCATCAATCAACGCCAAAAAAGACTATACTGAAGAAGCCCTTGTATTTATGGTACAACCTACCCGAACCAAAAGGGCTTCTTAATTGCCACATGTTTACCATCGAGGGCACCGAGCGTATGGGGCATATTCCACTTTCGAAACGGGTGGCCACTTGTCGCCATTCCTCATGAGTACTTGGAATAGCCATGTGCTCGTCTTTATACTGATCAAGGGGTGCTGTACACACTTCTGGTATAATTCTACATACACTTTGCTTGCCTATACGGAAGTCATAGGCTAACGAAACATAACAGTCTCCGGTTGCCATGTATCTCAATGTCACAGCGAGCTCAAGGCCAGCTGGAATGGTGTTGCGGAAACACTTGTTTCTGTTCTGAACGGGAGGCGCAAGACGCCGAAGTATGTCGTCAAACATTCTAGGGGTGATTCTCAAATACATATGTACCCCTTTAATGATGACACATCTTCGTCCCGCAATTCTTGCATTTATGTATTATATTGGCCATATTGTAACCTTCTTTCGTCGAACCCACCACCGACATTCTTCGCCGCCTACGTAAATGTAGGGCCAAACCAATCCTTGCAGCCTGTAGAGCCAAAGCAAATTCTATGTCTCTCACAGCCATAATTTGCGTGAACTGAAAATGTATCACTCGACTGTCCTATATGTAGCTATGAATTAACATCGGCAACATATCGGCATTGATTCTTAGACTCTTCCGCATGTTCTGCATGTGATCGGCAGCCATTCTGCGTGATCGGGAAACATTCGGCTAATAATCCTGAACCGATCAGCAAACTTCCGCATTGGATCTGCATACTTCGGTAAGTTTTCGGCATGTCTTCGGCAACCATTCGCATACAGTTCCGCGTATCGATGCCGAAGGGTTCCCGAAGGTCAAGCCACGCCCATTTTCATCCCGAAGGCTTCCCGAAGTTAGCTATTTTTTCATCTGCAACCCTTCGGCAAGTGATCGGCATCCTAGTGGAGACAGGCCCTTCGGCAAAAGGACTTAGGTCTCAGATAAATGGTCGAACTGAAGTATGACAGTATCATTTTCCGCTTTTTAGAACCAAAAGAAAATGATTTTGACAACAAAGTCCCCACCAAGAGGATTTCCTCTGCAGAGGCACTGTACATAGGCTGCATAGTTTCCATAACACAGGGGGCTAGCACGGCATAGAGTCTAGTATGCCTATTTGTGATGGAAAAAAGTGCATCAAGATTATAGTATGTATTAGCAGAGACATGAAATAAAATTTTTGTTTATCTATGTCTCTGGTATTAGTACTTTACTAATACTTTAATCTCCCGTTACATTTTGCCATGATTTTGGATTTTTTTTCTCCGTTTAAGGTCACAAATGGGTATTGCCTACTATGCCGTGCTAGCCCCTTGTGTTCCATAACGTAAGAGCAACTATTTTCCAAACATCAATGAGTGGTATTGAACCTCCTAAAAAGGAAAGCTTCGGGAAAATAAAAAAAATGTTATGATGCGCCACGACATAGGCTATAATTAGGCTACCTTATTGATGCAAAAAGGGGATTGCTGGTTATCAAAATTTTCTTCTTTTTACTCAATGTTTCCGCAGGCTATTTAGTTATTTACCCTTTCCTAAACAAGAGTGGGGATTTTCGTCCCTATTACGAAAGGTCAACCGTTTGAGAAAAAATTGAGGCAAAAGAAGAAAATTCTAATAACCAGCATTATCTCCTTTTGCCTCAATATTTTCTGCATTGAATTTTACACAAACTTTTTCTTCGTCCTCGTCTTTTTTGTAATCTGCAGCTGATTCGAAATTGGAACAGTCCAATTTTTTGCCGTTTGGGAAGTGATTAAATCATTCACAGAGTGAGAGCTACAGATAAGAAGGTGGGTGAAGACATTCTTTTTATTTCAAGTCCAAACCCTATGTTGTGGAAGAGGGGGGGGGGGGGGGGGCAACCCCAAAGTTGGATAGAAATTAAGAATTGTCCTTATTTTACAATCAAATCCCCCCCCCCCCCCCCCGAATATTCAGACACTGGCCCAGATTCGGGCTTTATCCCCCCCCCCCCCCCCCCCCCATTTTCCCGTATGAAATCCGAAGGTGATTTAAATTTTCCAAAACAAGACCGGTTTTGACAAATGACTTGGGAAAAACATTAAGACAAAAGAAGAAACTGCTGATAAGCAGTTTCTCCTTTTGTCTCAATATTTTCTATGCGAATCTGTACACAAATCCTATTTTCATTAGCATC
Organism: Fragum sueziense; assembly: GCA_963680895.1. Classification (NCBI taxonomy): domain Eukaryota; kingdom Metazoa; phylum Mollusca; class Bivalvia; order Cardiida; family Cardiidae; genus Fragum; species Fragum sueziense. Next base: position 47,362,294 of record OY804602.1, on the reverse strand, counting down.
CACATTGTCGTTTGCAGGAGTTAAGGTTGTTTGGGAAATGGTTAAAAGAGTAACCTAACTTGTTCGTGTGGCCTACCTGGATTGTGTCGACTTGTAAGTGACAGTTCGGAGGACGATCTGTTGTGAAAGTACTGCTTCTGTGAAAAATAGATGAAAATGATTAGTTTTCAGTAAAGATGCGAAATCTTAATATAGTGCTCCAACGATATTCTGAATCCCGCCAAACAATACAACATTTATCAATTTACTAATTATAGGTTATAAAGATCAAAATGAAACCATATTGATGATAATCAGTATTTTGATGTAATATTGACGAATCGATTTGCACGTTCGTCTCTACAATAACATGTTTTTACAGGTTAAAAATTTAGTATAAATATCAGAAAAGCGTGGGACACCTATAGATCTAGTAGACTATTTCAAAGGGACTATTTACATATTGAAAGAAAGAAAAGGGAAAAATGAATTTAAAAATAACACGTTAAACGCGACATTTACCCATTAACAGACGACAAATAAAATAAATTTAGATAAAATTAATCTTGTGATGTGTCAAATGGGTCATAATGATGAAATGAGTTAAATCCGATCAATAAAACTTATAGCCAAATACATTGGACGAGATAACTATAAATTTTATTAAGGATAACTCATACATTTTTTCATGTTATTAACTACAGGAAAATTGTTTTCCGGACCATATTCAGAGCAATATTTAACACGGATAAAGGCGTTCTAACTTTGATATTTCAATTAAAAAACTCTATGGTCAGGGTGCTCATTGGAATCGTCTCAAAGCGACACAATAGGCTTAGATCGACTATAAGCGACATCTTTTTCTCTCGAAAATTCATTATCCCCTAGGGTCTGTGGATCTACAACTGTATATTTTGTCAAACCTGTTATCATTGAAACCCAGAGAAGGACAAACGACTGGTTTCTGTTATTTTTCATTTTCTGCCATTGTTTTTCAAAACCCTGTTATGTCGGGGGTCGTCAAAACCATATTCAATTGTAGGAAAAAAGGTCAATTACCTTTAATGGTGCATTTTCTTTGCCATCGTCCATTTTGTCACGCTTCTACCTGGAAGTATATATTGTCACCTTTCAATAAAAACATCGTAAGTGCAGCTTAAGACAAGCTGCAGTTACGAGGTTTTGATGAAAAGCATCGAAATTGTAACCCATTACCAGACAACAAAATTCTAGACTGGTCCAAATTCATGGATGTTGCAGACGACAATTTCAAGTAAATGAAATGTTATGACGTCGCGCACGGTATTGCGGCACTAAAATGTAACGTGAAACTAGCCAACGTCAATTGCGTAATGATAAGTTTTTGCGTAGACGGTTGTGTTGTGCTTTTAATGTTTACTCTCTATATAATCTTAACTGATTCATAGAGACAGAACCACGTTTTAAGAAATACTCCACTGTTTTTTATAGCTTTTCCGCCACTTTAATTCGTTCTTTTTTCACCTTAAAATGCGCACAATTAGATAATTTCAGGATTACGTCATATAAATAAAGTATACGTTTATACAGTTTCTGTCCACAAGAAAAAAATTGAATTTCTCTTATACGTTTCGATATTTTGCGTCGAAATTTTGATATGATCAACAAGAAAAAAATGGTATTTCCACATTGAAATTAAATGTTGGTATGAATAAGCAAACTTGTATTTTTTTAAAGTCTAAATGGTAGAAAAGTAGAGTTTTCAACGACATGAAACAATTTCTGTCCACACGCATTTTATATAATAATTGTTTTGTTTATTATGCTAACTGATTTTCTTCCATATATTATAGAAATAGAGAAAAATGGTATTTTTTATACCAAGTTTGGTTGCACTAGAGTCATAAATTAACAAAATATAAATCTAATTGTTACACTTCGATTTTTGGTGAATAAACTGGGCTGATTTGCGTAATCGACGTAGAAATTTTATTTCCGATCGGTAAAACATCCTACAGCATTTCCACTGTAACAAAATATATTTTTCCATGTGTTTGACGTTACTTAATCGCAGAATTGCAAATAAATATCCGTTACTCTTGAACATTTATGTTACATGTTACACACGTTTTTTCGCCGAATTTACGGACAAAAATTCTTTCTAGCAAATTTATACAAAATAAGAACTTGAAATGAGTATGACATTGAAAAATATCAAGACTTTACGCTTATTTTGATATAAAACAAAGTTGAGAGAACGGAAACGATTCCTACAATATTCAGTTATGAATCGCAGAGGGTAGCGTTTTCTTAAAAGTGACGCAATATCGCGCGCGACGTCTATAATATTTTGTCTTTCTGGACAGAAAACATTCGGGATATGAAGAAATTGGTTGTTGCTGTCAATATCTTCACTTTTCCACAATATTTTTCCAAGTTTTTATCTGATGGGACGTCTTCATATATAAGGTAGTCTATCCCTAATGAGATTCACTTAACGTCTGAATATTCCATGTGACACCGTTAAAACACTTGTTGCGTGTCCGAACCTATTTTGGGACATCGTAAAAATTCGGCTGTGGAATTCCGACGCCACTTGAATTTCATAGACTACCTTAACACATCAATGTGTTAGAATTTGTAAATAATAGCTATATGAACCGGGATTTAGAAAAAGGCCCATTTTGGCATTTGAGATTTCCATGTTTCCAAATCATTCTTTGTCTGTTTGGCCTTGGTCCACGCCACCCTCCAAGAACTCATACAAGAACCAGGGGCGGATCTAGGATTTTTTCCAGGAGGGGTCCAAGCCCAAATTATGGCCTAAAATATAGTAAATATTATGTAACGTAACATTAAATTTATATAGTCAAAATTAAAATTTTCGACCAATGCCAGGGGGTCCGGACCCCCCCCCCCCCCCACACACACACACACACCCCGCCCACGTCTAGATCCGCCCATGAAGTTCTGAAGAAACGATTATAGCGTCGATCTTGAGCAGACTCATTTTTGCAAGCAAAGGATTCTATTCCCACTTTGTTCCTTACAAAATTAACAAAGTTGAGGTAGTATCCTTGGCTTGCGAAGGTGGATCACACTGTGTTTGCACAGGCTGATCAGGATCTATGTAAATCTCAAATGCCTTAGGTGTACTTTTCCCATATCATGGCTTAGACGTATGCTATGGCAATGGGTAACATTGTTTTCTATATGATACTTGAATCATGCATTGTTTGGGAAAAGAATAAAGAACAATTTTGATATTTCAATCGTTAAAATGACAATAAGATCAACTGAAGATTTTCTGCATTTGTTGTTCTTGTTTCATGTGATGACTTAACCCATTACCAAACGACAATGTTATAGATTGGTTAAAATTCGAATATATTGCAGACGACCATTCTCAAGTGAATGGAATTTTAATCTTTTGGTAATTTTGGATAGAAAACTTTGATGTAAATGAAGAAATTGCTTGTGACAAGCAATTTCTTTATTTTTCTAACATTTTTTTCCCAAGCCCTTTTTCTTAAAGGGCGTGAAAAGGTGTATCTGTGTAGAAATGGGATGTCTAGCCCGCCGAATGAGGCTTTTAACATTTTAATCTCGAACATTGCAACATTACAGAAAACTGAAAACGTTCAGCTGTAACCGAATTTCATAGTGGAAAGCAGCCAGAAGTGACAAAATCCCCATATATCGGGATAAAATAAACAGAAATACCAAAAAGACAAACAAATACAAGAAAAGTCCAGCTTTTGTTAGAAATTTACACGTAATTATTGAAATATTACCTTTAGATTAATGTAGTTTAATTACAAAATTCCATTTTATTGAAACATTCAATATTTTCCTGGCATATCACCAACTTTGATGTATAATGGCGCTGGGATCTGACAAAAAGGGCCCTTATGGATTTTGAGAACAGCATGGATCAAGATCAGCCTGCACGTACGTGCAGTCTGATCTAGACCCATGTTGTTCTCTATAGCTTTCTTTAAGACGCACGCACATACAGTCTGATCAAGATCCATTATTTTTCTTTATTTAATCTAGCAAAGTTTATTTACCCTTTCCCAAACAAGACCTGGCTTTGACGTCCGTAGTAGAAAAGGCTTGGGAAAACATTGAAACAAAAGAAGAAACTGCTGATAACCAGCAGTTTCTCCTTTTGTCTCAATATTTTCTATGTCATATTCTACACAAATACTATCTTTAATAACTTCCATTTTGTCATTTGTGGCAGTTTTTGAAGTGGATCGCCCTAAAATTTTGTCGTTTAGGAAAGGGTTAAGCATCGTGAATCCTGATCATACTCCACTTCGGTGCAATCTGATCTGGATTCATGAAGGTCTCAAATGCCATAAATCGTTGCTTTTCAACAAAATCTCGTAACTGCAGTTTGTTTTAAGCTGCAGTTACGAGGTTTTTGTTGGAAAGTAGCGTTACGTTATTTTTTTCAGACCACGGCTCACACCGTCGCTTTTCTTTTTAAACATCGGAACTATAGCTTGTTTAAAGCTGTAGTTACGAGGTTTTTAAAGAAAGCAACGCTATGTAATAAACTATAACAAAATATCGAAGGGATCGTGCAATACTAACGTATATTTATTTACAAATGTATGATCTTACAAGTGTTTTGCACATAAATATATATCATATCTATAAAAACCTAAATCGATCGGCATACTGCTGTTTTAACGCTTTTCCAAATAATATCTTTTATCAACCTCTCTCACGGAAAGGACTTTGGAAAACATGGAAGGAAAAAGAAGAACATTCTGATGAACAAAATTTTCTTTCCACTTAAAGTTTTTTTCATAGATAAAACATGCACGTGTATTGCATTTTTAACATTTATGTTATCATCTACAACAATTAGCCTAAATTTTTCATATTTTATTTGGGAAATAGTTCACAAAGACCGTTGAAATATAATTTATTAACCTTTTCCTAAACAAGACCTGGTCTTGGACGTCCCCAGTAGAAATTGTTTGAGAAAACATTGAGAGAAAAGAAGAAATTACAGATGGTTATTTATTTATCATTTTCTATCAATATGTTCTAATGTTGTAACATACACACTTCGATTTTTGAGATCAATTATTCTCACTTAAAATTATATGGTCAGATATTCATTTTAAATTGAAGTAGTATAAAATCGTGCTGTTTAGGAAAGGGTTAATATTTGAATAAATTAGTTGTGGGGCGAAATAAAAAAAATCTTTGAGAAAATTCGATCCAGATTAGAATGCGTAGCTTGCATGGAATGACCAGAATGACCGCTTTTCAGCAAAAATCTCGAAACTGCAGCTTAAAACAAGCTGCAGATGCGAGGTTTTTGTTGGAAAATATTCTGCAAGTTGTATGTTTACATCTAGGCTAAAAATCCTTTCCCAAATAGGTGTTATAATACGTTCAAAGTTTTATCGAGAATAGTTTACGGTTGTTTTGGTATATTTTTAGGTAGGACTATTACTTTTACCTACATAAAATTAAAGCAAGACATCAATAACTATTCTCGTTTAATTGTGAATATATTATACGTTCTAGGTTTGACCAATGTCATACTTATTTATAATTTCTGATTCCAGCATCTCATTTCATCTTCAAGAGATTTCATCTGGGATCCGTCTGAATTATCCCCCTTCCAAAACAACATCATTTCAGGGTATCCCAATTTGTAAACTTTTGCAGGCTGTATGGTGCGATATTCAGGGTTTCCATTTTTACCCAAATCATAGTCATGACGCCACTGAGTCAGTAATCGAATTTTGAAATTTTAAAACTATAGGTAATTAGTATCATCAATAATTAAGCATTTTCCTAAAGGGCAAAATATTAAGGCAATCCATTTCAAAAGCTAATGCAGCCATCAAAATAGATGTAAAAAAGACTGGATTTGTGTTAATTATAGCATAGAAAGCATTGAGACAAAAGGAGAAAATCATCATTTTCTTCTTTTGCCTCAATGTTTTCCCAAGCCAATTCTGTTTGGGACGTCAAAACCAGGGCTAATTCTTTTCCTAAATGACAAAAAATTGCAATGTTCAAGTACGAGAGCTGCTACTGGCGGCAAAATTGATTTTGACAAAAAAATCTTTTGTGTGAAGCCAAGAAAGAAAACATAGAGATAAAAAGAGAAAATGTTGGTTATCAGCATTTTCTTCTTTTGCCCAATGTGTTCCAAGCCAATTAGTCGAAAAGGGTCAAGCCTTTCCCAAAATGCAAAATATTGCACTCTTTCAGTAGGCCTATGAGAGCTACTGGCGACAAAAACTGCTGATTTCCTGCTGTTTCTTCTTTACTCTCAATGTTTTCTCAAGCTTTTAATAAAAACGTAAAAACAGCTCTTATTTTTTTTTAAAAAAAGGATTAAGGTTTTGGAAACCCGATGCAATATTTCAGGATCCTTAATGGACGAAAAATGTAGGAAATAGGACTCAAAATCACAAAACTACATGTATGTATAAAAACCATGAGGTCAGATTTGCGTACGTAGGCCTACGTGTACCATAATGAAATAATCTCGCATTTCGAAATATCGAACTACATTTTGAAATTGACAGAGATTGCGTGAACTTTTAAAATTTAATGACGTTCTAGATTAACCCAAACAAGGACTTTCTATTTTAACCATATAGTCCGTTCACGATATTATGACACATGTTTACAAAATTTACCAATGTAAACAATGACAAATGCGTCCATAATCCCAAAATAAATATGCATGTGTTGGTTCGAATCTTGCAGGTGTGAGACACCTGCAAGATTCGAACCATCACATACAAAATAATTACTGTAGTTTTAAATTGTTTACATAAGTAAATTTTGTAAACATGTGCCATGATATCGCGGCGGGACCGGCAAACAATCCAAAATTTCCCAGAATCTACCAGAGAATAGTACGGATTTCTCTATCCAGGGTTGTCTTTATGTTTCCAAAACAAGACCTGGTTTTGATGTACCTTAAACAAAAGGTCTAGGAAAACATCGAGACATAATCGAGGCGTGAATTTTAAAGGTTCTCTTTTTACATACTTTTCAGTTTTAGCCACAGCTTTCAAACTGGGTCGACTTTTATTTTTGCAGTTTGGGAATGCTTTAAAAAAACATAAGGCCCCATTTTAACATCTTCACATGCCAAGGTTGAAATTCACGACGTAACGTCGTATACGAGGGGTGTTCGAGAAGTTTCGGGACAGGTGGCATAACCTCTTTTTTCATGTGTAGTTTCCTACGAAGGGGGGGGGGGTGGGGGTCTCACCATATCAGAAATTCCCATAGGGTTGTGCCCACGCTCGGAATTTCATAATATAAGTATAGTTACAAAAAAATCTGTGCGTGGGCGCAAATGAGACCCCCCCCTTTGGAACAAATTTGAACTAACATAATAAATAATTATGATGCATTGAATAAAAATGTACTTGAAGATCAGATTTCACATAAAAACGTAGACTCCCAATTTAGAAAATTCTTAATATTTAGACTAATTCTAAAATTTAGAATGCGTTGGCGAATACGGATCCTGATTGAAACTTGGCTGGCGAAGATGATTTTCCAGGCTTGATTTATTTGGTATAATTTACGATATGAATAACAAAACGCATGTTTGTATGAAAAATATAATTTTCAACCAGCGTAAAAAATAACAATTTGTATTTATAAGTAAAAGGCAACATGGCACAGATGTATTAACTATAATATCGATGAATACAAGAAATATCAGCATATTAAAAAGGCAATATGGCACCAATGCATAAAAATAATACAATACGAGTATAACGGATTACATTTGACCTGACACTGACCTCTATGCAAAGTTTGTTTATATTTCGCAGATTGCGTAACATTCTTCAAAAGACGTGTATCATAGTACACATATATAACAACTATACAAGAAAATGTTACTGGGTTGTTATTTTGAAAAAGAGCACATTCATGCGTGTAATTCACGATGATAAAAGCCAAAGCTGTGCCATGTGAAATGAAATCGGTAATACTCGAGTAGAACAATGTTGGTCATTAGTCTTGTTCCCTGTCGTACTATGTATTTTAGTACGTCAGGCAATCAGTAACAATGGCGGCCTCCAGTGGGGAGATTTCACTACAAAGATAAAGAGCAAAGTCCTTTAATTTTGAGAGCAGAGATGTCACATTTATGAAATAGATCGTTTTCGTTATAACTTTAACACTAGCAGTAACAGTTTTAAACGATCATCACGCTTTATTTCCGGTTAGCGTGATGATCGTTTAAAACTGCTACTGCTAGTGTCAAAAATATACCGAAGACTATCTACTCTTCTAATGACCCTTCTCTGCTCTCCAAATTGAAAGACTGTCTTCTTTACCTTTGTACAAATATCACCCCAGTGGGCGCCGCCATTGATGATGTGTGTCTGACCTAATAACGCAGTATTAGGGGCAGGTATATCAGACTTTGTTGGTCATGTCTAATTCATGTAAATTCATGTAAATTTCTTCATGTCAGAAGTCAAGTTACCGCGTGATAAGTGTAGTTCGACATATCCGAGCTTTGCTTAATTTGGAACAAAATAATAAATCGGAGCTTTTCAATGAAAACCTCGTAACTGCAGCTTAAAACAAGCTGCAGTTACGAGGTCTTCGTTGAAAAGCAACGAAATTATAAGCGTTTTACGAAAGTGTATGTTTCCTGTCGAACAAAATATAGTTAGAAAAAGAAAGGAAATTGCGATTTTTATCCTTTTTCTATAACATTTATACGAGATAATTGTTTTTGAAATAATAATTTTGTTGTAAAACTTTATAAATCCACTGACGAAGACTGGACTTGTCTTTCACTACCATGTTTACAGTTAGTCGAGTTATACGATGTCGAAATATTGAGTGACAAATTATTACAAATGTCCAGTACGTCGAAGTAATGATTTCAAACAAAAGATAACAAAATAATGATATTTTATCTTTTCAATAGATTAGAATATCAAGAATTTCTAAAAGTAGAAAAAATGTAATGCCAGTACTACTAATGCCGAATGCGAAACAGAAATGCCCTTTCCAAAATTCAGTACTTCAAGATTTGAAAATATTGCAATATTGTTACATTTTCTTTTCTTTTTTGTTCTCTTTTTCTAACAATAAATCTATGAACAACAACATAAATCATAGAGGCAAAGTAGTTCAAAAACATGTTAAATGCATAGCACGCGTGTAGATATCATAAGTTAAAAATCGCTGCTTTTCAACGAAAACCTCGTAACTGCAGCTTAAAAACAAGCTGCAGTTACGAGGTTTTCGTTGAAAAGAGACGAAATGCAATGTAAATATCATAGAAAATACTGTCCTGCAGCATTTTCGATGATCTGAAAGAATGTTGGCAAACTTTAAATATCACAGATATTAGCTTTTACAGGGTCCCTTTAACAAATAAGTTGGATTGTCTTGTTTTGACGTCTAAATGTATCTAATCTTTGACAGCAAAGAAAAGAAGAAGTGTAATATAACCTGCGATAAAGACCTTTCAACGAAAACACTGGTCATGAACATTTTGAGGTAAAACGCCCCTTTAAGGTATTCCGTCCATGATTATCTACCATACACTTCCAGCAACTTCGGGCGTCATTCGTGGCAACGAGAATTGACGAGGGTATCCCTCGTTAATTTCCGTTTCGGATGAAGCCCGGTAGTTGACGGAATTATCCTGATTTTAAATTCCATTATCTGTACTAAGGCCCAGTTTCGACGTTTTTGAAGAAAAAGGACTGAATATCAATTTGTAAATAGAACCATCTTTAACCCATTACCAAACGGCAGAATTTAAGGCTGGTCCAAATTCAAAGATGTTGCATACGACAATTTCAAGTGAATGAAATCTAACATTTTTTGGTCTTTTTACGTAGAAAACATTGTAGGAAATGAAGAAATTGCTTGTCACAAGCAATTTGTTCATTTTCCGCAATATTTTCCAAAGTCATTATCTAAAAGGGTGTCAAAAGGCGTCGATGTGTGGGAATGGGTTGAAATGCATCTTTTAGCTAACAGTTATTTCTATTGTCACGATAAATGCATTTCTTTCGTTATAACCAACTTATTTTCATTGAAACCTCTGTACACATTTTCATCTTTCAGCGTGTGTACACAAAATTTATCTCCCTTTGTCGCTTGTACTGCACTTACAGTTTGAATGGTAGAGGGCGTGCGCCCTGTTTGTGGCGGGTTCCATTGAAAATTGTTGTTGTCCAAGATATGTGCAGACCCGTTAGGATGCCGAAGCTCAAGATTGTGAAACATTGAATAGGAGTTTGTGTATTTTAAGGTGATCTTGTTGTACACGTGATATCGTCCGTCCGTTAATATCTCGACACACAAACTGTTCGGAACTGACTCGGAAAATCGGTGGTCTTTTTCTTCGTGCGGCACCCATCGATTGTCTGGTAAATAAAGAATAAAATGACGAGCGAATAAAAAGGTGCAATATGCCAGAATGATTGTACAATTACAAAATCACAATTAATCCGATCGGCCGATACATACGAGACCAAATGAAATGCTTGTCTCTGATGGAATTTGCTCTTTGATACGTTGATGTCACTTATGTAAATGAGCGACATCTAAATACACGTATCAAAGAGCGAATTTCATCAGAGAAAACACGGATTAGTAATGTAACTGAGAATTAGTCAATCAACAAAGGAAAATAGTTAGAGCATTTACGGCCCCAGGGGCAACATTCACCAGCATTTCTAAATCAATTGTCTAAGGTAAATGTACATAACAAGCAATCTGATTAGACGAGTCGTATGTCTCGACCAATCGGATGGATTGTTGTGTAATTCTAAAGGTAAACTTTGAATCAAATTGGTTGGTGAAAAACCACATTTAATATGAGTCTCCAAGCTTCGTGAAGTAATTTTTCTTCGTTTTATGAAACACGATAAAAGATTTTATCTTGTTTGCTTGGCATTCATACAAGTAAAGTCTTCACAGAATCACCACAATTCTTATTAAGAATGAAGAAGAAGAAGATGAAGAGGAAGAAGAAGAAGAAGAGGAAGAAGAAGAAGAAGAAGAAGAAGAAGAAGAGAAGAAGAAGAAGAAGAAGAAGAAGAAGAAGAAGAAGAAGAAGAAGAAGAAGAAGAAGAAGAAGAAGAAGAAGAAGAAGGAAGAAGAAGAAGAAGAAGAGAAGAGAAGAAGAGAAGAAGAAGAAGAAGAGAAGAAGAAGAAGAAGAAGAAGAAGAAGAAGAAGAAGAAGAAGAAGAAGAAGAAGAAGAAGAAGAAGAAGAAGAAGAAGAAGAAGAAGAAGAAGAAGAAGAAGAAGAAGAAGAAGAAGAAGGAGGAGGAGGAGGAGGAGGAGGAGGAGGAGGAGGAGGAGGAGGAGGAGGAGGAGGAGGAGGAGGAGGAGGAGGAGGAGGAGGAGGAGGAGGAGGAGGAGAAGAAGAAGAAGAAGAAGAAGAAGAAGAGAGAAGAAGAAGAAGAAGAAGAAGAAGATTTTACCTTTCCCTGGGTATCTGTACGCTTCTGTATAGTTGAAATAAAGGTCTGAAAATATATTGAATAGTTAGTTTTTGTTCACATATTTCAACAAAGGGATATTAACCCTTTTCCAAACGACAAAAAATAGAAACGTCCACATTAAAATCTTTTGCAGAACACAAATCAATAATGCGTTTATTGAAAATGTAAAATCTGTAAGTCGTTGAAAAGAAAATATTGACAGCAAAGAAGAATATCGTCGGTCACATTCGAAAATGTCGTAACTACAGCTTCAATATGCTGTAGTTACGACATTTTGAACGTGGCCGACGTTATGCTGAAAATCAGAGACAAGTAACACATTTTATTTACTCTATACAACGGCATGCTTGGGCCTATACATATTAACTATACCCAATAGATCTTTTAAATTTCCTTGTCTGAACCTCCTTCAAAACGTCCCTAACATTGAAAGCTTGAGAAAACATTGCGGCAAGACAAGAAAGTGATAGACAAAAGCTTCAAAATATTAAATATGGTTAATCTAATCGAAATACAAGTTAAAAGGTTTACCTGTTTTATATCTTGTTTCGGTATCAAATTGTCTAGAGTATTCCTAAAATAGAGAGAAAAAATCACATTTTGGGCTCTCGATGTCTATAAATAGTTAACTCTATTGACATAAGCTTTAAACGCTTTACTATATAACACTTATTATTATTCAATTGAGTTCAATGTTTAAACATAAGTGATAGAAAAAAATGCCTGAAAAGAAGTTTTTTTCCAGATTGTCCAAAATTGCGGAGTGTTCATTTTAGAAGGTTGTCGTAGACATGTAAAGGTGATAGAATCATTTGAATGGGGCCAATCGAGAAATTGATTGAAGGCTGAGATCGGTCAAAATAAAATAAATAAATAAAAATAAACAAATAAATACCTATGAACTGTTATGTATTCCCCTTACTTACGAAATCGAGCGTTAATAGATATATCTATACAACTCTAATATGCAACAACGACACTCCCACAAGTCAAGCCAAATGGATCTCCTCATATAATCTCATAAATAAAGATTGGAAAAAAGTGTATTCTGGTGTTTTTAATTTAACGAACGATACAGACATTCAGTGGCTACAAACCAGAATAGTACATAGGATACTTCCGACCAATTGTCTTTTACAAAAAATGAATATCGCAGATAACAGTTTATGTACATTTTGCTCATTAAGAGAAGAAAGTTTAGAACACATATTTTTCGAATGTAATAAGATAAATTCAATCATTCAATATATAGACCATAAATTACAAGAATTCGGTCATTACCACCACCTTAATATTCCCGACGTTATACTAGGGTACGATGATCAACCCAAAATAAACATTATATATCTCGAATTTAAAAGGTACATTTACAACAGTAAATTAAAAAATATTTCACCTACACAGAGAGGATTCACTCGACATTTAACTTTATCACATAAAATTAATGAACAAACAAAAAAGAGTGAGTATAAAAAAGAAAACTGGGCAATTGTTGAGAGACTGGTGCAAGGTTTATAATACAATACGCACAATCTATATTGTAATCAATAGCATACTTTAATCCTATTCATTCTTCACTGTTTTAATTTAAAACTGTTTCATTATCAGTTTTCATTTTTTCTTTTCCTTTTCAAAAACAAAAATAATTCAGACATCTGTCCTATCCTTAGAAATGTATACTGTAACATACATCCAGTACTAATTAATATAAAATATACATGTTGAGTTAATTATTGTCTATGCCATTCATTATAATAGAACCAAATAAAAAGACTGCAAAATGCTAACTAAAGAAACGTACATGACTATTGGAGACCGGGATTAGCTTGCACAGTTGTGCGGGCTAATCTCTGGCTTTGATATCCGTCATACGAAAATAAACTTTGAATGGCAGAATATGAGAAAATTTCATTTAACTTTGTATATTTCATGTTCATATTGTATATGTAAGTTTCTATGTTTTGCTATGTAACATGTTGGATGATGTTGAAAAAAAAAAAAAAAAAAAAAAAAACAAAAAAAAAAAAAAAAAAAAAAAAACAAATAAATACCTTTCTTCTTGAGCCCTCCATATCGGCTTGTGACCAATTATCATTCATTTTCTGGTATATGAACACGCAAATGGCTGCAAAAACGAAGTTCAGTATTACGGAAACCACTGAAACGACCGAACCATAGGTCATGAACTTTGCGCACGTATCCCTCGTGCACGTTGATGCACTTTCCTTGCCATTCGTCTCATCATTTAACTGCACTGAGCTATATGCACTACTAGTTGAGGCAGAATATGTCATTATATTAAAAAAGTGCACATGATATGATAATTACTATTATTTTTATCGTTATTAGATATATTATATATAAATGATTATTATGTCTTATCAATCTCTGATTTTTAATTCATCATCAGACTGGTAAGATTTAACGACACGTTTTTCGACTGATACAAAAATTGGTATATTTCTGCTTTCGTGCAATCAGGCTTTCTTATTTATAAAGGGAGATTGCATGTACCTATTTATATAAGAGAACTTTATGGGATTTCCCCCCTTTTTGTAAAATATAATTAGATGCTGATGGCTAATGGTCAATGCTTAAATGTAATCCCACAAAACACAATAAAACACAAAACATAGTTGCCAGGGCAGCAATAAATATTTATTCAACATTTCTACGTAAAGTTCATGAAGAAAACCCTCGTCGGATCCAGTATTAGCCAGTATTTCGTCGCTTTTCAACAAAAACCTCGTAACTGCAGCTTAGAACAAGCTGCAGTTACGAGGATTTCGTTGAAAAGCAGCGATTTGATAGCCATTTCCCCCCAGACATCAAGGTTGGAATGGGGAAATATAAGTTATAGCATAGGAAGCATCATGAGAAGATGTTGAAAATCAACCAAATCTTTTCTCTCAGTGTTTGCAAAATTAATACCCCCAACATCACAACTCACAATAACATCAACAAGGGGGCCTGGTTTGCTCAGCATCGCTCACATGAGAGGGATTTTAAGGTAAAATACCAGTGAGGTGGCCATTTTGAGATTCATAAAACATCGGATTTATTTCGGGCGGCGTCGATACGTATCCGAACTTATTCGGGCGCGGTCGTAATTTCGTAAACATTCCCACACCGTACAACCGGCTGCGTCGAAGACAGATGAGAGTCGTCGAAGACAGATTCGGCAACTGATGTCAGGTGCACGGTAGGTCAAATTAATTAACTCTTATAAATCAACGAAAGGGTCTATGGTATTTTATAGTTGATAAATACACGTGCAAATGTCAATGCTTCTACAAAATAAACCTTTCCACGTACCCCTCGCAAATAAGGCCACAGTCATTGATTATTTCGGAGGTTTCCCACAAAACGTTACAAAATTTGACTTCGTGCTCGAATACTTCGCATATCTCTCAATATGTACCAGTTTAACTTGAACACGATTACAGTTTAACCATCCAACGATACTTCTTCCAAATTTGAAGCCGTAATTCTAAACAATTAACGAACTGTGTGTCCTGAAAGACGACATGTAGTCCAAAAAATGTTGCCTCTGTGGACAGATTCGATTTTACGGAGTTGCTGGAGAAGACAGATAGGGAAATATTTGATTGTCGACGTCGACAGATCTGCATTGACTTATACACAGAAAAAAGTGTTTTTTTTCTAATGTCGGATTCCAAAAAATATACGGAAACAATGTAGATTGACATATATGAATATACATACCATATTTTTTCAATGGAATCCGGGACAATGTGTGAAACTTTTCTGGGATTTGTGGTACTCAATATTCCGGTTGTATTTATACAACATTGGTTTATAAACATTGGTTCGCGCTAACCAAATGATTATATACCTGTTTTGGTTAATTTACTTTGTTGTTATAGGGATATCTAACCAAAACATGTGTTTTTATCCTTTTGTCAGTGCTAACACAAGATTTTTTTTTAAAATTGGGCCAAGTGTATTCTTTGTATTTGTATTTTGTTTCGTCGTTTTGACAATGGAATTGACCATTTATTGAGAGGAAACAATGTATGGTATCACGTGACACAAAAATTCAAGAATTTCTACAATAATTATGATCACTGAGGAAGCCCATAAGGGCAAAACGTTGGATAGAAATTAAAGAAAAAACTGTAAATAATCGTGTTTGTGTCGAGATTTTTAATCGTTCAATAATTATGGTAATACTTGACCGATTAGAAAATAGTTTGAAGCTGTGGGAAGGCAGACATACGTCAGAGGTTAGCTGGAAGTGGATTTTTAAAAAGTAGCTGCTAAAAAGTTATTGACAACGGTAATGAGTTAGAAATCGCAAGTGCCTAGAGGCATTTATAAACTAATTATATTTGTGTTAACCAAGTTGTCCTCCATTTTGTATGTTGCATACCTTTTAGGCCATGCTGGACAAAAATAGTCTTCAACACTAGAGATATGAAAGGTCACGAAAACCGGTCAACTTTACAAAAAATGCCTATTTACCGTGCGTTTTACAGTCATTGTATTTTCAACTTTTGATCAATAAATATCTACGAAAATGATATTTCTGTAGACTAAATAGGTAAGATTTGTGTGATTCGGCCTAAATTTGAAAGGTTATTCCTTATGATCCCATCGTTTATCCGGACCGTAAGGGTATCGACAGGAGGGTCATGATGGCCCTGTATCGCCCCACTACCTTTTATACTCTAGACGTGTAAACTATGAAATTCTTCAAGGCATCTATTAGAGTTCTATCCTAAGAAGAATCATGTTCACCACAATGAAATCCATTGAGTGGTTATGTTTTTAATTGTTTTTCTTAAAATTACACTATGTTTCATATAGCAAAACAATAAGCACATATGTTTCACCCGATTGTTTTTTAAATGAATCTAATAGAAAACTGTACATTTGGAAGGAATTTAAAATAGATTAATGCAAGGAAGATTCATGTGAAATTTATTGAAATTGGTCCAGTAGTTTTGGAGAAAAAGATTTTCAACGATTTTTCAAAAAAATAGATTAATTAATTCAACTAAAATTTAAGTTCTAAACGTTATTTACTTTTTGAAAAAAATTGGAAGAGATGCATGCAAGGAAGATTCCTGTGAAGATTGGTTGAAATTGATCGAGTAGTTTTGGAGAAGAAGATTATTAAAGATTTTTCGAAAATTTGAATTAATTCATTTGATTAAAATAAATTTTAAGTTTTACACGGAAGGAATCTGGAATAGGTTTATGCAAGGAATATTCCTGTGAAAGTTGGTTGAAATTGGTCCAGTAGTTTTGGAGAAGAAGATATTTAAAGAAAAAGTTGTACGGACGGACGCACGCACGACGGACACAGGGCCATGACATAAGCCCCGCTGGCGTTCGGCCAGTGGAGCTAAAAGCCAGTCAATCCACGATACATTTTCATTTCGTTTATAATATTCAAAAGCATGCGCGTTATTTAATTAACGGGAAATGGTATAATTATCTCACTAAAACAAATATTTGATGTTTGTTTTTTTTGTTTGTTTGTTGTTATTGTTTGTTCGTTTGGTTTTTTTTTGTTTTTTTATGGGGGAGAGGGGTGTCACGCATCCTTTCTCTGTAGCGGCGATTCATTACATCCATTTCATACACCTATAACTAATTAGCAACGATTGCATAAGTCAATGCAGATCTGTCGACGTCGACAATCAAGTATTTCCCTATCTGTCTTCTCCAGCAACTCCGTAAAATCGAATCTGTCCACAGAGGCAACATTTTTTGGACTACATGTTGACTTTCAGGACACACAGTTCGTTTATTGTTTGGAATTACGGCTTAAAATTTGGAAGAAATATCGTTGGATGGTTAAACTGTAATCGTGTATAAGTTAAACTGGAACATATTGAGAGATATGCGAAGTATTCGCGCACGAAGTCAAATTTCGTAACTTTTTGTGGGAAACCTCCGAAATAATCAATGACTGTGGCCTTATTTGCAAGAGGTACGTGGAAAGGTTTATTTTGTAGAAGCATTGAACATTTGCACGTGTATTTATCAACTATACAATACCATAGATCTTTTCGTTGATTTATAAGAATTAATTAATTTGACCTACCGTGCATCTGACATCAGTTGCCGAATCTGTCTTCGACGACTCTCATCTGTCTTCGACGCAGCCGGTTGTACGGTGTGATTCCGCGGTGGAAAGTTCAACCGCCGAAAATTTTCGACGTCGCCCGAATAATTCCGACGTCGCTTGAATCTCATTTGGGATGGACTACATTAAAGGATCAAAATTTCAAAGCTTTAAAATCCTTGTGTAAAAAGACAATAAAAAAGCGAAAGAAAGGAAAAGATTTGGATTTTAATCATTTTAGAGAGATCAATTTATTTATGATGAGTGGACAGACGGACGCTTGACATTGATCAATCACAGAAAGTCCACATACAGCGCTGGCGTAGCTAGCCGAAAATAAAGTGTATGCAAAACGCATGCCTAATGTTTCAGGGGAGGTTTGATGGCGGGCTCTATACTGAGCACTTGGGGTAGGTCTTGTGTGCATCTCCCAGAACATTTTTGAAAATTTAATGTAGATGCTTATAAATGAAATACATACCAAATGCCCACCTGGAGCCACGAATGATGTATTTTAATGGCGAATTAGGTGTTTATTTCAAGAGAAACAAAAACAAAAATCAACTTTTTTTAAAAAAAATTTTGCGATGTGTGAGAAAATGAGTTTTTGCGTATGGATTGCTACGCCTATGTACAAAAACCCATATCAGGTGGGCTGAAAATCTAAAAAAAACATGGGCATATCATGCAAAGCTTTGGAAATACTGTCCACTCGAATCAGAAAACGAGTTTTTGTTTTGCTTTTCCATTTCTACTTGGTTTATTTTATGCAGATAAAAACCAAAGTGCATCGTTTCCCTAAATATTTTTGTAAAACCTTTTAGTGTGGCAATAACAGTATCGGAATTCTTTCAAACTGAAATTACATATATGTACATAGAGTGCAATTCGGAAGCAGAAAAGAATGTAACCTGTAATTTAAAGTGACATTTCACGATACTTTTTCATAGATTTTACTTTTATTTCTATCTGCAAAAGCATATTTTATTATGAAAATTCAGCCAAAGTATTGCGTGGTTTACGAGAAATATATATATATATATATATTTGTACTAAGATTAATCAAATTGTTGTCCACAACAGTTGGGATATATATGTAGGCCTAATTTGCCATTTCTGTCGCAACTTTAAAAGCGTATTTTTCGCCTATAAATAACAACTTCCAAAAATTGATAGCGTTTATACGCATTAGAATAACCAATCTTTCCATCAAGACATACTTTAAACAAGAGCCGTCACAGACGGATTATTTTCCCCGAATAAGTGTTTGTCACAAAATAAAAACTATCATACATTAAGCCTTCTTTTCCGACATCAGCTTTTTTGTACACACATTTTTTTTATAGAATATGGTCTAGAACATCCTATTTATCACATAAGTACAAAATTTCATTAAATTCTGCCCATTAGATGAAGAGAAATTAGAGAAAAACTGATTTTTACGCTAAGACCCCCTTTTCCATGACGCAGCCTGAAATCAAGAAACGGAGAAAAAGGTCCCTAGGTATTATCCCAGGGAGTTCACACGTGAAGTTTCATTGGATTTGGTCCAAGGGTTGCTGAGATCTGGTTGTGGACGGACGGACACACGGAACACGCCAGCAGTTCAGGATTACGTGTTTTTTCTTTGATCTTTATGAAGAAAAGTGCCACATAAAATGGCATGGTTTAAGTGGAATTGTTCTTATTTCATATAAATTATGGACGGATTGAACCACATAAACCCCCGGACGTTGGCCCGGACAGACGGACGGACGGACAGCGTGGCGACTATATGCTCCCCCGAAATTTTTTCAGGGAGCATAACAATGAAATTTGAATGTTAAACATGTCCCTTTAAAGCTCAGAAAATATTTGGGGGAAAATGGAAACAACGATAGCTGGCAATTTTGTCTTTTTTCCGCAAGGTTTTCCGAAAGAATATCATGTAGAATCTCCAAAGCCAGGTATATAACGATGCTTTTCAAACAGAAG
This sequence comes from Fragum sueziense, assembly GCA_963680895.1. NCBI lineage: Eukaryota > Metazoa > Mollusca > Bivalvia > Cardiida > Cardiidae > Fragum > Fragum sueziense. The sequence continues at coordinate 47,342,769 of OY804602.1, read as the reverse complement.
CTCGTAACTGCAACTTAAAACAAGTCGCAGTTACGAGGTTTTCGTTGAAAAGCGACGATATAGGAAAGATTAAGGTGTGGTAATGGATTACCAAAATTCTGTCAAAACCGAAAGTACGCGTACTTCTACTTTCGTTTTTAGACTCTAAAATTAGGAGATGATTATTCATAGCCTATAGACGGCGATATTTGACCCGGCAGAGCAGACCAAGCGGAAAGGTCAACAGACTTACCGTCCAGGGGTGATAGGTATGCCGGAACCCCTCGAACACTTCGCATGCTTCGCTATTTACAGCTAATAATCATATTTTTCAACGACTTAACAGTATTTGCACGTGCATAAATTTGTCGCGTCCTCATAAAATGGTAATTGGTGAACTGAATACTCAAAAATGCAGATCCTGGTCAGCCTGTGCAATCTGTACGGTATGGACTGTATTTTTAAAAATATTTTCATTTTTTGGAGATAACGCCTATTTTAATGATTAGCTTTACTGAAAAGTTCGATCCAAATGGACAATGGTAGCATAACATTTTTATTTGACTAGATTATATAAAATCTTATTTTCACGTGGCGGCCAAATGTTGTATAACGGATAAAGTGCACGCTTTTACGTAAATCAACGACGGACCATTCCCATCTAAACTGGACAATAAACTTTTCCACTTTTGTGTACAGTTAAGGTCACTCTGCCGGGTCAATTATTTTCCTCTATATATAAGTACAGTTGTCGCCACATCGTATGGCACTTGTTTATGTTTTGTTTAACGTTCAATTACATTTGAACAAAATATAAACATTGTGCCATACGATGTGGCGACAACTGTAGAAGAAAAGAACCAAGACAACATTGTGTAAACAAAAGTTAAAACATGATAACATTTTGCCGATGGGTGATCAAAACATCGTAACTACCGCTTGAAAAAGCTCCCATTACGAGGAATTTGCCTCCCACCGACAATTCGTGAATCACACGAAAAGTACTTCACGAAATCCTGTTATTTATCACATTTTTCTTCAAGAAAATTGCGAATGTTTTCGAGATGGCCTAGGGCAGTAGCATTTGGAACAATTAGGATAATTCCATCAAAGATCGAATCATCGACTCGGAAGTGTGTGTATGAAGAAATGTTAAAAATCGCATTTCTTAGCCGGAAGTAGCTACGATTCATAAAGTAGTTTTCAAGGTGCACAATGCAACAATGTTCATTTGGAATGAACAACCATGGCAACTTGCGTGACTTGCAGGTTGTAATCATTCTAAAAAGAGAGGACACTGGAACTGCAAACAATACATTTCAGTATCATTGTCGCTTCATTTGTCGACATTAGTCACAGACGAACGTTTTGAATTGTTGTTCTATTCTATTCATAGTCTGAAAGTAGTTCTACGACTTGCATCCAAGGTATGATTCGACAGAATTGTCCGTGGTGTTCCAAATGGGGCAGTAGGTTTTGATGCACTGGGCATGTGTTCGCCATGCCAGGCCGGTAGGAAGCAATTTTATTTTGTGGGCCTAGAGCCCCTTTCCGGGCTGGATATAATGGTAGGACGAAATTGGACTTTCCCTTTATTTTCAGTGTAAAATAAGGAAAATTTGGTTTATTTGGCCACATTTGAGGAGGTTTAGCCCCCTAACTTAGAGGGGACTTAGCCCCCGCCTCATGTTCCCTACGGGCATACATGCCTTCGTTGTAATTTCAAAACCTCGTTACAGTACAGAATATCAGGATTTTGACAATCATAGCGTGTGCGTTCCGCTCAATCGCGGGCAATCACGTTCAATCACCACTCACGATCGCTCCGGTAGCGATCATGTTTTTTTTTTCAATCAGCATGTAAAACCAATCATTGCGTTCAATCATGGCCTTATTTAAAAAAAAAAAAAAAAAAAAAACATTCACGAAAAAAGCGATCATTCCGTTCAATCATGTTTTACCGTTCGATCAATAGTTTCGTCTAAAACCGATTCGCTTTTTTGTGACAACAATAACAACAAAAATGTTGCCACGGCCGCTTTTGGGTAGAGACTAAATACTAACACGCTCAGGTCTAAGATCTAGGGTCTAGGGTCTATTTTATTCTACAATGTAGCCATGCCTGGGCATCGACTAATGACAGTGAAATGTCTCAAAAGTAAAATCACTGCCACCCGGTTGCGGTAATGGTTAGTAGTCATTTCGTACCACAACCATTTCGTACCATAATTTCGACCTGAGCGTGTTAGTAGGCCTATTTAGTCTCTACCCCGCTTTTGTGATCATACCTTTTACCTAGAAATAACTTATTTTAATATCTATGCCAGAGAAAATCTTTTCAAAACAAAGAGAACAAATGAGAAACCAGTGGCGGATCCAGAGGGGGTTTGGGGGGTTCAAATGAACCCCATATGACGCCTGATAATTTTATTTTCATGCAGAAATTCAGTGAAAAGTGTGTGATACGAGTAAAACGAACCCCCCTTTGTGTACAAACGAACCCCCTTCACAGAAATCCTTGATCTGCCGCAGCCATGGCGCAGTTGGTAGCGCATCTGCCTCGAGAGGTCCCGGGTTCGATACCCGGCCGCGGCAAATACCCTTTATACTGACAAAAATGTCACCATCAATGGTTTGATATCGTTAACCTATGTGGGGGTGCAGCTGGAGTCTCGGTAAGGGTGTTGTGGTAGTACTGGTAAGAGAAACGCCAGGAATCCATGGTTAGCCGCCGCGATATGACCTTGGTAGTTGAAAACGGAGTAAAACCCCAATAAATCAAATTGATCGGCCGCTGGAAACTGGTGATAAATAGAAGTTTCTCCTTTTTGCATGTTAACGACATTGCAGGAATAATTTCGATGTCACATGAATCTCATTTGTGATGGACTACCTTAGGAAGATGTTGGTAATGTCCTCTGTACTTTGTCAGATGAATGGCTGCATTCTGGTATTCTGCTTTGATGGCTTATGGCTTTGCCGATGTATGGTAGAATAAAACATGTCGGCTTTTACAACTGAACAATACATTGCTGATGACTGAATTAAGGTACTCTACCCCTAAAGAGATTCATGCCACATTCTTAAAATTGTTACCTAAATAATCCAAACTTATATGTGCAACATCATTAACATGCACTGGTGGAGAATTCCACAGCTGAATGTTAACAACATTACCGGAATACTAATCTGATGTTGCATGAATCTTATAAGGGATGGACTACCTTAAGAACATGTTGAAAATGTTTGCTGTACTTTGTCAGATGAATGGCTGTATTCTTGTATCCTGCTTAGATGGATTATGGCTTTGCCGACATATGGTAGAATGATTCATGTCAGCTTTGCCAACTTAGAGATAGATTGCTGATAATTGAATTAAGGTAGTCCACCCCTTATGAGATTCATGCACCTTCAGAAATTTTTTTATCGTTGTTGAGGTAATCCGAATTGATATGTGCGACATTGATATTATTCCGCTGTGAAACGTTCCACAACTACATGTTAACGACATTGCAGGAATAATTTCGATGTCACATGAATCTCATTTGGGATGGACTACCTTAGGAAGATGTTGGTTTTGTCCGCTGTACTTTGTCAGATGAATGGCTGTATTCTGGTATTCATGTCGGCTTTGCCAACTTATAAATAGATTACTGATAATTGAATTAAGGAATTCAACCCGTATGAGATTCATGCACCTTCAGAATTTTTCGATCGACGTTGTTAAACTTTGTAAGGTAATCCGAATTGATATGTGCAACATTGATATTATTCCGCTTTAAAACGTTTCACAACTACATGTTAACCATATTGCAGGAATAATTTCTATGTTACATGAATCTCATTTTGGATGGTCTACCTTAGGAAGATGTTGGTAATGTGCGCTGTACTTTGTCAGATGAATGACTATTCTGGTATTCTGCTTTGATGGCTTATGGCTTGCCGACATATGGTAGAATGATTCATGTCAGTAGAATTATTCATGTCGGCTTTGCCAACTTATGAATAGATTGCTGATATTTGAAGTAAGGTAGTCCATCCCTAATGAGATTCATGCAACATTCTAAACATATGTACCTAATCCGAGCTTATTTGTGTGACGTTATTGACATACGGTGGTGGAATGTTGCACCGCCTTATGTTAACCACGTTGCTGGATTAATTCCAATGTCACATGAATCTCATTTGGGATGGACTACCTTAAGAACATGTTGCAAATATAGGCTGTACTTTGTCAGATGAATGGCTGTATTCTGGTATTCTGCTTTGATGGCTTATGGCTTTGCTGACATATGGTAGAATGATTGATGTCGGCTTTGCCAACTTATTAATATATTGCTGATAATTGAATTAAGATAGTCCACCCCTATAGGGAATCATGTGACAATGGAATATTTGGAGCAACATCGTTAAAATTTGTTACCTAATCCGAACTTATGCCTGCAACATCGTGAACACTCGGTGGTAGAACGTTCCCCTGCCGCATGTTTACGACATTGCCCGAATAATTCAGACGTCACATGAATCTCATTTGGGATTGACTACCTTAAGATTATGTTGGAAATGTTGGCTATTCTTTATCAGATGAATGGCTGTATGCTGGCCAATTGTCTGTTAAAAGTATTTGACCCTATACTAAATTCTCTATACATCTAACATGCTGATGCGTTGCTGCTATCATATAACGCTCTGACGCGCCAGCAACGCTTTTTTTGGTAATATCAGGGAAATTCTAGGTGATTAATCGGAGATGCATAGTTGATTGATTGTGACGCATTGCCCGACAGAAATAGCAGTTTTTGTATGATTTTTTTGTATGATTTTTGCAACATGCCGGCCAATTTGCACCGCAAGTTAAAATCAACTGATTGATCGGTTGGTTTTAACTAGCAGAATATATTGGCTGACACGCTGCCGATCATGAAAATATTCTGTTTTGTTGAACAATGCGTTTATCAATCAACGACATAGGCCTACCACCAACTAATCTACGATAATATCTCTGATTCTACAAAATATATGCCAGTACCACATCGCCGGGGCATCGGAACGTTTATGTGACACCCCCCCCCCCCCCCCCCCCCCCCCTGAAGACGCGAAGCGACGCCTGAGCTGCGACACAAGGGCTGTAACATTAACTCCCGGACATGAAGTCTCGACTCACTTGACAAGACATCTGGGACTAATTGCTGTAAATTTCCATTTCCATAATATGACAAAAGCAACGACAAAAACATCACCTGCACACCCGAGTTCTTCTGTGGCATTATAACACTCTACCGTAAAATCCATATGTAGCGAAAAAGAAACTGCATTGGTTTTTATTTGAACAACAAAGACTCTAGATATGTAATTATGCTTTGTGTATGCGCCACAACGTCATGTGGCGTCAAGGTAATGTCAAATGACATCATCAATGATGTCACTAAACCGTCATGTGGCGTCAAGGTAATGTCAAATGACATCATCAATGATGTCACTAAACCGCCAATGTGTTTCCTACGCCAAAAACTATATCATGGCAGAATTTCCACAAAATAACACATTTCGAATGTGCATTTTCTTATTAATCGTGTTCTAAAGGAGATAATTACAAGTTTAGAGGTCTTTATTTGCCAAATAAATATCATTTACATCCAGGAACCGTTTAATTTCTGAAAAAGTGTGGGCTGAAAGCCCGCAGGCGTTTAAATTGCGTATATTGATATTATTCATATTGAATTTTAGTTTCTAAACGGCTGCTGGATGGAACTGACGCGCAAAGTTGCTGGTGAGGATCCCAGACTGTGTCGCCGCGCCCCACCCAACTAACGGGGTGAGGGTAGGCTCTTCAGTCTGGAATAGTGGTTTGAGTGTCGACCACCCGTACCGACTTGACAGAGGGGGGCCCCGACACTCACCTCGTCTACATGTGAGATGTCAGTAAATGTTGAGCTGCCCTCCTTGTCATTTGGGGTTGAGCTATGTACAGGCCCCTTTGTTGTGGGTATTTGGGGATGAGATGGGACTGTTGTTTGTAGATAGTGGCCCCAACATGTCAACTCCAGAACTATCTGAGCTGGAGATGGTCAAGAAGGAGTCTGAGTTATTTAGGGCCTTGACTGGTGTTTTTTTTTTTTTTTCATTTTTACAGTGTAGCTCCTTCTCTACCATGCTCGGGCCAGTGACCGTGACCTTTGGCAATTGTGTGGTGTGGACAACTTTTTTTGATTTGTCAGTATTGGTGAAGGTCAGCGTGTGGACCGAACTGGTTTTGTAATAATTAAATTTGAATCGAGGGCCTTGTTTCTCCGAGGAGCACGCTGACCCGGGGCTGCTCTGAGCAAATGCTCGTTCTTTAGAGCAGTCTGGTTTTGGGCTATTTTCTGCCTTTTCTCCATAATTTAGACTAAAATTGGCACTCTTTAGCTCTTTGGGGGGTGATGGGGTTTTGCCCTTACCCTTATTACTTGAATTGGAATGATTAGGGGAGGAAGGAATTACAAGCTCTGGGGCATAGTTTTAGCTATAGCGGGGGGCTGGGATGGGGCTGGGGGGGGTCTTTTTCATCTGGGCCTCTTATAGGGGAGGCTTCTGTGGCAGCAACCCTGGCTGCCGGGCATTCGCTCGCTGCCCTAGTCCAAGAGCACCCCTTGGCATCCCTGTACATTTGAATCTGGGATGCCAATTGGTACTCCCGGCAAAACACAGACCGTGGGGAATGGGATCCCCCACAGTTTGCGCACCTGCGGACGCTTCGGTCAGCGTCGCACAGCCGCGTATCATGAATACCCGCACTGTGGGCACATCTACCCTCAATTGGGCACCTAACAGAGGTGTTCTCAAACTTTTGACTTCGGTAGCACCTGAGGGGTGGTTTGTAGTATGGTGCTACCGGCAGGGATAGGACGGAAGTACACTGACCGTCACCTCCCCTGGCAAGGTATTGCCAAAGAATGTGACGATCAGCGCCTCCGTCGGATCATCTCGATGATAGATCCTAGAGGCGTGCATGATGGGGACCTTATTATTGTTGACCTCCGCCATGAGGTTCTCGCTAAATCCCTGTGGATCTACATCCACAGGGATGTTACGGCCGACTTCCTTAATCGTAACCATATCATCTGGTGCGTACGCAAAGCACGGCTTACCACAGATGAAAAGGGAGTCTCGATTGAGTAGCTTAACCAGCTGCTCCGCCAAGCACACCTCCACCAGGAGCCCGCCGTCTTTCAACGGCACAACTTTCTTAATTGTTTTTGACAAGGTCGTTGTCAGGCCCCTCGAAAGGACAAGAGGTGAGATTCCCTTGAATCCCCGCCTCCTGTCCCGGTTACATCCCAGTTGGTCTAATCCCATTTAGTCTAATATATAAAGATATTGGATTAGACAAAAAAAATCCCATTTTGTCTTATACTTTTTCAGACCATCTTTCATTAGCTAAAAATCTTAAATAAAAAGACATTTTAAAACAATATAAATCTATAGGCCTAATACATGCATAGATGAATATACATTAAACAAACTTAGAAAATACTTTTAGAAGAAATGGAAATTTCTTGAAAAAAGAGTTTTAGACGAAATGAGAAATTTGAATTTTAGACCAAATGGGATTAGACCAACTGGGATGTCCCCTCTGTCCCCTCCGATGGGCCTGATAAAGGCCGTGTGCTCCAATGTGTTTTTGGAGAAGATGTGTTGTTGTCCGGGGTTAATTGGTTCCCCGAACAACAAAAGATTTGTTCTCATTCTACTGTTCAGGCTTCTAAACTACGGGCAGCAGTGAGAGAATAAATGATCATTAATTGCAAAGGATACAGGTAAATCAGAAGTGACCTTCGCCAAATATTTGACACATTTTGGAAATGCCGCTCGTTTCCAATCAAAAAGGGAAATAACTCGTAATTATTTTGAGTAATTTATAAATCGGTCTCAATTTAACATCTGCTGCTTATAAAAAATAATAAAAATTGAAAATGATTTTTTTATTTATTAAAATAAATAATAATAGGCTCGGAGACTGTTATCTAAAAAAATAAGGGTTAGGGAATTTCGTTAAAAATAATTCTTTTTATGAGGCAATAAACGCCCATTCAATCATAGCGCTCACCTGATCGCAAAGATTGAATGATTTTTTGGGCATATAATGAAAACGTTCAGCGTTCGTTCGCGATCATTCAATTCCGCTCGGGTTGCATTCACCGATCGCTCACGTTCCGTTCTGATTGTCAAATTCCTGATATTCCGTACTGTATCATAGCATGAAAAAGCTGTAGTTATGAGGTTTATCAAATATAAATCTACTTACATTATATACTCATCAAAAAAGTTAAGGACCACATATTTGAAATAAAATATTCTACGATTCTTTTTATAGAATTATTCATGGATTACTGCATAATGAACGGCAATCTTTCCTCCATAACAAATCATCGAAAAATTGTAAAAAATGCCGAAACTAAAATTGTAAGAGAACTTGGCAGTGCACTACCCCTCGAAATGCTTGATTTTACACGTAGTGGGTGGGGTAGCATTTTATAGAAAAAGTCCTTGTTTCTCAAGATTTCCCTCTGAAAATTCAGGTACATAACCTGAGTTGTCATCTTATGCATGATCCATCACTTCAATTAAATGTGAACATGCGCTTGAAATCAACTTCCGGTTCCGGCATGAAGGGATCTGGACAATGCATCTATCGGGACCCGTTTGAAAGATTCCGATATGTCTGTATGGACATTATGGGAATGAATTCTTCTGTGATGACAGTCCCACACATGTTAAACGAGTTTTATGTAAAGAAAGCTTGCTAACCTTTCAATAATTTGCGTTTTTTCTACTTGACAACAAAGCTAGACGTGTAAAGACGAGCGTTATCGTCCATCAAATTACGCTTGGGACCAACAGTACAAGCTGTTTATGTTCAAACAACAAAAAACACATCTGAGCTCAAAAATTATGTACATGGAGGCTTCCGGCGAGCCCCACTTCAGCCGCATAGACCAGAAGATTTTGCATTGACTTTCAACGTCCATAATGCAAACTTTCGCCTTGCAGATTTGATGTCTATTTTGGGATGCGACTGGTGCAAATTGTGGCAGAATACCAAAATCGGAAAAGTCGTAGTGTTTCCTCAGAAAAATCGGCGTTTTAAAGACTTTTATTGTGTAAAAGAGGATAGGTGAAATGGGTCATTTGTGCTTGAGTGGGGTGGGTATGTTAAGATGGTTCTACGGAATTTGGTATCCATCCTAACATCTGAGCTCAAAAATTATGTACATGGAGGCTTCCGGCGAGCCCCACTTCAGCCGCATAGACCAGAAGATTTTGCATTGACTTTCAACGTCAATAATGCAAACTTTCGCCTTGCAGATTTGATGTCTATTTTGGGATGCGACTGGTGCAAATTGTGGCAGAATACCAAAATCGGAAAAGTCGTAGTGTTTCCTCAGAAAAATCGGCGTTTTAAAGACTTTTATGGTGTAAAAGAGGATAGGTGAAATGGGTCATTTGTGCTTGAGTGGGGTGGGTATGTTAAGATGGTTCTACGGAATTTGGTATCCATCCTAACAGATCACTGTCCTGTGATCGATATAGCGATGATGTTCTCGTCAGATAATCTGATCCATTCGCTGGTGCTATTGTTCCTTAATTCATTTTATGGGACGAAAACGACCGTCCACACATGGTTAAAATTGCAACTGAGTTTTTAAGAGAAAAAAATGTTACTTATGCAATAGACAGTACACTCTCATCACGTGAATCCTGTTGAAAATGTGTGGGACCATCATTACAGAAAGGATCCCTACTCATAATGTTCCGTAAGTGATGCTAGAAGCTCTCAAACGGGCGATGGTATAGGCATAATGTAAATTCCTCATACAGGGTACCAGAAGTTAGTTTACAACTTCTACTTTTCTTCCATTGAGTTAATAGAGGTTCAAGATAGTCAAAACTGGCCATACGTCTGATTTTCAAAAGAAAATCCTGAGGAAAGGGGCTTTTTCTGAAAGTTGCCATTCTACCCACTACATGCAAAAACAAGCATTTTAAAGGGTAGTGTTATGCCATTTCCTCTTACAGTTTTAAATTCGGTTAATTTTCCAATCAAATGATTAACTGATTATGAAGAAAGGGTACTAGTTTTCATGCAACAAATCATAAACAGATTCATATAAGGAAACACAAAATATCGCACTTTGAATGTGTGGTCCTTAACATTTTTTGAGGAGTATATATAACTTTTTATTTAACAGACGAAATGAAAATGCTTTTCTATAACTCACACATACTACCAATAATGGATTATTGATGTGTAATTTGGGGCAAACCTGAGCAAGGTTATGTAAACAAAATATTTGTTTTGCAAAAACGTATCGGCAAATTAATTCTTGGTAAGTCTAAAAGATTTCCTACAGAAACGTTAATTGGTTGACTTTTCAAAATAGATGTAAGTATCATACTGCGGTCCTTATCCATAAAACAATCGGCAACAATGCGCCAAGTTACATGTCAGACTTAGTACGAGTATCAGTCAATGAAAATTATCATTTACGCTCAGACGATCTAATCCTGACTAAAAGACCTCGAACGAATATATACAAAAGTAGCTTTAGTTATTTCAGCGTTAATGTATGGAATTCAATTCCAATCCAAATAAGAAACGAACCAAAGCTGACCAATTTCAAAGGAAAAATCAAACACTATTAAATCGATAACATGCAATAATTTAGATCCTACGAGTATCTGTCAGATAACTGACAATTATTATTGATAATTTTGTGTGATTGTCAATACTGACTTTTGTATGAATGTTGTTTGAAGGCCTTATTGTAAATAAGTTAATCATTATGATATTGTGTATTGTAGTGATGTCTTAATAAGTCATCTTCGTTAAATAAAGATATTATTATTATTATTATTATTATTATTATTATTATTATTATTATTATTATTATTATTATTATTATTATTATTATTATCATTATTATTATATTTTTCCACAAAAAATCTTGAAAAACAAATAATATCTATTTTGAAAAAAAGGGTAAAATAAAGTACAATGAGTACATCCTTTACTCAACTTTCTAACCAAGGGAGGTAAAGTAAACAATGATTCTACAACACTCATGATGGGTTATCTTTCCATCAAGTCTTTTCGTATTTTCATGTTTTCCTCGATAAAGTATATTCGAGTTAATCAGATTCATTCTTCATTAAAGTCAAAATTTTGTTATATTCACGTCGTTCCGACTTGGTATCGGTTATTACGTATCTATCATGTGCAATATAGTTCACCAAAGTTAACCAGGGACAACTTATTTTTTTTGTCAAATGTCCTTAGTTGAGCGTCTGAAGAAAAATTTGCTGAAGTGTAATGATTGCATATGTCCCGGGTTTATTTTGGTGCACTATACCTTTAAATCAAATATCATAAATATCATTTGTTAAGGGTTAAACGTTATTATTGTAATATATATTATATAACAGGGCAACGACCTATGAATGATCAAAGATCAGCGAGTGTAGATTGACGGAGAAAGAGGAATCTCGATTTATAGAAAAATATGACCCGAACTCGCCACCCTGTAATAAATTGACATAGTTCTAGTACTATCTCGAGACAGCTACAGTACTTTCACAGCACGCAAAATGTGTCATTATTCGCTTTTATTCGGTGGAAAGTATGCTTCTCTCCCAATTTACATGACAGGCCCGTAGTAAGCAATTTCAAATTGGGGTGGCTGAAGCCCCTATGTCTGAATATTGGGGGGGGGGGGTGCTAAATCGGGTTTTCCCTAAACTTTCATTGTAAAAATAAGGAGAAATTGGCATTTTTGGGCAACATTGAGGGGGGGGGGGGCTAACCTAGAGTCAAGCCGTAGTTACGAGATTAAATAACAACACCTATGAAAATACAATAATTGTTTGTTCGAAATCACGTCCCGGTTAACTGGATAAAATCGTTCCCTATTCTATGAGATTTAAAATATGTACATATCAGAGTATGATTACCTGACTACTATGTATTTTAGTACGTCAGGCACGCATCAGCTGAAAAAAATATACCGAAAAGTATCTATTTCATAAATTAATAATATTGCTTTGTTCTCAAAAGTAACGGACTTTGCTCTTTATCTTTGTACTGAAATCATCCCACTGGAGACGGCCATGGCTATTGTATGCCTGACCCAATAGGCCTAACGCAGTATTAGGGGCAGGTAAACCAGACTAGTAGGCCCTACATATCATTGTGTTCAGTATGTTATTGAATATATCTTTTTTTAAAAATAAACGCCCAATCCGATCTTAAAGGGATAACTTCACAAATGATGTTCAGTTTTTTATTACAGATGCAGCGCGCAAACATTAACCCAGGACATTTCCATACTTAATGACGCTAATTCGGCAATGTTTTCTCAAGACTATCAACTAACAGACTTTTCACACGAAAATTTAGATGCCCAGGGATAGTTCTGATACACTATGGACATAATGTGATAATAAATAAATGATATTATTTATTTTTAGAACATTTTTTATGCTTAAAACTCAAATGTGCATGAAACAGATATGCATCTCTAGCTATTTGATAGGGATGTTCTGCCAGGTCATTAATCGTGAGATATACTTTAAGGTATTCCATTCACCGTTAGATACCAAAGACTTCGTGCAACTTCGGCCGTCATTCGTGTCAACGAGGGTAACCGTCCATTTACGCTGTCAACGGTGACACAAGAAATTGAGGAAGGATACATGTACTTTCTATTGCCATGGATCATACCCGAAGTTGCAAGAATGATTGATGGAATACCTTGATAATAAAATATCAATATTATTAATTAAAGAGACAAGAAGACAAATCGTCGGTGGGTAGTCAAAACCTCGTAACTCCAACTTTTTCAAGCTGTAGTTACGAGGTTTTGACTCCCCACCAGCGAAATGTCAGTTTGCAATGTCATGTTCAACTAATGTATTTATGGTGGTTGATTTATGACATGTCGTATCTTTACCTGGCGCCCCGCATCACGACTAAACGGTAATCAGTTGTTCTTTAGCCTCTTTGCCTGGCTGGGCGAATGGCCGCCACACGGCGGATCCGTAGCGAAAACACGCCGTTTTTTATCTGTTGTATAGCGGACGAGAATTGACCTGGCAGAGCATTCTATTCGATTAGCATGGGCTGCTCTGCCAGGTCGATTCTCGTCCGCTATATATGTCGTATCTTTACCTTTTATCCGCGGTACTTTTGTCTTGTCGCCCTGCCACACAAAGACACGAAGCACTGAATCTGTCACACTTTTTTCTTTACGCCCCGCCAAACAAAGATACGACACTTGGATCCGTCGTAGGCCTACTTTCGTTTTTTCTCTCCGCCATGTCACGACATATTGAATCTGTAGCCTTTTCTCCTCTTCGCCCCGCCACGCAATTGCATTAAAAGAAAACCTCACACTCACAAGAAGTTGTTTCTAAATACCTTTGCTGAAGCAATCAAGATATATGGATATTGGACTAGAAATAGACCCATCGAATGTTGATAAATGCTCTTATTCTCAAATGATTGTGTTATTATACTTAACCATTTCTTGTTATTTCGACAAATAGAACTTGTAAAGGATTTAAAAGTGTAGGGTTCAAAAGGGTTCGATCTTCTCAAGTAAACCGTGACGTAATTTTGTACAAACAAATAGTATTTCGTGATTGTTGTTATAAAATCTCGTAAGTTGTCTTGGGCTAATTTGGGTGAAGTATACATTTGTAACTAAGCCGTAGTTACGACATTTCGTAACAACACCGACGGTTTATCAATAACTAACGTTAAACCGAGTCACTTTTGGTAATGTAATCACAAATGTCAATAATCAGTATTCATTTTTCGAAAATCTTTGTTTTGGAAATTATACACCTTTCCACGTAAATTAACTTCCTTCTTAAGGGAACGAAATCTAAAAGCTATAACAGGTATGGAAGTTTTCCTTTTTTTAATTTAATATAAGCAATATAAGCAATGGATTATCAAATAATATACATGTACATGTATATCTAAGTAGTTATTTCATAAAATGTTCATTATTAAAACTTGTTTATTGATCAAAATTTAAACATTTGGGGAGTGACATACAAGTTTAATATCTACGTTTCAAAATTATATACCTTTCCACGTAAATTAACTTCCTGCTTAAGATAACGAAATCGGAAATCTCTAACAGGTATGGATTGTTTTTTTTACTTTTGTAAATAAAATACAAGCAATATAAGCAATGGAGTATCAAATAATATCTATCCAAGTATTTTTTTCATAAAATGTCCATTACTGAAACTTGTTTGTTGATCAAAATTAATTTTGGTTTTGACATATAAGTTTAAAATCAGAAGTCGTGTTCAAACTTGTTTTGGAATCTAGCGGTTCAGGGAGCTCTAACAATAACTATATTTCATTTGACTCTTTGCTCAAATATAATGTATAAAGATAATTCGTTGAAAAGTCCCATTTCGGACATGACAAAAAAGCAATGAAAGTATATAACCCGGCAGCTATCAATTAAGCTGAGTCACCAACAGTACTTGAACAATAAAAACACATTAATCATGGACTTTCAGTACAATTTTGACAACAATCACTGTCTTTCTCCCAAAACAATTAAAGTGACGATATTTTTGTGTGATGGCGTTTTCTTGACATCTTTAAGGCTTGTAGCTATCTATTCCGTGTTAAGGATTACAACCCATCATTAGATACCACACACTATCTTTGCTATACGTATTACAGCTTTTACTCAACCAGTGTCAAGTATCACAAACATGGTTATCATTATAATATCTAGGTCATAAAAATAGGCAGTGCCAGTTAAAAAACAAGGTCATATTGTCAAGTGTTATTAAATCACCTTAAGCTTTTGAGTTCTCCACTTTCACTCAATTACAATGTATTGTCAAAAGTACTAAAACAGAGCTGTATCATGTCCCATTACCATGTCCATTAGAACTTTGAATTCTCACAAGCATTATATATCAAGATCCTCTAAGGTGAGCCATGCTTTGCCATCTTTGCCCTCTTAATTACATTTTAATCTTACTCTATTATTCTATACTCTATTATTTAGGCAATATGCTCGTCGGTGCCATAGACTTCGGTACCTCAAATTCTGGATGGGCATTCTCGTTCGTGCACGAGTTCAAAGACAACCCGACGAAGATCTCCGTGAGACACTGGCATTCTGGAAGCAAACTTGTCACGGAGAAAACACCGACAGTCGCCTTGATTTCACCAGATGGTAAGGAATTGGTAGCTTTTGGATACGACGCCGAAAACCGATACACAACACTGTTAGAAACAGGGGAACATGAAGAATACTACTATTTCAAAGAATTCAAGATGGCTTTGAACAAGAAACTAGATCAGGTATTTGTGATATTACCACAGTGGGCTTTTAGAAAGAATCGCTTGTTTATTATAAAAGCAACATGGAAATGTTTGGTAAAAAAATATCCAATTGATGTTTCAGAGTATTTTATTTTTCTGGAAAAAAAAAAACAACAACAGCAAAACCAAGTCTTGTATATTGGCTCTTACACGGGTTAGGTAAATAAAAGTTTTTTAATGAAATCATTCCTCTAGAAAGTTGTGCATTTACTAATGATGTTTTTTGTAACATATGTGAACTTGAAGAACTGCTGAATGTTTCTGAATGCAATATACTAAGTCACACCAGCCCAAGAGTTCTAGAAACAAGCAGAAGTGGCGAAAGATCAGATCACATTTTTAAGAAAAAGTATCACTCAGAAATTATGTCAACCTTACTCTCCAAAGCCGAGGTCTATTAATAAACCATCAAATATGACCTCTGCCGTTTTTGATACACCAACAGCCTATTTGGTCGTCATAATCTAGTTAAAACACATCATTTGAATTATCGAATCAAAATCTTTCAGTTTTATGTTGCATGATCATTACGTATACATTACGTCGCTTCTATATTTGGCTGAAGCCGGTAACACTTGAATTATTGAATCAAAATCATTCAGTTTTATCTTGTTTGATTACGTATACATTACGTCGCTTCTACTTTTTGGCTGAAGCCGGTAATTTGAAGCATCAGCCAATGAAAGTTTGTATATGATTTTTCAATTGTTTTGTTATTAGCCAACGATTGGATACCGAAATCCTGCCAAGGCCCCGAGATTAGACGTGAAATGACCCCGCGGGAACAGAGCATCATTCTATCATAATGCAATGAAAATAGAATGTGCTCTGTTCTTAAGAGAGTATGTCAACCTATGAACTAATAAATATGCACTGTGTATCATAAAGGACATACATGTATACTCCTACAATTTATGTGCTACAGGGGTTGAATAGACATATAACCATAGAAGATTGCAGGAGAAAGTCTTTACCGGCCATGAGGGTGTTTTCACTCACGATTGCATACCTAGTTAAGGACATGGTATCACAAGGCAATGATAGAATAGCTGGCGGAATCCAACATGACGACGTACACTGGGTGCTAACAGTACCGGCCATCTGGACAGATTCAGCCAAACAGTTTATGACGGAGGCGGCTATTGAGGTAACTTTTATTACTTGTAATTATATCAATGGAAAAATAGTCTGGCGAAATTGTATATTGTAAATGACATTCTTTATTTCAATTGTTCGCGTATTTAAACATGAAGACAACTGTTCGAGACCTAAGCACTTGTTCGATGTCAAATTAAAAACTTATTTCTGTAAAACTCTTCTTACTTATCACATGTTTGACGAGACCTTATTTAGATTTTTGAGTTATTTTAATGAATATGTATATGTTGTTTATTGTACAACACAGGCCGGGATATCAGAGAAAAAGTTGTCAATCGTCCTTGAGCCAGAAGCTGCGTCTGTTTACTGTCGAAATCTTCCACTTGAAGCGACAGCTACAGCTTCAGAAACGGCAGAATTTAAAGTTGGAACTAAATATATGGTGGTCGATGCAGGCGGTAAGTTTCAAATACAAAAGCAGAATATGCATAGAGGGAACAATACGCCATTAACAATACATTTCCAACAGAAGTTTCGCTTATCCCTGTGATCACACATTTTATGTCATCATTATATCAGCACACTTTCTTTACTTGGCAAGTCGTCAATAATTGGCCATCCTTGATTTGTTCTTAAACCTTTTATAGGTCATAAAACAGGTAAATACTCACAAAGAGTAATTTTCGCCGGAAAATATTATATACTTGTTTGTCTATCACAGGTGGCACGATTGACATAACTGTACACGAAGTACTGAGGTCTGGAGCTGTTAAGGAACTCCACGCAGCAGGTGGTGGTGGCTGGGGTGGTACAATGGTGAACCAAGCATTCGAAAATATGATGCGAGATATCGTTGGGAAAAGAGTTTACAACAAATTCGTCATATCAGAGACTGAAGACTGGCTAGACTTGTACCGAGATTTTGAAATAAAGAAAAAAGAGATTGGCCAAACTGAGAGCAAAATGGTATCCTTAAAAGTACCAGCATCACTAGGTAAGCTGTTGAAGAAGGAAACCAGTCAAGATATCGAAGATCAAATTCGGTCCTGCAAGTATTCAGACAAGATAACTCTGAAGAGTGACAAGATGAGAATAGATCTGAAAGTGATGGAAGATTTATTTGATGTTTCAATTCATAAAACAATCAAACACATGCAATCCCTCCTTCGTCAGCGACAGATACGAGATATCAGCGCTATACTGATGGTAGGTGGGTTTTCTGATTCTCCACTACTACAGAAAGCTGTAAAGTCAGAGTTCAAACATCTGAAAGTCGTGATACCACGTGATGCAGCATCTGTGGTGCTGAAAGGCGCTGTTATACTTGGTCATAAACCTGATACAGTATCGGGTAGAATCCTGCAGTATACCTATGGGTACAACGCAAATGACCCTTTCAAAGAAGGCATTCATCCAGAAGAAAATAAGATAACAACCGACCATGGTGTCTACTGTAAGGATGGCTTTACAGTATATGCCAAGAGGGGTGAAACAGTTACTTTTGGTCAAACACCGGAGGAACGTACACTTGCACCATCATACAAAACACAAACAAAGATCGATATTTCAATATACGCTACACAATCTGCCACTCGTCCAGTAGTGATAGATGAGAGCCTAACAAATATCGGTAAACTTACTGTCAAATTAGACGACCACGACGGTGATATTAACCGGGAAATAAAATTCACAATGGACTTTAGTTCCACGACTATCAAGGCTACGGCATATGATAAGAAAACAGGAAAGTCTGTAAAAGCCTCTCTGGACTTTTTAGGATAAGTTTTTAGCTTTCATGTGACCTTTTTTGATGATGATACATTTCAACTGATCTTCAATAACTTTTTATTAACTGATTTTTCAAAAACCTGCCACGTCCATCATTACGTGACGATTGTCCACCATCTCTTCTTTACATCGAATTCAAATTTGTTCCATTTCAACAAAGTTATTGAAGTTTTTCTTGTTGCATCTAATGATTATCATCTGTGAACATGGTAGCATTTTTTCATCGTAACTACATCTCAAAAAAGTTGTAATTACAATGTTTTGGTCTTCAATCGATGATTTGTGGATAAAACGAATGACACGTTTTGAAATCCTGTTAAAGTATTCAACCCCTAATGAGATTCACACGACGTCGGAATTTTTCGTGCGACGTCTTTAACATTCGTATAAACATTGGTAAAAAAAACATGTATAGCACACAATTTGCAAAGTACACTAAATTATCTTCTTACTTTTGTTGAAAACTTTACATTCATTCATTCTTTCACAGTTGAAGATTTTATAGAATTTTCAAATCATGCCAGGACAAAATTTTGAAAAGGTCGCTAAGTTTTGAAGGTATTCATGCATTTTGTGAAGAAAAGGTTTTGAGGTTATTTGGGTATGCTGAGTCCAAAGATGTGATAGAAAGCAAGAATCGCTTGTCGCTTACTTTGATGAAAAAAAATGTCTTCATTTTTGGGATGTAAATTTTGCAAAATTTGCTTCTCTATGCAGCAACCTGTCTCTGCAATTTACCATTTTATTATATACTTTGATATTGTCCCTATGTATTTGACCGGGAGGAAAGTATGCACTATTATAGGTTATTGCATTAATATGGGAATATATTGTGTCGAACAAGTTCTTTTGGCAGAGTGACCCAAGCTTGCGAGGGTTACTACGCCAAAAAAAAAAAAAACGAGTTCGACACAATATATTCCCATATTAATGCAATAACCTTTTTATTATATACTTTGATATTGTCTTAGAAAAGATGTCAGAACCCAAATTCATAAAAAATAGTTTTTACCCTCTCCGGTAGAAATTACTAAAATGTTTTAAAACGTCTTGCGGTTGAACGTATTTTCGCGGGAAAAGTAACGTCAGCGTATGATTACGTCGACGTCACTAAGGAATTATAAACAACTTTGAATGGCGGCGGCCATTATTTTCGACTCGGACTGGAATCGTTGTAAAAGGTAATGAATATCAGATATTTGCTAGATATCTTTGGTATCAATCTTTCTAAAAATATGTACATTTGCCGTTTTGTATATTTTCATTTGTTGAAATTTGTTAATTTCGCGTATTTGCAATCAGAGTTGAAATGCTTCATAAAGTCAATATCCGTGATATTTTGAAGGAAAACCTATTTTGTCTTTTCTCTAAGTAACTTTTGTGGTGTTCTTAGAGTTTGTAATGCACAATATGGATTTATAAGTGAATTGTCAGGCTTAAAAAATGTGAAGCGGGAGAGATGCCTGGAATTATAGTTCCGTCCTCTGCGCGTGTTAAAGTTCCCGTGCAATATCAAAGTATGCAATATAAAAAAATAGTGCATACTTTCCTCATTCAAATACACAGGGACAATATCAAAGTATATAACAATTTTTGATATTGCATACTTTGATATTGCACGGGAACTTTGACACGCGCAGTCGCCAAGGACGGAACTATAATTCCAGGCATCTCTCCCGCTTCCCAACTTTCAAGTCTGATAATTCACACATACATCAATAGTGTCCATTACAAACGCTTAGAGATCTCCACAAATGTTAATTGGAGAATAAAGATTTTCAATTTTCTTTCAAAATATCACGGATATTGACTCTGTGAAGCAAGTCAACTCTGATTGCAAATACGCGAAATTAACAAATTTCAACAAATGAAAATATACAAAACGGCAAATGTACATATTTTTAGGAAGATTGATGCCAAAAATCTGTAACAAACATCTCAAATACAATACCTTTTACGACGTTTCCAGTCCGAGTCGAAAATAATGGCCGCCGCCATTCAAAGTTGTTTACACTTCCTTAGTGACGTCGACGTAATCATAAGCTGACGTTACTTTTCCCGCGTAATTAACGTTCAACCGCTAGACGTTTTAAAAACATTTTCTATCTTAAGTAATTTCTACCCGATAGAATAAAAACTATTTTTTATGAATTCGATGTATGATAACTTTTCTAAAACAATTTCAAAGTATATAATAAAAAGGTTATTGCATTTATGTGGGAATATATTGTGTCGGACTCGTTCTTTTGGCGTAGTAGGCCTCGCAAGCTCGGCCTACTCTGCCAAAAGAACTTGTCCGACACAATATATTTCCATATAAATGCAATAACCTATAATCTGCATACCACAAAACCTACTGTCCAACATCTACTCATTGATTGTGTAGATCTTGCCATCATAAGAAACATGCACTTTAACGTTGATAATTTGAAATCGTTATTTGATACCGTGAGGCCTGAATCGATTTTTCACTTTCTTAAAGAGTGTAATCTCTTCAGAAAAATTTAGTTTTTTTATTATAGTCTGTGATATCTGATCTGTGATACTTTAGTTAAGTTTAATATTCTATATTTATTTGTTCTGTGTATTTTCCGGTCGAGTGGACTCGGACATGGGTGTTCTCTGATCTGGGAGGAGCCCATGTCTATTCGTCCTCACATCGGATTATTCATGGTTCATGGTTGTTTTTTGTCTAGTTTTAATATTGTGTTATAATAATAGTATTGATTAATTTTTATACAAGGTAACATTATCTATTCTTGAATTAGATATATAGTCATATATTTTGAAGTATGAAGTACGCATTTGGCACTAGGGCGAATGCACTTGCAGAAAATAGAATGTAGCACAATACTAATGTAATTTAGCAGTAAGAAGAATTGGCGGATATTCCCCTCCATAGTCATAGTCTATCACTATAATTTACCTTTCTGGATGTTTATGTAACTATATACATATCAGTAATTTTGTGTACATCCAGGTATGTGTTGCTATAATACATTCAAAGTTAAACGAGAATCGATACAAATATTTTGGTTTATTATAGGGTTGAACAGGTATCAGTGTGTATATGTTGTTACTATAAATAGTCAAATATACATCCTGCCTCCCCTTTTTCCGTTATCGGTCTAGTCCCTCATTAGTAAAAGATTTTGAATCGTTTATATTGCGCCCAATATGACCTTAGTGGTCGACGCGCCTTAAAACACCATTCATTCATTCATTCATTCATTCATTCCGGTCCTCCTCAATATAGATAGTTCTATCAAAAGCAAAGCTTAATGAGGAAACAGTCATTCGAATATTCAATATGTAAGTCTGAAGTTATGTGTAAATATTGAATTGTGTGACTGAAAGTGAAACATTCAATTAGTCATGTGACTCATGTCTCTAAGAGAAGAAAAGACCGACCCAGTAATTTGCTTTATTATGAATCAAAGATCAGTCCAGTGGCCTTCCTTGTAAATGGGTCAGTCAAGTTAACTGAGCTATAAAATATATTCAAAGCTTACTCAAACGATGAATATACATGAAGGTTGTGCTAAAAATAGATGCATGGAATCAAAGTATTCAAGGTATTGAAATGGATAATCAAAGTACTTTATCAAAGTACTCTACTTCTGGACAGGCCTACATTATAAACAAATTTGCCTCCCAACAATACTTTGATTTAGAATATTTTCCACAGCTTGATATTGCGTGTATGTCAAAAAGCGTCCTTTGTGGGAATAAAATAAACATTTTACTTTTTTAACCAAAGTAAGTTTGACGTCTTTTTATGGGGGTGCCTTTGAAAGTACTGAAAGAAAAGAACACAATTTTTAAAGCCATCATTGTCTCAATTTTTTCAATTCTTTCCATATCGTTTAACCATTTCCGTGTTGACTGGTCTAATATAAAACTTGAATTAGACAACATAATAATTAATATGTTGATAAAGAAGAGCTTTGTAAACAATGTATAAGAAAAATTATTGAGGCAAAAGATTAAAATGCTGATTTTCGGTATTTTCTTCCTGTGTATAAATGTTTTGACAAGTCTTTTCTATAAAGGACATTGAATTCACATCTTGTTTGGGAAAGGATTGATGCAAATAGTTTACACAACTGTCAAACATATAGCAAAGTGTAGGAGCGGAAGTGTGTGAACGCTCGTCTTTGAGTGATAACTTGTGTGTCTGTACATCGAGGAAATGCAACTTGGTAAACATCAGCGGTTGACATAGGTAAGAAAAAGTTTATGATTGATAATTATTTCGACGTACATCTTATATTTTGTTGTAATGTCGTAATCTTGAATAAACATGGAAGGCATCGTCCTAATATGCGCCCGGTCTGAGCTGTTTAAACCATAAAAATGCCTTGATCATTTTGATAGGAAAATTGGAGCATGACTTTCACCACATAAAATTGCCATTTTTATCGCTTTTTATCATTCATCGTATTGTTTATTCCAAAAATTCAATGCCTTTATGTTAGTATTTTTCACTAAGAACGAAATGATATCCATTCCAATAAAATTCCCGATTTAAGTGTCCGCAGTTTGACAGTTTTATGTACAATCAATTGGCTAATGACACTTCCCTTATGAATTTATTGTACAATCGCTCAAAAGCAATTTGTAATGCCGCTTGCCTGTTTTTCACACAGATAAAAAAAATCAACACAAACACGAAAGTTCGGTTTATCTTCTTTAACTTGTTATTATCCACCCAAATTAACCAGGGACAACTTAATTTTCGTGCACAAAGTCCGTTGGTTGAGCGTCTTAACAAAACATTGCCGAAGTGGGGTCATTACAAATGCAGATGTCCGGGTTAATCTTGCTGGACAATATCCAATGTTCCACTGGATAGGCTTCTTTCTTTACGTATATTTCAAAATTAATTTTAGTGTGATGAATGAGTTTATACATGTATAATAGCAAGGAATTTTGTGCTAAACGTGTAGACTTGGTTTGCCGTTATGTTTTGATAAACCGTCGGTGCCTTTTGAAAAGGCTAGAATCAAGCCGTTAGGTTTGTTAGGGTTTTGCGCCGTTTTCAACTACTAAGGTCATATCGCGGCGGCTGGAGCACCTAACCATATATTCCTGGTATTTCTCTCACCAGTACTACCATAACACTCTTACCGAGCCTCCAGCTGCTCCCCCTCATAGGTTCACGATATCAAACCATTGATGGGTGACATTTTTGTCAGAAGGGGTATCAGCCGCGTCCGGGTATCGAACCCGGGACCTCTCGTATGAGAGGCAGATGCGCTACCAACTGCGCCATGGCCGCGGCCTCAAGCCATTAGGTATGCCTTGATGAAATCACATTTCAGTGCAAAATCGTGCATTTACAATTGTTATTTGTAAAATTATATATCAAAGTACTGACAGTACTGTTGGGAAGCAATTTGTCAATAATGTAGGCCTGTCCAGAAGTAGAGTACTTTGATTGGGTACTTTTATTATCCATTTGAATACCTTGAATACTTTGATTCGTAGAGCACATTGATTAGGTACTTTGATTATCAAGAATACCTTGAATACTTTGATTCCATGCTGGAGCTGTATCTATTTTAGCACAACTTCATGAATATTAATCGTTTATGTAATAGCCTAGACGGATTTTCTGAAATCCTACCACTCTGTAGGCATTTTTTAGTAGAAGCAGTTACTTAATCTAACTTTACTAAAACAAGAATGCCGAATTCAATGGTGCCCGGTGCAACTCTGAAATCGGCCATTTTAACAAAATGGCGGCCATTTTTCAAAATGGCCGCCATATGGCCACCATGTACTTTTTAAACCCGTATATCTCTGTCAAATATTCACCTAAATGAACGAAAATGGTTTTAAATGAAAGCCTATATATTTATCTAACTATTCCAAAATGAATTATATTAATCATTGCATTTGCAAGTCCATATCATTTTGGGTATTGTAAAAATAATGATAAAAATCCATGAAATTAGAATATTGCTTCAATTGAAATAATGCTGTAAATACAATATTGTTATGATTTTTGTGATGTAAAATGGTCAAAATAATCTACAATCCCTTAACAACGAATTGCAGAGTCGTTAATAGTAATAATGTATATGTTTCAATGGTAGGTACATGTCAAAGTCAGATGGGGTCAGTTATTTTAACTAGGGTTGTTTATATGGGGTACAGTTGCATTTCATCTTTATCATTGTAATTTTACAAAACCATCGCTATTTTTCTATGAATATTGATTCCAAAATGCCATACTTGTTAAGTGATAATGTGGAAGTTCCAAACAGATGATTTAAGCAAGAATTTTCATGGGCTAGATGTTGAGTAGTGAGAGTTAGTTACCCCACCCACTAAAATAACATTGGGTACTGGTGCCGTATTCTTTGACGCCGAAAAACTCCATGTAAGAAAAGAAAAAAAAAGTTTTATGGTGTAGTGCCTTTATAAAAGCATTCGTAAAACTAATAGAAAAAAACCTAGTACAGTAGTATGTAAATGATTGCCATGGTTACACAAATAAAACAAATACTCAAGATAAAGCTTATTATATTAGTGTAGAAAAAAGTCATTTCACGTTTGTTTATAATCAAGGTTTCATAATTTGAAAGTGTTCAATATCTAGCACATTGCATTTTTATCAATGTACATTTTACTCAATCAATGTAAAATCCCACTTCGAGGTTATATTTTGCAGAAAGAATGGGAACTTATTGAGTTAACCCACCCACTAAAATAACATTGAACAATTGTACCTTTTTTTTTCATACCGAAAAACTTGGAAGAATTGAATATATAGTTTCATAGTGAAGTTCCTTTACGTGGTTAAGATACTTTTTATATCCCAATTCATATTTAGATTTTCAATTGACCATTTTCTTAAGAATGACCTTATAATAATGGGTCCACATTCGAACGCAAATACCTTCAATATAATTCGTTACTTTTGGCATAATGTTATAATATTTCAAGCTGGACAACTTTGCATCTAATTCTACATCTGATCAAATGAAAAGGCTTTACCATTGAAATGCAGCTTCTGAGAGAGAAACATTCCGAAACATTTCTATCAAAATGTGTACAAGATCTCCAACACATAAGTTATCAATGTACCGTATTTGTTCCTATGAAAGATGGTCAGGTGAGTAATATTCAATAAGTTTTTGTATGTATGTTTTTATTTGAAATTGCCTATGGCAACAAATTCATCTTGATCAGTTACGGTATGGAAATGGTTTTAATGTATATCAGCTGATAGCTCCTTATTATGAAATTTGTTGAATCTGATAATAAGCTATACTAAACCGAAAAAGAAATCCATGATACCTAAACCAATTCATTTAAATATATGAAAATGATATTGCTTGGCCTAACTGGTCATTCCTCACCTATGAGGCAAGAGATGGATCTACAGTAACTATTAGTTTAACTAGTTGGCGGCTCACCAACCGTTCGCATCAGTTCTTAACCTGCAGTCCGGCTTCCATGGGATCCGTCCCTTCGAACTCCCCCTTCCAAGGCAGACATCCTAAGTTAAAGGCTACAGAAGCAGTTCATACTTAAGATTGGTAAATTGCAGTGATTACATATTGCTGGAATCAATGAACGTCATTTCAGTTAATTGTACGTGGAGAAAAGATGAATTACAGCAAAGAACTTGTGCACAATTTTGGGCTATTCATTTGTCAAATCTAGTCAATAAGGAACTTTTGTAACTGTCAAATTGGTATTCATAGCTTTGAACAGCAAATTTAAGTTAATAAGAATAACTATCTGAACTACTGAGTACCTTGTCAGATACATGATAAGGAAGAGTACGACTCAAAGACCGACTGACAATGCGTTAAGACGTTATACCAGGACAGAGTTATTCGCCAAGCCGACTTGATAATACACCTGTGTGCAAACAAAGAAACTGCTTTCAACACAAAAGGCAAACATTTTCACATCATTCATTCCGACACAGTACGGAACTTAACATGGGTATTGTCTGCAAACCAGATGTTCTTGTATTGGGCATGGTAAAAGATACGCTCTCAAATTAGTCCTGGTAAACGGTGTACCTTTCTGATAGTCGACAATTGGTATTCTGACATCAAACTACGCTATACTGATTCTTTTGTCCTTGAAAACGATTGGTTTGGTGGAGGATCAGTCATGGTATGGGTATAGAAAACTTATTAATTGAAGTATACTGACCACATAAAGTAACGCAACACTCATTTAATATCAAATATCTTAAAACTTGTAAATAGATTCAAGGATATTTTTGTTTTGACATCAAATGTAATATTTCATCAAACAGTAAACGAAAGATCATAAAAATGCTAAGACATTTATAGACAAAAATTTCAACCCAAAGACACATGGTGTAAATTCAAAAGTCACAAACAAATTGATGGTTATAATCATCCCTTGTATTCATAAACAACTGACATCTTCGTCACATTGACACAATTTTGAACCGATTTGATGTTAAAGAAACTTAGTTCACTCATCCTGACGGGTTGTTCGTTCGCAAAACAGGTTTGTTGGAGGATTAAGACCACTACTACGAACGCGCCTTTTCAGGCAATACCAAAAGTGTTCGATAGCAGACGTGTCCTGGGATAAGTTTGTTTGTCAGAACCGACCTGGCCGGGCATTAGGGTGATTTCCATGACTTTATGCGAACACCCGAAACACAAAATTGCAGCTCTTTAACTGGATCAGACCGTCTTTGAATTGATAAGTTGTCTTAAATAGCGAAGTTTATCCCAAAATTGGGTCAATAACGGATATAAAACGGTTAGCTTCTGGTTGAATCATTCATTTGTGATGGCTTATCCATGTCTGCCAGTGTTCATTTATGTGGCATCTGCTGCTATTTGGAATCTTTTCCAATGTTCAGGGCTCTTACCCTACCGACTGATCGTAACTGGCCCAGTCGATGATCTGGATCGATCATCCACACTGGCGTTTGCTGTAAAATGGTACTGCAACCTTGAAATTAAAGAAATTTTGGACGCCAAGCTTTTGATCCGTGCAAATCGAATTTTCCAGAACTCAAATTCAAGCTATATGTTGACGGCTGTTTTCCGGAAGTTATGACATAACGCTTAGTGCGCACAGCGACAATTTTTTGTGTTTTTACTGTGTAACTGACTACACACTATCAATAAAACTATCTTTTATGATTGTTTTTAACGTGCAAGACCTTAGGACGTGTTTAACGAAAAATAATAAAGGGATGTAATTCTGACATGTTCGTTGGAAATTTAAATATTCTATTGAAAATAACTATCAAAAACCTTCCTTGCGAACTATAGAAAGTATCATTGTAGATCCTGGTTTGTTTAAATTAGAAATATTGAAATTTGAAAATGTTGCGTTACTTTATGTGGTAAGTGTATTAATCAATTGTAACTAATGGTAGGCTAATCGCCATATAGTACAGAAATAAAATGATCTCCCTGTTTCAGTACTATCGTTACATATGCATGAACTTGTATTGAAATATGATTGTGCAGCCTTGGGTCGCACATTTTTATCATATGTCAAAGTATCTAAGAATATCCGGTCATTTGATTGACCTGCCAAGAGCCCTGAAATACCCCCTTTTGAGCACATTTGCGACACACTGGACATGTGATTAGGGAGACACCAGAACCCTTAGTTGACCAATTCTCTTCTAGATCAATGAAAACATCACCAAGCTAACAGTTGTACTATAGGTCCCAGACACAGGAAAGCCATGGCTCAGAAAAGTACCATACGACATAAAAAAGAAGTTGCACAAGTCTACATGACGTCTATATTCACCCAAGAGTATCTGCATGACGTCAATATTTGTAAACCTATGAGTAGGTATTGTCAATAAAATTAACATCATATTACTGATGAACATAAAATCATTGACAATTCTTTATCAAGTTAAATAAGTCTTAAATGTTACTTTGTTGTGTGTTCTCGTATATACCAAAAGGGAAACAAAATCAGGGAATGAATGCATAAAATGTATTCATGGTATGTAGTGTTTGATGCTTCAATGTGATGGTCATATTATTAGCAACCTGTTAACTCTTAGCCGTAATAAAATATCAAATTGTATGTTTCTCGGTTTTCTGATTGACTTTGTGTCACAGAATAAGAATTTAGAATACAAAGACTGAAGGTTCTGTTTGAATTATGAATGGATCCATGTATCTAACAGCTTTGATTTATTTATTTCTTTCAACTGCGATTACTAATTATCTACAAACAGCTTAACAATATCTAGATTTACAGGCAACTTTGTGTGTGAATAATATACTAGGACGAAAAAGAAGTACCTTGTTCAGTGACTTCAATCTGATTAAAACCAGAAGTTTCTTCTTATTTCGTACAGTTACAGTTAGTGTACAAAAACATAGATGACATCATTTTTAATGAGTGGCATCGGAGCACAAGCACCTTTCAGTACGATGATGAAAGACATTGTGTCGTTTCATACAGGTTTATTGTTACACAGAGGAAAAGGTAATAATTTCGATCTACCTTCTTTAAAACATCTTCCTCTAAACTTTCCAGAACATGAGAGTAGCTTCTCAAAGGATACAATATAATAAATCAGATTTATTTTGAGTGTATAACCATGTAAAAAATGTATGTGTACATACTTGTAAAACTTCCTTTCACTTATATCACAGCAAATAGCGTACCGTCCCATTTAATTATATTGGAAGTTGCAAATATCAACAGTGCTAGTAAACAAGCTGATAATTGAGCATTCCCGTGGCACTGGTGGAATTTGAACCCTGAAACCTTTGACCCTGACGATCGCATCCAATCATTTGACCATGGCGCCATTCAATGCCCCCCACACGCACACACAAACAAACAAATTGGACACCATCTTACGACAAAAACATTTTTAAACTGTCTCTATGGTACAGTACTATTAGGTAACCTCGATGTGGGATTTTATTTGATTTAGAAAAATGTACATTAATAAAGAAGTGATGTGCTTAACATTGAACACTTCCAATTTATGAAACATTTGTCATAAACAAACGTGAAATTACGGCTTTTTTCTACAACAAATAAAATAAGCCTTATCTTGAGTATCTGATTGTGTAACCATGGCAATCATTTACGTACTACTGTACCACGGTGGGTAACCCATGTGACTTTTGGGAAGCATTCACACCGAAACGTGGTCTGCTTCAAGGATGTTTTGTTTATTTCTCAGCTAATACTCTGCGGATTTTGACGAGATAAAGTGCACCGTATGTAAATTTGAGAGGGCCATTCCCAAGTCTAATACACTGTGCAGCAAATTCCATCACTTTTCAAACATTTAAGCAAAAGGATAAATTATTGATATTTAAAGGCACCATGGGACTCGGTGCAGAGTGAACTACAACTTGGAATGAAACTATCAAAGAGTCCTACGGTGCACTTTATCTCATAAAAATCCGTAGAGTATAAACTTAAAGATTAAAAAAACACATCCTTATAGCGGACGACTTTTCAGTGTGAACAATTCCCAAAAGTTACGCGGGTTACCTACCCACCGTGTGTACTAAGGATTTATACGTTTTATTAATATTACAAATACTTTTATATAGACACTACACCATAAAACTGTTTTCTTTTCTTACATGAAGTTTTTCGGCGTCAAAGAATATGGCACCAGTATCCAATGTTATTTTAGTGGGTGGGGTAACTAACTCTCACTATTCAACATCTAGCCCATGAAATCCTTGCTTAAATCGTCTGTTTAGAACTTACACATAATTATTTAACAAGCATAGCGTTTTAAAATCAATATTCATACAAAATAAGCGATGGTTTTACAAAAATTACATTGATAAAGGTGAAATGCAACTGTACTCCATATATTCAATTTTCGTTAAAATAACAGACCCCAGCTGACTTTGACATGTGCCTACCATCAAAACATGTAAATTATTACTACCAATGGACACTACAATTCGTTGTTAAGGGATTGTAGAATATTTTGACCATTTTACGTCATAAAAACCACAACGATATTGCATATAGAGTATTATTTCCATTGAAGCAATGATCTAATTTCATGGATTTTTATCATTATTTTTGCAATACCCAAAATATTATAGACTTGAAAATTCAATGATAAATACAATTCATTTTGGAGTAGTTAGATAAATATATAGGCTTTCATTTAAAACCATTTTTGTTCATTTACGTGAATATTTGACAGAGATATACGGGTTTAAAGAGAGCACGGTGGCCATGTGGCGGCCATTTTGTAAAATGGCCGCCATTTTGTTAAAATGGCCGATTTCAGAGTTGCACCGGGCACCATTGAATTCAGCATACTCATATTATGTTAAAACCACCCGGTGCAAAATTCTACTAAAAAATGCCAACTGCTCTTTATATGAGTGGAATTTCAGAAAATCCGTCTAGGCTATAAGCTTTGAATATATTTCATAGTTCAGTAAACTTGACTGACCCATTTACAAGGAAGGCCATTGGAATGATCCTTGAACCATAATAAAGAAAATTACTACGTCGATCTTTTCTTCTCTTAGAGACATGATTAATTGAATGTTTCATTTTCAGTCACACAATTCAATATCTACACATAACTTCAGACTTACACATTGAATATTCGAATGACTGTTACCTCGTTAATCTTTGCTTTTGATAGAACTATTTATAGTGAGGAGGACCGGAAGGTTATGTGTGGTATACAGAGAATGGTAAAGTGCAGAGAAAGGTAGCTGCAAAGAGAAGCAAATTTTGCAAAATTTGCTTCCAATAACAGGATATCTGGTTGGTTACAGTAAAACTAATCGATTTTTTATTTACCAGTATCATGGGTGATTACTATTAATTGGTCCCTGACAAATGTTAATATCGGTTAAAGCCGGATTTTAACAGATTGAAAAAGATTGAGACTTCAGTTATACTTTAGTTATAGTATTTCGTCGGTGTAAATCAAAAACGTAGTAACTACAGCTTGATTGAATAAGTTGTTACGCGATTTTACAACTAGAAAGACCTGAAGGTCTTGAGTCGCTCCACAGGCTTGAATTTCTTTTAATATCAAATCCAAGTTTTGACTAGATTTTTGAATACTTGTGGTTCTTACAGCAAAAACATAGTCAAAAGCAGCAATCATGTGGTCAATGCTAAAAGAAAGTAAATGATTGACTAATATTTTAGGGATGTCAATGCGATAATAAAATTGAAAACTGTGATTTTGCCAAATTCAAGGACATATAATTCAGTATGTGTATTTAGAATCAAATCGAAAATTAAACACATGCAAGATCTTATGGTCACTATCATTCTGTTCAAATTTTGTCTATATTGGTCAATATTCGTGGCTTCAAGAGTGAAAAAATGTCAAACTGAAATTTTGTCAATTTCAAGGACCCATAACTCAGATTTTAAAAGTGTGATCATGTTGAAAATTACACTTAAGCAAGATCTTGTTGTCAACAAGATTCTTTCCAATTATCATCTTCATTGGTTAACATTTGTGGTTGTTACAGTGAAAACAAAGTCGAAAATTGCAATTTTGTCAAATTCAAGGGCACGTAACTCATGTAAGATTTCGATCAAGCTGAAAATTACACCCAGACAGCATATAATGCTTATATACATACTGTCCAAGTTCTATCTTGATTGGTAAATATTTGTAGATTTTAGAGTAAAAATAAAGTCAAAACCAGCAAAATAGAGCCGAAAATGGCAATTTTTAGCAATTTCAAGTTCACATAACTCATGCTATAAAGTTCAGATCAAGCTGAAAATTTTACGAAGGCAGGATCTTATAGTCAGCATCATTCTGTCAAAGTTTTGTCTTCTTTAGTCAATATTTGTAGTTGATAAAGTGAAAACAAAGTCAAAATACAGCCGAAAATGGCAATTCTGTCAATTTCAAGGGCACATAACTCATGATGTAAAATTAAGATCAAGCTGAAAATTTTACCAAGGCAAGATCTTGTAGTCAGGATCATTCTGTCAAAAGTTTGTCTTGATAGTTCAATATTTGTAGATTAAAGAAAAAACTAAAGGCAAAACCTGCTATTTTTGACATTCAAGGGCAGATAACTCAGGTTATTCTAGTTCAATCCATATTCTTTGAAGGAATTTGAGAAAAGGTCACCCAAGGATCATTCCTATGAAGTTTGGTTGAAATCCATCTAGTAGTTTTTGAGAAGAAGATTTTTTAAGAAAAAGTTTACGGACGCACGGACGCACGACGGACACACCGCTATGACAATAGCCCGCTGGCCTGAAAGGCAAGTGGAGCTAACAACACCGACAATGGATCAAAATAAATTGGCAAACTCAGTATAATTGACAAAACGCCGGCTGTCAATCAAAATCATCGATTAGCCAATGGACGATTAGAAAAATACCACACCCCCATTGTCTTAACCCATTACCACTCAGTACTTAGCTCTTTTTAACTCCTTGGTTTTGAACAAACAGTAACTCTTTTTAACTCTTTTAATTTTCAACCTTTAATAAGTCTGGCAATCCTTCAAAATTTAATCATTTATCTTGTATGATTAGTAAGATTGATTTATTAGCTTTTAAGACCACTAAAGAAAATATGCACTTTGTTCTTTAAAAAAAGAGTAATTTGCAATTAAACATGACTGGGGTCTGATAACATTTTCAAAAATGCTTGAAATTTACTGTAGAAATACATCTAATTAAAATATTTTGATCTCATTCAATTCCTTAAAACTGTTTTTCCATATAATGATAAAAGAATCTTAAAAAAATATATAAAATAGTTGTTTTATTTCTGTTTGAAGAAAATAAAAATCAACACCAAACAATGAAAGGGTACTGTTTTGCAAGGTCATTTTTTATTAAAAGGGCAATCAAGCGTGACGAGCGCGCAAACGTGACTGCCCTCTAAAGTGAAAGTGAAAGTCACAAAATCAGTACTGCGCGGTACACTTTGCAGAGCAAAATAGTCTGTACTTCGTCCACGCATGGAACTGATCACATTTTGGATTCTGGTCTTTGGCATGACTCTCCACTCTCATTGTTTAAGGTAGAATAATTCTAATGCATATTTACTATTGTCGTACATTTTCGACAAATGTCGACACTTTCCGTATCTATTTTTAGCAACAGTATTGCTAAATATTACTTCCCTTTGTAAATAAAATTCCCCGAATACACCCCGAATATCTTTTTCTGGTATGATTCTCCGTTTAACAATATTTGTTCAGAGACTTTTTTCGTGTAATTTTATATGATTATGATTGATATAATCAGTTTGTATGTGATTAGAAACTTTGATACTTAATGAAACTTCCTATTTAGGAAACAAATTGTAGTATGTTTAAGTCTCGTTTCTTCCCTTGGTACTGGTTCGCTCAATTTACCGAAAAAAAAAAAAACTACTAAAGAAGACACATACATGTATTCTAATGAAATCTATGATGTGGTGATCAAACGCATATCGTTTGAGAACGACGCGTGGATGAGATCATCATTGTTCAGACATTCGCACTCGATTTTCATCACTTCTTTGCCGGCGATCCTTATTTAAATGTGCAAACTCGTTGTCATTAATTGTAACGTGGTTTGATCCGTAATTTGATCCCTTTATTAGATTCTCCTTCCATTTAAGCCCTTAGATTCAATATGCAATCCAGGAGAAGTGGTTTAAGGAAGCTGTAATAGACTATAAAACGATTCAGTACAATTTGTCTTTAGAATTTGCATCACTTTTTACAAATAGCGATGTCCAATTGATTACTAGGTAAAGGGTTAAATGGTGAAAGTCATACGAAATCACAACTGATATGTTATCATTTGCCAACTTCTGAGAGTCTAATACAACATTTGGGTTTTAGTTAAAAGCATATAATTAGATATGGGCTACGGTTCCCTTCATTTGGGACATTGACTTCTTTTGGGAAAGAAATAGTGCGTTCGAAAGTATAAGGGCTTTAAGAATTACCTTTATATATTTTCGAATTTTGACGGATAAAATGTACATATGTGGATTTTATCGTGTTCCTACTAGAACTTGAGCCACCAATAACCCCTGCTCCCCCCCAGAGGGAATTTTGAAGGGTATGATTTTCTGAAAGCTTATAACAACTGCTACAAGATGAGCATTGTTTGCACTCTGGCCGTCGGGGCTTTGGCTGTAACCCTTATCTAAAACCCTTAATCCTTTTAAATTTTTCATTTAAATATACAGACAATTATTTGGTCATATCTTGATTGAATTTTAACCTACATATGTCAAAATGGTATCAAATGAAAGCTTATGACTTGTTCTTCAATTTGCAGTTATTTCATGCAAATTAGCTTATTTGCATATTCATGAATATTAATGATTTTCCTTAAAATTGCCAATTTTTGATGAAAATTTGGTTAATACTTTCCAAATGAAGGCGTTTCTTTCCAGGGGGAATTTTGTAAACATGGTTTATCTTAAAGTATATTTCATTAGAAACATTTTGAGCCTTGTTTGCACTCTGGTGGTTGGGACTTTTCGCTGTAACCCTTTTCCAAACCCTTAACCCTACCAATTTGTTCATTTAAATTTTGAAAATTAATTTGGTCATATCTTGATTGAATATTTACACACAGGTGTCAAAATGGTATCAAATGAAAGCTTACGACTTGCTCTTTCATTTCCAGTTATGTTATGCAAATTAGCTCATTTGCATATTCATGAATATTAACGATTTTTCCTAAATTTGCGATTTTCGACGAATATTTGGTAAATACTTTCCAAAATAAAGCATTTAGTGCATGGGAATTATGTAAACATAGTTAATCTTCAAGAAAATTATGTAAGAAACATTTTGAGCGATGTTTGCACTTTGACCATTTGGGCTTTTGGCCAAATCCCTTATCTGAACCCTTAACCCTATAAAATTGTTCATTCATTTCAAAATGTTTTTGGTCATATTTTGATTGAATATTGACCTACAGATGTTAGAATGGTATTTAATGAAAGCTTGTGACTTGCTCAATAGTGTGCTATTAATTTTATGCAAATTACCTTATTTGCATATTTATTAATATTAATGACATTACTTAAAACTGTGACCTTCTTTGCTAATTTTTGGTGAATAGTTTCAAAAACATTGTGTTTCCTCTCAGAGGGAATCATGTAAACATGGTTTAAATTAAAGAACAGTTTATAAGAAACACTTTGAGCAATGTTTGCACTCTGGCGATAGGGGCTTTTGGCGGTGACCCTTATCTAAACCCTTAACCCCATCAAATTGTTCATTCAAATTTTCAAAACGTTTTTGGTCATATCTTGATTAAGTATTGACATACT
Organism: Fragum sueziense; assembly: GCA_963680895.1. Taxonomy (NCBI): domain Eukaryota; kingdom Metazoa; phylum Mollusca; class Bivalvia; order Cardiida; family Cardiidae; genus Fragum; species Fragum sueziense. Next base: position 47,307,226 of record OY804602.1, on the reverse strand, counting down.
GATGCCAGAATGGCATCAAATGAAAGCTTATGGCTGGCTCTTCCATGTGCTATTATGTTTCATGCATATTAGTTCAGTTGCATTGTCATATATATTAATGATTTTCGTTAAAATTGTGATTTTTCAGCGAAAATGTGTTAAATACGATCAGAAACAAGGCATTTCTGTTTAGGGGCATTATGCAAACATGATTTATCTTATGGAACATTATATAAATAACACTTTAAGCGATGTTCACACTGTGGCTTTTGGGTCTTTTAGCCAAACCCCTTATCTAAACCCTCAACCCTATCAAATTGTTCATTCAAATTTCCAAAAACGTTTTTGGTCATATCTTCATTAAATATTGATCTACAAACATCAAAAATGGTATCAAATGAAAGCTAGTGAATTGATTGTATATTTGCAATTACTTCATGTCGATTTGCTCATTTTAATATTCATAAATACTATTGATTCTTAAATGTTTGGGACAAAAACACATTCATTGTGGAAAATCCATAAAATGTATTCCATTTGACAGTGCTATATGTTATATAGTAACACTGTTATGTTATGTACATAGTAACCCTGTTATGTTTAGTACAATAAATGTTGATGATTCTTTGCCTTTAATAAATAGACTTTCTAGTATTGATATATGTTGGTCATGATAAACTTGCCCAACTCCCACATGATTGCCACCAAGTGCGATGTTAATCATTTTCGGTGAAATTGTCCTAGAACAGTGCAATAAGTAAGTGCCTTAATATGGGATTTCACATGCTGATCTAAACCTCTTAGCATAGTTGTAGCATTTAAATATCAGGAAAGTATTGAACGGAAGATATCTATGGCTATCTAATGCAATCCTGGAAAACATATGCCATATTGAAAGAGATTGTATGTGTATCGCAAGGGAACTATTTTCAATTTATTGTGAGGTGGTACTATGCTGAAAGCACATATAAGAAATATGTGTAGATTAGGAAGAATATGAATATACATTCAGCATGGGCTGTCGGTAGTATGGATCAGTTCGCATCTGTTCTGATCTGATACAGATAAATAAATGCACCGTAACAAATGCAATAATCTTTTGATTACAACCAGTAAGTGTCTGTACTCTAGCTACATACATACATCACGTACATCTCTTGATTTTATGCATCTGATACATAGGCTTTACATATGGCACCCCAAGTTTGAATTATCTGAATTGAAAATGCCTTGATAGAGCATAAAGAAATGGTAACACCAGTGTCACTGATCTGTCAGCTACATATCAAATACCCTTAAGGCCAACAAATTGACTTGGCTATGAGGAAAACACAAGGAGAGGCTCTCCAGATGGAGAAAACCATGCTCATTCTCAAAGTGAATGGCAAAAATAAGGCCTTGATAATTATTATTCTTTAATTCCTCCATTTATGAAGATACATATACAAGCATGGATATATGAACAGACAATACAAGCATGGACATATGAACAGACAAACATATTATACATTTACATTACAATATGAGACAAAAGCAGTAGATATTCACGTATGAAAGAATAGATAAAGCAAGAGAAGAAGAAAGAAAAAGAGGAAGGATTACATGCATATAAACATATTTTGACATACAGAGTGAGTTGCGATCCGTTATATCCACGTACCTTCAAAGTAAGAAAACTTGACCGAAACTAAATGAAAAGTAAACTCACAAGGCTGTGTATTGATACATCTATAACACATAAGCAGTGTTACAGTTAGGAGTAGGAAAATGCATCCCAAAGTCGGTACTCACTGACGTGCGTACCGGCAATGGTCTACATTACCACTCACTGTTATAATAACATGTCAAGACTGTATGAAGGAAAGTAATAACTTTTGATTAGAACTGTTCGTTGTTTTCTCTTAAAATTTCAGAAAGGTTTTCATTTAGCCCAAAAAGGGCTTTCACATAGGTGTCACTGTCTGAGCTTGTCAAATAATTTAACACATTTATGCTAAAAGAATCATTGATAAACTGGTTGAAAGTTGTTCTACAGTGATTCACATATTTACACTCAAACAAAATGTGCGCAGTCATATTCAAAGTAACATTGTCTTTGTTGCAACGAGAACAGACCGGTATATAAAGCGGCAAATAAGCTAAAAGCTGTACGACAGAGAAACATGCATTAAGAAGACAGGGATTGTTTTGAGCCACTGGCCATAATGGACTATCAGAAAAACACACTTGAATTTGCCTATATAAAGCAAATTCAGGTGCAGATGTCATTGAGTCCCAATTGCTGATAAAGTATTGTTTTATTTTTGAACAAAACCTTTGTTTCCAAACATATTTACTTGGGAAAACCCCAGACTTCATATATTCTTCCAAAAACACTGCTAAGGTCATATTTATCACAAATGTGAAGAATATCTGATAAAATGCTTTTAGTAGAAACGTTATTAATTAGAGAGTATAAGCGGAAGACAAATAGTTGCCTAGCGGTACAGTCCCTCTCCAAACGACACATTTGGCCGACAAAATTCAGTTTTCTCTGCTCAATATAGGCTTGAAAGGGTAATGCGTTGACCAATCCGAGTACAACGTCAGTTTTAGACCGGCTCCAAAGGCCTTGGATTAGCTTCAGGCATAATCTGTGTGATCTTTCAAGGGTTAGCAAGTTTTGATCAGAAAGTGATTGTAACATTTCACATCCGAATAATGCTCTTGGTAAAACAACAGATTCATAAATCTTGAAACTTGTTAAAGGGTTAAGTCCGTTTCGATGCAAACCATCCTTAACTAAGCCGAAGAAAGAACCCCGTATTTTTCGATCAATATGTTTAACGACATTTTGAGAAGATGAATATTTGTCCTAATAAATACCAAGATGAGTGACGGACTCAACTTCCGCTATTTCGCGCGTACCTATCAACCAAGTACGTTTTCTGCGCCTGAACGAGCGTTTAGTTTCGTTAAATACAACAACGGAACATTTCGATGGATTATAATGATATCAAATGATCAAATGTTTATGTTTAAAGTCCTATTTTGCGGCAATTTTGGATTCATGTAGCAGTTTTACAAAGGATAACATTCTGTCAACTAAACTAGATAAAAGCAAGAACACCAATACAATAAAAGAAATCAATATCAATTTAACTTATTTGCACTTAAAACAATAAAGATTAAAAAGATCAAATGGAAACTAAATACATACATTGAAAATAAGATTTATAGGAAAAAAATATTATGGGTTGCACATTTAAAATCACTGTTACTTCCAAATAAAACACCAAATAGATTTCAAACAAGGCTTAGATGTTTTTAAAAGAGTGAACATGGATATTAAATGGTTGCAAACTCACTAGAAAGAAACAATCAGACCTTTTGGTACGTAGTTAACATAAAAACTTGCGAAACAATAAAATTTTTTAGACAAATGATTAATATGCATGCTTATGCAAATGAGCTAATTTGCATAAGATATCTACAAATTAAAGAATAAGTCATTAGCTTTCATTTGATACCATTCTTACATCAGTAAGTCAATATTCAATCAAGATATGACTAAACATGTTTTGAAAATTTAAGCAAACAATTTTATAGGGTTAAGGGTTTAGATAAGGGTTATGATCAAAGGCCCGAACCGCCAGAGTGCAAATATCTCTCAAAATTTTTCTAAAAAAATGTTCTTTAAGATAAACCATGTTTACATGATTCCCCCAGAACAGAAACACAATGTTTTTGAAACTATTTACCAAATATTAGCAAAAAGGTCACATTTTTAAGTAAAATCATTAATATTCATGTATATGCAAATGAGGTAATTTGCATAAAATTTATAACAAATTATTAAGCTGGTCACAAACTTTCGTTTGATACCATTATAACATCTATAGGTCAATATTCAACCAAGATATGACCAAAAACGTTTTTAAATGATTGAACAGTTTATAGGGTTAAGGGTTTAGATAAGGGTTTTGGCCAAAAGCCCCAACGGTCAAAGTGCAAACATCGCTCAAAATGTCTCTTGTATAATTTTCTTTAAGATTTGCTGTGTTTACATAATTCCATAAACGCCTCGTTTTGGAAAGTATTTACCAAATATTCGTCGAAAATCGCAATTTTAGGAAAAATCATTAATATTCATGAATATGCAAATGAGCTAATTTGCATAACATAACTGAAAATGAAAGAGCAAGTCATAAGCTTTCATTTGCTACCATTCTGACACCTGCGTGTAAATATTCAATCAAGATATGACCAAATTAATTTTCAAAATTTAAATGAACAATTTGGTAGTGTTAAGGGTTTGGATAAGGGTTACGGCAAAAAGCCCCACCCGCCAGAGTGCAAACAAGGCTCAAAATGTTTCTGATAAAATAAACTTTAAGATTAACCATGTTTGCGAAATTCCCCTTCGACAGAAACGCCTTGTTTTAGGAATTATTTATCAAATTTTCGCCAAAAATTGAAATTTTAAGGAAAATCATTAATATTCATGAATATGCAAATGAGCTAATTTGCATGAAATAACTACAAAATAAAAAGCAAGCCATAAGCTTTCATTTGATACCACTTTGACATCTGTAGGTCAATATTCAATGAAAATATGACCAAATAAGTAATGTAAAATTGAATGAAAAAAATGATAGGGTTAAGGGTTTTAGATAAGGGTTACAGCCCAAAGCCCCAACGGCCAGAGTGCAAACAACGCTCAAAATGTTTGTAAGATAATGTACTTTAAGAAAAAAACATGTCTACAAAATTCCCTCTGGGGGGGGGGGGGGTGGGTGGGGGGAGCAAACATGTTTCTGGCTCAGGGACTATACACATATATGTATAAAAATAATTTTGATATCGGTTTTAGAGAGTGCATGAACTTATTTCTGACACTGTCAACATTTGTTTCAGAGGCATAAATTTCAAACTAAAATTGGACATCGAGTCGTGAGCCTCGACGACAGGTAATGGTATATTCCAATACATGTTAATAGGGAGGAGTGCCTATTTTCCACTGAATAAAGACAAATAATGACAGGTATTGCGTGCTGTCCGCGATGCCGTTTGAGTTCAGTAGGTGTATCCAGATAGTTCTTCGTCGATTTATTACAGGGAGACGGGTTAGAGTCATTTATTTCTATAATTCGAAATCCCTCTCCCCCCGTCAATTTAGACTCGCTGATCTTTGATCATTCACAGGTCGTTGTCTATCTATAGGAAATAAAGAGGCTTTATTTTTAAATAAGCACGCAGTAATTTAACAAAATATCTCTCATATGCGCACAAGGGTCATATCATTTCACATCAGACGATGGGTAAACATGTTTTTGATAATAAAAACCAAAATCTAGACACATTTAATGAGTTTATGTCCAAAATTTAGATACTTTTTTGTTTTCAGTGGTGGCCGCCATATTGGAATTTTGTAAGTTGGGGGTGGGATAAGGGAAAATCAAATTTCTAGTAAACCTCTGGACGAATTTCTGTCATATTGCACATATAGATGTCTAATATAATGTACTATCAGACAGAAGTGTTTGTCATCCCAATTTCTAAAGTTGCCATTAGGAGTATTCTACCTTAAGGGGGAATGCTCCAGTTTTTCGGAACACTCGGTCATTACTGTAGGAAATTAACTGTTTCGTACCAATATCTTTCGCTACCGTATTTTCAATAATATAACACACCATTACAATTTACCAGTTTTCGGCGGTAAAAGCGTATTTATTATGCGAAATTGATTTCCTCAAGATGAAAATCGACTATTTAGAGCAAGACAGCCGTAAGTGTGTATTCAGTTACCACTGTTTTGCGTCATTTTATTGATGTGTAGCTGATAAAAATTGCTGTAATTCGCTAATAAGTGCGCTGACCTATACAGTTGCTTTTTGAATAATTACCGGGGCATGTTGCTTAATACAATGAGGGAGTTTTATCAAATTCTATTATGTAGAACTTGAAATATTTCCAAAAATATGCAAAGGGGGTGTTTCAAAATTGCCCACGCACGAATTTTCTTTAAACTGTGCATAGTGATAAAGGACCATATACAAGCTATGAAACTGCAATTAGTATCTTAGATAATCAAAACTAGAAACAGAAAAGCCCCCTTGACTTATTCCTACTTTGACATGAAACATGACCCCATTTTCATGTGTCCCTAGACTTTAGTTTTATGTATTTTCTAGATCTTTCAATTAGCTTTGCTCCGAGACACCCTAGGCATTACATTCATGCAAGAAAAGTATTCGAGGAAATTATTTTGATTGTTTTTTTATTGAAATAATCGTTACAAAATGCATATTATTCTGTGAAATTAGCAAACAGAGCAAAATTGAATTCCAAAGTTAAGTATGTTGGAGTCTTTGTCAAGAAACCAAATTATCAAAAAAAAACATGCTACACGTTTCTTCTAACTTTGACCTAAATTACATGGAAATCCAAAACCGGTAACAGTGTCATTTGGTACATATAATTGATGGAGGTGATATTTTGGTCCAAAACTTGTATTCAGTCAAAATTCGATTCTGCTCCTAAAACATTTAAGTATTAAGTAAAAATCAACTGTAGCATACAGTGCAACCATAAAGCAATATTCAGCCATTGAAAAATATATTGATTAAATATAAATATCATTTTTATCTGCAAAATTTTATATATGGATGCGAAAATAGGCATACATGTACACATTGCCATTGTTCTTTACTATTTGATGATATTGCCCATGCACCATCATTAGTGGCACTACGACATGCAAAACTGTTCAAGTCTTGTGTTATAAAATGGAAAAGGCTTCTAGAACCTGTACAGTATAGCATCCAATGTTGCCTTTTCAAGTTTAAAGTAAAGTAATGTTTCAGCTCTAAGAACCACTAATGCACTTACGAGATATAGAAGGATGCATAGGCTGCAATTACAGCATTGTCTTCTTTTCAATTTTACAGTTGAAATTGTTTTTGTTTATTGCAAAACGTTTCCCTATTGGGGTACAACAGGGTGCAATTATTTCTGAAAATTATTTTTCCATGCATAGATTAACCTGTGTTGATACACAATTTATGCACATTTCTATGATGCCTTATGGTTAAAAAGGGGTTTAGCCACCAATAGTCCTTAAAAGTCACTTGGGTGCTTGATTATCTATTTCTTGTGCATGGCAACATCATTTTCATGTTTGCATGATAAACAGATACAATTAGAGAATTTGGTACTTTTTCTGATTTGATTTTTCACGTTTTCAAAGATCCATAGAGAACCTTTGTTGTTAAGTTGTTAACTTTCATGAATCATGGCTGACTAGAATGTTTGAAGATGATTTTTTTAAATATAGAATTTCCTCTTTTATGTTAGAAAGGGTACGCTTGGGACAGGACTAAATGTGACTCTAGGCAAAAATGTTTAAACCAACTTTTAAGTACTCCCCATAGCAAACCTATAAACTAAATTTGAAATCTCATGGCCATTTATTTTTTTACAAAAAAAAGATTGTTTTTATGATATAACATATTGCCCCTTTTATGCCACCGCAAAAACCACAGTTTTTGACAGAAAGAAATTCTAAGAAGCAGGGTTGTACTGCCTTTACCAAAGGATAATTTCTACCAAGTTTCATAAAGATATACATATTAGATTGGGAGAAAAGATGTTTTTTAAGAAAATGTCAAGAGACAGACAGACACACGGACAGACAACTGGAAAATGCCGAAAATATATTTTACATCTTGATTTGCCCTTAGGTAAACTAAAATTACCAACAAATGTAAACAAAACATTTAAAAAGACATTTTTGAAAAAAATCTTGACTTTGTCCATTCTTGGAAATGCACACCATTCAGATGGAAATTCCAAAAGCAACATGTTACCGGCTTTATTTTTTCTTGATATTTTATGATAATCATCAGTACAATTGTGGACAACTTTTACATGATTTTCTTATTTTGACAAAAACTGGAACTGGGTAAATTTTTTAACTGAATTTGCTTAAATTATTTAAAAACTATGAATTTTTGCATTGGCCCCTAACATAATCAGATATAAAATAATTCTTTATATAGAACTATATGTATTTTTGTATCATACATGATCAGGGACTACTGGACAACATTTTTAGAATAAATTAGGCCATGAAACTAAAAAGCAGAATGCGTGCACACTCTTTTATTGAGGGTACCCTGTTTTTTCCCAGTAAAAACTTAAAATTCTTAGAAAATTGAATTCTGGAATGTTTGATTCAAAACATTTCATGAATATGAACCGTTATCTAGGGTACTAACTTCACGCCAAATTTCATTAAATTCCAAGCGTGGGCAGACTCCCATGTTAATTATCCTATCCGTGAAACACCCCCTTTTTACATAAAACACTCCAGCTTAGTTGATCTAACCGAACACGTGAGCATGCTGTTTTATACATTTACGCGTTTATGATAGCACATTTTTTGGGTTTACTGTTCTTATCAAATGTAAGACGTTATTTTAAATCCGTTTTCGGGACTTAACGATGAATATACAGCATTTTATTAGCATTTTAGTGACCTTGGACAGATGCAAGAAATTGTGCATTTTTTAGATGTAGGGGTATATGATACGAATGCCTATAAATTTCAAACAAATTCGCTGACCATCCATTTTTATTTTATTTTTCAATTGGTAATAACATGCAATTTCAGCATACAAAATAAAAATAAATTCTATTATTGGGAAAAAATTAGGAAACTGGAGCATTCCCCCTTAACTTAAAAAAAAGTTTGCACTTTAACATGCTTACCTGTTTTAAGTTGCAGTTCGGACCTTTAGCACACCCGTTCAAAGGCAGTCCATGCGCACAAAACATAAACTGTCCCAGTTTGTTGGAAACGTTCCGTAAACCGGCCAATAATCTTGTGATGAAATCCCATCATGTGTGTAATAGCTCGTGACGTCATCAATGCCTGCAGCATCCAAATAGCACCATGCACCGTTCCGCTACTGATAGTTTCATCCAATCAGAGCGCGTAATTTATTCACCGCCGATAAGCTTGTTGCCCCGCTTCCCAAAACACTACCTAGCAACGTATACGCTCTAGTTAAGGCCTCCGGTTAAATACGAAATTTGTACACATTTCTAGCATTTTGATGCAAAAATGCAATTCGGGAAACTTTTATATGGATTTAGGTATCCAAAACGAATGAAAGGGGCAAGGTTCATTACATTTCACAAGCCCCAAACAAAGCGAAAGAGCTGTTTACGCTTGATTGTAACGCATTTGACCCCTTTCATTGAGCAAATTTCAAGGCTTTGAAGAAAGCAGATTAGATTTTGATAGAAAATACAGCACAGAAACTATTGAGACAAAAAGAAGAATTGTGGATTATCAACGTGGATTTCTTCTTTTGTCTAAATATTTTCCCAAACATGATTTATTAGGGACGTCAAAACGGGGCTTGTTTGGGAAAGGGGGAGGCACTTTCACCGTTACGATTCTGTAGCTGGTTAAATCAAAATCATGTTCCTGGCATTTTCCATACAGGTACGAACATAACATCCAATCCAATTTAAGCCACCAACTGCTCATCCCGAGTAGAAATCAAGTTGAATGGTAGTTGTAAATGGATGGGGGCATAAAGTTACAGAGAGTGAGAGTGTTACTAAGTATAGAAAGTTTAATCTAGATCTAAACAGATCTAGATCTACTAACATGAATAGCCTTCAGAGAAAAGTAGAAAATATGTTGGTTATTAGCATGTTCTTCTTTTCTCTATATGGCTTTCAAAATGACATTTTATCAGAATCCGGTATCATTTGGGAAAAGATTAAAGTTCAAAAAAGAGGGTTAACTCTCTCCAAAACAAGACCTGGTTTTGACGTCCCTAACATATCAGGCCTGGGCATTCATTGAGGCAAAAGAAGAAAATGCTGATCAGCATTTTCTCCTTTTGTCTCAATGTTTTCTTAGCTATAATATTAACACATCTTACATTTAGTAACATTCATCATTTTGTTGTCTGCAGCAGCTTTCAAAGTGGAACAGTCCAAAATTTTGTCGTTTGGGAAAGGGTTAAGCTGTGTGATAATTTTGATGTTGATTCAAGTACTATCATTGCTTTTTCATACACTTGTTTTATTTTTTTAAATAAAAATTCACAAAACAATTCAAATCAATATAATTCATTTTACTGTTTGGTCTATTTGTTATTGGTTAAACCTTCATTCAACTCCTTTTGATAGAGGATCAATCTGAAAAAAAAGTTAGTATGAGTGTTAATTCATTAAAAAATCACTATACTTTCTAACTTTTGATACTTTTCAGAATAATGCTTGCAAACAAACATAACAAAGTATATTTATTTGGAAACAAGAACTGCTTTGAACACACTGGTGCCATTTAATACCAAATTATGATGATAAAACAGCTGATACATGTGGCAAGCACAGCAATGCATATGATAACCAGTAAAATACATTTGTAATTATAAAAATATTTTGTTATTTCAAATCCTAGTCATATCATTTGGGGTCAGGAGCATGGGATTTAATGTTTTGTGTGTGCATTCAACATTACAATAAATTGACAAACCACCACAAATCACCACAACCTGTTATGTGGCTTTATGGGTAATTTGGTCACCTACCTTAATAGAATATTTTGGAAAAAGGATTTAAAAGGTAATATCAAAGGTCATTAAGGTAGTACATCCCTAATGAGATTCATACATATCTAAACTTATTTGGTCCAGGTCGTAAACATTCTGCGGGGAACGTTCACCGCTGAAAGTTTACAATGTCAACCGAATAAGTTTGGGTATGCAATGAATGTGTCGCGCGAAAAATTCCGACTTCATATATATCTCATTAGGGCTGTACTACCTTAAATTAATATTTAGCTCACAAATAGCATTTTTCCTTCAACTGTGATTTTGTTCATGCTTTTATGCACTGACACCAAAATGTAGAACCTTATGTTTGCCATATCTTGCTTCCCACAAAGAGATTTGATAATATTACTATTAATTTAATAACTTACCAATGAAACAATAGATTCTCAGGAAGAACTGGAAATCCATGAATATGTATCTGAGTAGTGAGCATGAGAGTGTCTTGAATTCTTCAGCATGGATTCACCTGCTATTTGAAAAGATAATTCTCAATAAACATGGTATTTGTGCATGTAAATGCTTTAAACATTATACTTTTACAAATACTATTAGTATTTAGCTTGATACAATATCCTAAACTATTATGACAATGGCAATCAATATCATTGAAAAAAGATAAATCCTGACCTCAAATGACAAAATTTGAAAAATACTCCAAGAATTGCAAAAGGTTGAATATTATAACATGTAATTCTAATCACCTAACCCTTTCCCAAACAAGAAAAAAACTAACTGATCCAAGTTGAAAGACCAAAGTGCATTCACAACTATTTAATTAAAGAAGTCTCTTCTTTTCACCAAATGATTTTTAAAGGCAGTGGCCATTTGTCTGGTTCAGACTATAAGTCATTTACAGTGTATATTATCTGTCTGGAACCGGATGACTAGCCATTTAGAACTGTTAACATTATTTGTACGGAACCGTACAAGCCACTATAAATGATGCATTGAAAATATTTGTGTGTTATTACTGGTGGATGTACATTATAAATCCATTTGTCCATAAAAATATCTTCATTGAATGTAAATGAAGTCACAATTTGTTACCAAACTGTCTGAACAGAATATCATTTAACCTGTAGATATGGCATTTTGTCATTTGGAAATAAATGAAAATTTTGTGCTGATCTGTTTACTAAATTTTTATATTTTGTTACCTGTTGGCTAAAACGGACCTTCTGGGGAGGTCATAAAACCAGAAATTAATCAGACTTAGTAGATGACAAACAGATCATGAGATGTCTATTTTTTGTGACCACCCAGGACTCAAGACAAAGTAGGCAGGGTATTTTCTATGTTTTAACTTGTTTTCTCATTAACCCCATGGAATATTGACAAAATTAACAGAGGGTTGATACCCAAAGAGAAGGAAAAAATCCCAGGCCCCCATACACCTTTAAGGGAACCCTGAATTATAGTAGTAATGGCTGATTATTTGGTTCTGAACAAACAAAACTCGGCTGAGCATACTGGTAATCTCATGGGTAATCTGTCCGGGCCCAGATAAAATTATAGCTTTTAACAGAGTACAGGCAATTAGTTCGGTAACATGTATGTAAACAAATAGACACTTTTATTCTTAAAATAACATCCTGCATAGGCTACTACTCATGCAAGCTAGGAATTGTTTGGGAAAGGGGTTAATAACTGATTATTCTCATTTGGCAAGAAGTACAAACAAAGATCATCATCTTTTGTGAAATATGATCTTCATCTTCTTTACATCTCCGTAGAATACAATGCAGAAAATGTTGACAATTTGCTACCTTGGCTTGGATGGAAGGAAGGTTCATTGAAACCTACTTTCACTTTCACTTTAACATTGGCGTTGGAAAGATTGGTTAAAACGGCTTAGATCTAAACTCTATAGATCATGATAGATGTGAGATTTAAAATGCAAATCACTTACCATACTTAACAAGTGCAGCGTGACTGTACGATCTCCTCATCCATCATTTCATTGAGAAAGGATGCAGTTTTCATTTTGAGCTTCGGCCTGCTACCAACTAGCGACACTTTCACGCCTGGATTTCCCGGATTAATCTTGATGTTATGAATATAACATTGATTGTAGTAATTCTGTCCTGTTTTTAGAATTCGATCGGCATGTTTTTTCTGGTCAGGTAGATAAAATATAGAAATATTCTCCGAAATAGAAGATAAACCGTCGTTCGCTTCAGCATCCGCGGCGGCCATATTGGATGTTGTATGTGAAGCATAGCAACAGTAACTAGGGGATGATTTATCGCGGAACGGTGCATTATGTTCGTCAGTGGAAAATTTTGGCATTGTTTAAAGCACCGAAAACTTCCGCTCGATGAAATGTTTGGGCGTTTTCTTTCTATCACCGACTATATTATACCTTCTGAACCGATCGGCTGGTTTGTGCGCCCGGTCAATACTGCGGCACGTGCAGAAAACTTGTTTACCAAGTTTGGACAGTTAGCTTCACGGATGAATACGTTTTGTGCTTACGAATGTGTCGTGTGCATACCTAGTGTCCGGCGGATACCGAATAATACTGTGTCAACAAAATGAATGATTTCGTTGAAAAAATATAATACAAGAAAAAGAGGTGCGTTATTTCTGAGGTTCAGTATATATGTTTGAAAGGAGGTGCTAAAGAGAACTAAACAGCAAAGCGAACTCTTTCGTCAGCTGTATGACTGATTTAAAAATAGCAATGAATTATGTGCTACAAATATATTGTTTTTACCCTTATGCTGTGATAAACCGTCGATGTTGTTACAAAATCTCGTAACTACGGCTTGAATCAAGCCGTATTAAGGACAGATCCCCCAGTTGTTACTGCGCAACTTACTGCGCATATCCTAAATAACGAAATAAAGCTGTTTCAGTAATTGGCCTTTTTCAGCAAATGTGTTTTTTACATTTAGTTAATGTTTGGTTGATAATTGACAAGACCCTTTTCGGTTATTTCAATTTTCTCTGTTTGGTCAATTAAAGTGTAATAGTACTCGGATGGTACATTTCGCTTTTTGTTACGCGTTCAACATGTGGCGTTAGCGATAAAAAACGGAGCAACAAAAGCAAAGTGGTGTCTTTATGAGCTAGTCCGCTTCAGGTGGACACAAAAGATGGCACTTGTTATTATCTAAAGCTGGTAATAAGGAAGAAAATGGATAAAAGTAGTGAAACAATTTCGGACAGAGCTGCAAAAAGTAAACCAAATTTTACTTATAACTAAGAAAAACGCTTGGTTTGATATATTTTTCTTTCTTTGTTTTTGTAGATATGACCAAGCACTATGCCTATACCAAAATGGAAAAAATTCTTACCGCTGGAATATTTTTTATTATCAGAAACGTTGCGCAAAAAAGAGTAATTTCAGCTTTTTTGAAAGAATGTTTTACTAAAAATTTCAAAATCATCACTTAATTTTCCCATATTGATACTCATTTAGACAGAATAAAACATATTGAACATAATTAAGACTTATTCATGTAATCCTAGTCATTTCAAACACCTTTTTTTGTGGGTATTTAAGTGATACCTTATTTTTGCAATTTTAGACAAGAGTAGTCTCCCTTGAAATCCAATAACTTTTTAATTCGCTTGGTGACCTATAGTTTTTAAGTCATTTTTTTACTTCTCATATATTTAAATATCAGTACAGAAAAAATGAAAAAATTCTTATGTAGGAAATAAATGGAGGATCTGTCCTTAAGGAGATTTTATAATTTAAATTACGTCAAGGTTTACTTGATAAAATCGTTCCATATTCCTCTTTTTTTTCAGTGAGAACTGATCTCAACCGGCCAGAAAAACGAATGGATTTTTTATCCTTTTTTTTCCGGTTGGTTGGGACCAATTTTTGGAAAAAAAAGTAAAAGGATTCTACAAAATAAGGAGAAGGTTCAGTCAGAAAAAATTGACGCAGAAATCAGAAAGTCACCAGTTTTCTGTGTATAAAATTCGGAACAGATTGCAAATGAAAGGGTCAACATAACATCTCAAATTACATAACCGTTTGATCGTTAGCACCTCGTTATATATCTGCATTGATTTTTAATCTAAATTGTTCATCTTAAGTTAGTGGCCATAGAAGGGGTTTACAAAACCTTATGATATGAAAAGAGTTATAAATCTTACGGTTCGAAGCAAAAGTGAGTTATCAATTGGCCCGTAGCTAAAAAGAGCTATCGTTTTATTCGAAAGAAGATTGAACTACATTAAGAAAAACTATTGCTAGCACAAAAAGGACTATCGATTCCGCAAAATTATTTCTTCATGGATAGGACAGTAGAATATCTGGTGCAATTTGACCATTACCCCCCCCCCCCCCCCCCCCCAAGACGCCCCTGAAAGAAAAGGCTTGGGAGATCATTGAGGAAAAAGAAGAAAATGCTGATAACCAGAATTTCTTTTTTTGTCTCAAAACAGAAATCATTCTGTGCTTTAACAAACAAATATCCTATGTACTTTTATCATCATCCACTTTGTTCTCTGCATTAAATTGGACAATCTTCATATGATATCGTTACGGTAGTCCACCCCTAATAAGATTTGCGCGACGTCGGAATTATTCGGGCGACGTCGAAAACATCTTTTCGACCGCGCCCGAATAGGTTCGGATACGTTACGACGACGCTCGAAAAAAGCCAATGTTTTATGAATCTTAAAATGGCCACATTACGAAGGGCGTTCAATTAAAAGTGGTACTAATGGTCCACCATACCTCAGGGTTCTATAGAATTAGTCGTGCTTGCGGCTATTTGACGGGACAATTACTGTCTATCCTTTGTCAAAATTTGAGACAAATTCGTTGGCTCTTTCAAAAGTTATTGAACTTTTAAGTTGATTCAGTCATATACACTGGCGATTTCGCTGTGCGCAAAATGGAAAACGAACTGAAGTAGGATGTACGGGTCTACATTAAAGGTCGCATAGGCTTTGAAATATCTGCATCACATGTATATGATGAACTGTATCAGATTCGTGGACATTCGAACGTTGAACATACGTAAGTTTTTAGGAAGATAATAAAAATTAAAAATGGCAAAACTGGTCTGAATGATGCCCCCTCTCAGACAACCTGGGTAGAGCTAGTACCAAAGCAAACGTTGCTGTAGATTCCGACATGACCGAACAAGACGCATGGTTCAATGTGCAAGAAACAGCAAATAAAGTTGGTTTTTCAACGGGGACATGTTATACGATTTTGACGACAGGGTTGCAACACAGAAAAGTTTATGTCCATTGGGCCCCCACCTGCTGCTAAAAGGACAGAGATCCACCGTGCAAAATATATTTTGAAATAATGCAATAAATGCAACAAATGTTGGCTTTCTGAGCTTTATGCATATAAATGAACAATAATCTACTATTATGAGCACCAATGGCGTGTCATTGACAAGCAATCGTTGCGAAAAGATCAGGCAATGTCCGTAATAGCCCAAAAATTAAAAGCGCGGCAAAAGTTTTGTACGCGGCAATTTTCAAATATAACGGGTGTACTGTTCAAATTACTGTTTCAAATAGTACAACTATCGCCAGTTATTTACACAAGAAATGTATGTCGGCGAAAGTAAGAAAAATATCACGAAAAGAGCAGGTCTAGGACTGGCTAAAGAGGCATGTACCAAATCCATGACAACGGAGCTGTTCACAGGTGTCATCTTGTCCAAGACTTCCTGAAAGAGACACGTACTGCACAGCGTCTTCATCCACCCTTATAGCCGGGCTTAAGCCCATGTGGCCTTTTTGTGTTCCCCATGATGACGAAAAAACCTCTGGTCGTCGGTATAGGCCTTCGTGATCCATATGCAGTGCAATTTTCCAGTGTCTGCGGGGTGTACCAAAAGAGACCCATTTATTGGCATATAAGTAATGGGTCTCAAAACTTTAGAAGTGTGTGGTATCAAAGAGGATTACTTCGAAGGATTGAAGAAACTTAAAATTGAATTGCGACATAACTATGGCTTATAGAACCCCAGTTCTTCGTACGGTTATTCTACATTAAGGAAATTGTTAACAGGTTTAGTCGTTATTTCGTAACAAAAATGAATGAACTGCAACCATAACTTGAAAAAAAGGATACATTTCTGGACCATTTTTGTAATTATTTCTTTGAACAGTTCGACGTTTGTAAAACACCGAACGGGTTTACCAATCAAGAAGTTGTTAAATACAATAATATGCTTTAATTAAAATGTTTAAGGCAATGTGATGTAGACCTAAAATGAGAACAGAAAAGGCAACGAGTAGGTACAGACCTGTACAGAGAATGATAAAAACTGAATGTTTCTCCTTTTATCTTAACGTTTCTTTGCTATATTAAACAGGTTTTGTACTTTTTAAAATTATTTATGTTAAAAAACACGGCATCAATGCTTCCGTCTTGCTACGTACAATAATATCGTTGTAAAAATGTATCTATTTTCATTTTCACGAATTACATTAATTAAATCTCTGCAAAAATCAGGTACAACAGAAAAATGTCAGTTTGGGAAAGGAAAAACGTGGTTAAGGTAGTCCACGCCTAATGTGATTCACGCGACGTCGGAATAGTTCGTGTGACGTCGTAAACATTCGTAATGCATCCGATCGAAACAGACACTCTACGAGTTAGAAAAGGGAGGTAATACAAACTAAGATTCTACAAAGCTTATTTTGGGTTATCTTTTCACTCGGACTTATTGTAGATTTACCCTTTTCCCGCATGATTTCCATGATGAAGTTTATTTCGATCGAATTATTAAAAAGGAGCTACTTGAAAGGATTTTTTTTATAGTCACATCGTTCTGTTTTTATTAAGTATCAATCCGACGTGCGCAATAACTTTAGATTGAAACAAGCCTTTTACAATGTTGTCTTGAAAAGGGTCTAGGCTTTGTAAAAGCAGATAATACTTCCTGTTCAACAAAACCAATTCAATACGGTATAAAAGAGATCTACTTTTCATTGTTCAGTATTTATTGAATATTTACTAAACGATCAAATGTTACAGGGATAATTTCAAACAAACCATGTTTAGTGTTTTATTATATACTAGAACAAAAAAGATATGCAACCCCAATTTTTCATAATATTTTCGACAAACTATGTTTTTAATGGCTATTGAGTACATTTTTTAGCTCACCTGAGCAACATGCTCAAGGTGAGCTTTTGTGATCACCCTGTGTCCGGCGTGCGTCGTGCGTCGTGCGTCGTGCGTTGGAAGTCGTCAACAATTTCTTTTAACATCTTCTCCTCCTTAACCACTGGGCCAATCCTAACCAAACTTGGCAGCAATGTTCCCTGGGTGACCCTTTTTAAAACATGTTTTCAAATATTTGATTCGTCAAAAAATGAGGGCGGTGCAGGGCGGGGCTTATCAGACTTAGAGAAACTGTTAAATAATTCTTCAAAAATCTTCTTCTCCTTAACCATTGAGTCAATTTCTACCAAAATTGGCACAAATGTTCCTTTGGTGATCCTTTTCAAAACTTGTTTTCAAATTTTTGATTCGTCAAAAAATGTGGGCGTGGCAGGGCGGGGCTTATCAGACTTAGAGAAATTGTTAAATAATTCTTCAAAAATCTTCTTCTCCTTAACCATTGAGTCAATTTCTACCAAAGTTGGTAGAAATGTTTCTTGGGTGACCCTTTCCAAAACTTGTTTTCAAATTTTTGATTTATGAGAGAATGTAGGCGTGGCAGGGCGGGGCTTATCAGACTTAGAGAAATTGTTAAATAATTCTTCAAAAATCTTCTTTTCCTTAACCATCAAGTCAATTTTTACCAAAGTTGGCAGAAATGTTTCTTGGGTGACCCATTTCAAAACATATTTTCAAATTTTTGATTCCTCAAAAAACGTGGGCGTGGCAGGGTGGGGCTTATAAGACTTAGAGAAATTGTTAAATAATTCTTCAAAAATCTTCTTCTCCTTAACCATTCAGTCAATTTTTACCAAAATTGACAGAAATGTTCCTTGGGCAACCCTTTTCAAAAGTGGGTTTCAAATTTTTGATTCGTCAAAAAATGTGGGCGTGGCAGGGTGGGGCTTATCAGAATTTGAGAAATTGTTAAATAATTCTTTAAAAATCAAATGTTGATCCAATTTGTACCAATATTGGCTGGAATGTTTCTTGAGTGACTGTCTTCACTGTGTGTTGAGAAAATTTTGATTCGTCAAAAAATGAGGGCATGGCAGGGCGGGGCTTATCAGATTCAGAGAAATTGTTAAGTAATTCTTCAAAAATCTTCTTTTCCTTGACCAATGAGTCAATTTTTACTAAACTTGGCGGAAATGTTCCTTGGGTGACCCTTTGCAAAACTCGTTTTCAAATTTTTGATTCATCAAAAAATGTTGGCGTGGCAGGGCGGGGCTTATCAGACTTAGAGAAATCCTGAAAAAAATCTTTAAAAAAACAACCATCGGTCAAATTTGAACCAAACTTGGCAGATCTGTTTCTTGAGTGACTGGTTTCAATGTGTGTTCATGAATTTTTTTTATTTGTCAAAAAATGTAGGCCTGGCAGGGCGGGGCTTATCAGACTTGGAGAAATCATTAAACAATTCTTCTCCTTAAGTTTTCTTCTCCTTAACTGTTTGACCAAATTATGTTCCTTAAGTACCCCTTTTTATTTTTTTTACAAATATCTGATTGGTAAAAATGTGGGCATAGTAGGGTGGGACTTATTCGACTAGGAGACATGATAAGAAAAATCAACTGTTGGGCCAATTTGTACAAGGGATGTTGCTTGAGTGACTCTTTTTAACAATAGTATTGTTTGTGAATTTTTGATTTGTTAAAAAAATTGAGTGTGGCAGGGTAGGGCTTATCAGACTTCAAAAAATCATAAAGAAATTCTTCAAAAATCAATTATGGGGCCAATTTAAACCAAGTATAGCAAAATGTTCATTGAGCACTCTTTTCAAACACTTGGTTGTAATTTTTTAATAGGTTAATAAATGTTGATGAGGCAAGGAGGGGCTTATCACATTAAGCATATTAATGCTTGTAATGTTTCATTCGGATGTTTCAAAATTTAATTGTAAAAGTTAGATCTTGGTTATAAAAATCAAACTGGAACAGCACATGCTATTCAATATTAAAGATGTTACTACATGCAATATGATTGAATACTAATGTGACTTCATTGCATTCATTGGAAATTATGAAACTTTATTAACAATAATTTGATACGACTTATATATTTTGTATATCGTACATAATCAAATACAGGAAGAACTCAGGCACTCTTGTATTATTCCTGCCTCCATACGCATAAATATAGTGTAATTTTCATCAGATGTCGTAAATTCATCACGTGATAAATAGCAAATGGTTGAAAACTGATTATCCCATGTCGTGCTTTCTAAATGACTGCTATCAATGATTTTTCTTCAAACACAAGCTAAAACATAGACCAAAGATAGGCCAAAGCTTTTACACACTTCTCACTACACTACGCATAGTGGGGCTACGCGAAAACCAGCGCCAAACTGCAGTACGGATGTTGTTAGGTGGAAAAAGTCAAAATGTTGTCGCAAGATATTGATAGGGAAACAAATCGACACTTTTTCGACTGTATACGCTGTTGGCTCTCAATGGGAATACAATCGGTCGAGCATGGAGCGGACGGGCAAGAGATATGACGTCACGACAGGACCGTATCTTCAGGTAAACCCCACCTATTGGATAGGTTTAAAACTGCAACGGAGGACGCCAATAAATCGCATGGACTTCACAACATTCGAATATCGGCCCAAACTGATCGAAACAGATTGTGTTTTTCGACCTACATTATTTTTTTTGTAAAATTGTGTTGATCCCCGGTGTAAACTGGGTGTTTTCTTATTAATGGAAACAAGATTTTGTGAACTTTACGAGGCGAAATTGTATTGCTTTAAATGTATTACATTTTGTTTAAATCTGATTTGATGTCTTTGCGTAAGAAGGAATTGAAAAGTAAGTTGCGTTTATTTTTTTGTCTAGTATATATAACAAGCATAGATGTACCAGAACGAGTGACAGATAAAAGATAGGCTAGATCATTAAAATATGGATGTCAGGTTATTGATTTGAAATTAAAACCGTGTACTAAGATGAATTACTGATGGAGGACGACGTATCTATCACTGCCACATATATATACTAACCCAAACTGCCAACGCAACAAGATTTTTTGTTGTAACTTTTTAATAAGATATGATTAAGCAACGAAACTTCAGATTTCATTATTCTTTATAGTGATTTTATTGTCCACATAAAAAGAACGTAAGAATTGTTATGCTTCGCTGAACACAGAGTTCTTGGTTCAAAACCCTATATCCGCGCTGCATGTACAACAGTGCGTTTAATGAACCAGCGCAAGTGCAGTTTTGGAAAGTCACAAAATAACCCAAAAAGATTATTTAAAAAAATATGTCTGGCGATAGAAAAAATGCCGAAATTTAGCATTGCCCCGAACGGAGCAGGTGATTGGATTGCTCCTGGCCGACTGTGGTTACCCGGCCATTGGACTGTACGTGGTCTACGATAGCATGACTATAGCGGAAGTTTCAGCAAACCAGTATGTTCAATTAATTTTACTCATTAATCATGTCTGAATGTGTTAGACGTTCCATTTTGGGTTAATAATTCAATTTTTTTGTTATTTTCAAGGTTATTTACTTTTCTTGCTTACGTTTGTTTTGACGTTTCCGGTAATTTCTATGACATGCCAAGAGCCTTCAGAAGTCGTGTAACTAACAAGGTACAGGACAAGTTAAGAATCCAAAATCTCAGAGACTGGCTTCGGCTAGCAACAAAAAAGGCTGCTGCAACTGCTGGGAACCACTGTCGCCGTATAAGTGCACAGACACGTAACAGGTTACGTAAACATGGGTTCAGACCTCGACGTCCTTATGTGGGTCCCAATTCACTACCTATGCACACACGAGTCTGTCTCCAGTGCTGCAATGCCCAAAAGTGGTAATCTGACCACCTGAGCAAATATGGAACCTGCTTGACATGCGTTTACGTCAACGCCCAGTCCAATCAAAGACCTTGCGTCAAATGGGGCAAACATTAATTCAAGAGTGATAGAATATTCCTATAAACGTTTGTCGACGTTAGTTACGTTCGATGTCACAGAGATGTTGTGCTGTGTTCAATGCTACAGGAGAAGTCAATATCAACGAATTCACATTTTCAATAATCAAAATATTGTAATATAAAGTTCGTTTTGCGTTGGCTCTTTGGGTTAGTATAATTTATCGGGTTGATTAGGGGTGCGTTCCATTGCTGTTCCGAGTGTGCAGAACAGTCCGGTACTCAATGGAATGACACAGAATGACACAGAACAGGGTTCGGAACATGTTCTGATAGTACCCGGAGAATATGTGGTGCAAGCAGAACAGTGACGTCACTAGCACGACAACCTTCGATTAGAACTGTTAAGTGTTGAAATAAATCAATATTTCTAATCAAACTTTACAATTAAAATCAAATCATTTCAGCCAATATTGGTGAATTGTGCATTTTAAGACCTAAATGTGCAATACACAACACCCAGCAGGAGGTCAAAGTTTATTTTTTAGACTTTTAGACTGGCATGTGTTCTGTTCCGAGAGCATTCCATTCGGCATGACTTAAACAGAAAATTAGGAACAGTAACGGACAGCCCAATGGAACGCGCCCTAGGAGTATTAATTTTGTTACAACATGAATCCGTTTAAACATGCTTCGTGCAAGAAATCACGTGCTTAAATCCCGTGCGAATAGACGAGTTTTTAAACAGCATATAAAAACAACAGTTACCCCATTTTGTTGGACTATAGTCACAATTCGCTCAGTAAAACACAACTTAATTCATTTTCATAACAATGCGTACACAAAGTTCTAATTGGCCACTTTTTGAACTCGTTTTATTCAAAAATGGCTCAAACAGAAAACCTGAAATTTTGACATTTGTTTATCTATTTGATGAAGTTTTCGAACAAACAAATTATAACACCGATTGTTTTATTTTACATAAATTATTGGAGAAAAACACGTTTTGGTTAAGTGTGCACGTAAAACACGTGCGCTTTACAAAACTCGCAATGGTTAGACACAACATGTCCTACACAGCCTAGAACCTAGGAAAAACAGAAAACATTACCAAAATCAAGTATTGCGAATACGCTAGAGAGCTTGGCATGATCGAATCTTGCAGGTCAATTATCGGGGTATGTTGTCAATAAACTTTTCGACCATTCCTTCATTTAAATAACATGAATAATCTTCTATTATGGTTTCTAATGTCTTTAACAACAATTTTCAAGTTGTAAGAATTTTCAATCGTCCAATGGCTTTCGTGAAAAGGGCTGTTCCAGGAATTTCGAATGACCGGAAGTGGATATGTTAATATGACGCCTACAAAGCCGATTAACATCGGGTACCCTTTCTGCCCTTTAAATTGTTAGATTCAACAATAATCTGCTTGGAAACATTATCAGAGCATTTTGTGCGACCGGCCGAAAATTACCCATTTTCCGGCCATTTCCAAGCATATACGGAAACCATTCTTGTCAACGATATCATCCATGTGTCATTATTCGATAAGCACCCGCCACATATTGGCTTCAAACCACATTCAAAGCCTTCATTCCCACTGAAAATTTAATTTTAGCACCCGTTAAGCATATCGGGCTGAATTGGAGAGAGTTTAGACAACCACCCATGTAACGCAACGTTTTGGACGATCTGAATCGTTTTGCATCTCATGACTGGAAGAAAATCCCAAGGAAATACAACCTTATCTAGAAAGGATCATCAGAATTCAATGACAAGCCGTGATCAATGCTTCTTTTTAGAAACAAATGTCATTAACCACTGTTTGTGACTTTTCATTTGTAGGGGTGTTTATCTCATGCCGCTATATTGATAATTTATTGTAATAAGAAGTTATTGAAATTTTGTGTAAACCAAGAGAAATGAATATGCCATCTTATGATGTTAGACTAATTACGTTTTGAACAAAGTTGTTGTCTGTATTTCTCGAAATATGAGGTGGCCAATTAGAACTTTTGAGTAGTGTATGCATGTAACACAAATCGTTGAATGATATCGAGAGTTTACTTTGACTACCTAGGGTATTCCATCCATCATTAGATACCAAACGATTCGAAGTGCAACGGGCGTCTTTCATGACAAAGGAAATTGAAGAGGGTATCCCCGAGGAATACTATTATCTATATCCGTTGCCACAGGTGACGCCTGAAGTAGTACTAAGTATATGGTATCTAATGATGGATGGAATACAAGTCAAAGGTTCGTTTTTAATTTCATGATTGATAAAGGTAAGAATATGGCCTTGGGGAAGGACATTTGGTACGGGGGTATATAGCAGATAAATTTAAATCTGTGACATTAGCCATGATAAGTGACACCTAATTAAGCAATTCCATCCATCATTATATACATGTACGGCGAGTATATCCGGATTGTTCAACATGAGAACGCTGAAGATGGAGGCTGAAATGCACGACGTGTTTGGTATCTAATGATGGGCGGAACATGTAAATGACAGAATCGGTACTATACCACGGTAAATACTTATATACATATGAACTAAGTTTGTCTTATCATTTTGCACAGGAAGACAATTGTTTATTAAAATATATTTTGAGAAATTTGACCTTGAAAATGACCAGAGAGTTACGGTTCGTGTACACTGTACTTCTCCATAATGAGTTCTGTCCACCTTTGAAGTTTCATTATTCTAATTTGAATACTTTTTGTGTTATGATGCGGCATAATAATCTTAAAACCTTGGGGGACCGGTATTCCCTAAAATCTGTTATTGTAAAAGTTCCGAGCCATTTAGCGTCCTAAACAAGAGGACCATGATGGTCCTATATCGCTCACCTGAACCAAAATGATATGAGCATCACACTTGTTCAATTCAATAAATATTTATGACTTTAAGACCGAAAACGAACTTATGGTCAATAACCTTCTGAAAATCGAACTCATCAGAGATCTTGATTGATAAATAAGTGTAGATTCTAGAGTAAAAACAAGGTCAAAAAC
This sequence comes from Fragum sueziense, assembly GCA_963680895.1. Taxonomy (NCBI): domain Eukaryota; kingdom Metazoa; phylum Mollusca; class Bivalvia; order Cardiida; family Cardiidae; genus Fragum; species Fragum sueziense. Next base: position 47,282,624 of record OY804602.1, on the reverse strand, counting down.
GGCCAAATACGGCAATTTTATCAAATTCAAGGGCACATAACTCGACTTTCTGATCAAATCAGACTGAAAATCGAACTCATCCGAGATCGTATGGTCCCCAACATTGTGTTCAAGATTTGTTTTGATTGATCAGTAATTGTAGATGCTAGAGTATAAATAAGGTCGAAACCGGCCGAAAATGGCAATTTTGTAAAATTCAAGGGCAGGATACTCTCGACTTTCTAATCAAACACAACCAAGATCTTATGGTCCCCAATATTGTGTCCAAGTTTTGTCTTGATTGGTCAATAATTGTAGATTCTAAAGTATTAACAAGGTCGAAAACAGCCGAAAATGGCAATTTTGTCGAATTCAAGGGCACATAACTCTTGTCTTTCTGGTTAGATCAGACTGAAAATAAAACTCATCCGAGATCTTACGGTCTCTAACATTATGTCCAAGTTTTGTCTTGATTAATCAATAATTGTAGATTGAGTTTATTGGGGTTTTACGCCGTTTTCAACTGCCAGGGTCATATCGCCGCGACTTGAGAACCTACCCATGGATTCCTGTTGTTTCTCAAAACAGTACTACCACAGCATCCTTACCGAGCCTCCAGCTTCTCGCCCACTTAGGTTAACGATTTCAAACCCATTGCTGGGTGACAATTTTGTCAGAAAGGGTATTAGCCGCGGCCGGGTATCGAGTACCTCAAGGAACATTGCTGCCAAGTTTGCTTCAAATTGGCCCAATAATTGATTTTTAAAGAATATTTTCATTATTTCTCTAATGTAAATTAGACCCATCCTGCCAAGCCTTCACATTTCGACCAATCAAAAAATCGTGAACATTTTTCAAAAAAGGTCACCCAAGGATCAATTCTGCCAAGTTTGATAAAAAGTGGCCCAATGCTTATATATTAAGGAGAAAAAGATGTTTAAAGAAATTGTGAACGGACAGATGGACAGACGAACGACGGACGGTGAGTGACCACAATAGCTCACTTTGAGCACTTTAGGTGAGCTAAAAAGGGTAGCTACGACTTCTAATAGTTATCAATATTAATATAAAAACCCATTTTAAGTAAGTCTAATTACAGTCGACACTCGTTTTGTCGAAGTCAGAGGGGTCGTCAAAATACCTCGACATATCCGGAACTCGACTCATCCGATTTTGATCATTTTCGATGAAAATGATATTCAACCATTTTCGATGGGCATCATAATGTGTTTACGATTGAAATATAATAAAAAAAGGAATGAAATTGCTCGAAACGAGCAATTTCTATCCTTTTCCTACTAAATTTCAATGGCTGTATTTGTTTCGAAATAAATTTGATTTAACTTTTTGATAATCCATTGTTGAGGACGGGACATGTCTTTGACTTCGACTTAAGTGGAATTTCGACTTATACGATGTCGATATAACGAGTGTCGACTGTACATATATTTGCAAATTATGTCAACATATCAAATTAGTAAGAATATGCGCATAACGTAACACAGGAACAGCTACACTTAGAGACACTTTTAACGCAACACTTACATTTGGGCAAGTTTAAAAAAAATGTGACCATTCACTTTTTACATGCCACGGCTCTTACAGAGAAACATATTCAACCCAATCAAAACTTAAAAGATGTGATATTGTCTCTATATACTGGGTGCCAAGTTTAAAGAAAATCGCTTCACAAATAAAAAAGATATGTCATTAAAACATGTCAAAAATGTCAGGAGTGAAACGTTTTTGTGTGACACTTAACACTTGTACCAAATTTCTACGCTATGGTAAATAAAAGACAGTGACAGGATACTACAATAAGCACTTGTAATTCATAAAACAACATGTGCATCATCATCTTAAAATTACCTTTTCATCTTATCTTCACTGGTTTAGGATGTGGAGCCTGTTTTATACAATACCCCTCGGAATTTTATGTCAGGAGTGAAACACTTTTTTATTTCAAAATGTGTTCTCATTTTTGTCTATTCAGCCAGAAATCTACCACTCAAATTTTTTTTACAAAGCCATCAACCTTGTGGACATTCTGCACTCTACTATTTAGTGATTTGTGTGTTACAATTTCTCATATTGTGCAATATATATGCTGTCAGGAGTGAAACGCTTTTTTGGTGTCATTTTGCAAGATTGTGCACACAATTGTAGCTAAAAGGTAGTGAACATGAATTTAAAATATACTTTGGGCACTGCTTAACCATTTAGAATAGTTTTTAGCCACCCTAATTAAGAAATCTGGATGATATTCTGTAAAATTAGCTGTTATTCTTAACATTTAAATGTCACACTATGGTCACATTTTTTTAAACCTGCCCATTTTTGGTAATTACTTTAAATTCAATGAACCATTATTTTCAACAAAATGAGCCGGGATCTGGAAAAACGTCCCTTATAGCATTTTTCAAAATTGAGTTTCAAGATCAACCTGTTGTCAAATGGAGTCCAATATGCACCAATGCTGCTCTCTTTAAGTTACTACATGTCATGAAGAAGCTATTAGAGAACAATATGGATCCTGATCAGACTGTGCGTAGGCACAGGCTGATCTGGATCTATGTTGGGCTCAAAAGCCTTAAGGGACGTTTTTCCAGATCCTGGCTCAAATATAATTCATTCATATTTGCTTTATATCTGTAATTTACAAAAAGAAATATTAAGAAGAAATTATTAAGTTTGCAGGTCATATATAATATGACTAGAAAACAAAAAGCCACAATAAAGCCACGCCAGCTGATAACGTAAATCCAAGTTATTTATGAAATAAATTTCCCACAGTCAGCTAATATTCTATGCGCCCGCCGTGGGCCTGAATGACACGAAGACACCTCATTGTCAATCTATACTGAACCTCAGAAATAACGCACCACTTTTTCTTGTTTTATATTTTTTCAACAAAATCATTAACTTTATTGACACGGTATCATTCGGTATCCGCCGGACCCTAGGTATGCACACAACACACTCTGAAGCATAAATCCCATTCATCCGTGACTCTAGCCGTCCAATCTTGGCAAACAGGTTTTTGCACATGCCGCAGTATTGACCTCGTGCACGAACCAGCTTATCGGTTTATAGGGTACATGTAGTCGGTAAGAGAAAGAAAACATCCAAACATTTCATCGGTCGGAAGTTTTTGATGTTTCAAACAATGCCAATACTTTCCACTGGCGAACGTAATATTGCTATTTGGATGTTGGAGGCAGTGATGACATCAAGGGCTATTGCACACATGTTGGGATTTCATTACAAGAATATTGGGCGGCTTACAGAACGTTTCCAACAAACTGTTACACTGCTGGGCATGCCCGGGAAGAGGTGCGCCAAAGGTCCCAACTGCAGCTCAAAACAGGCACACATGTTCAAGTGCAAAGTGATAAAGGAGACTGGGTAGTCATGCCAACTACCAGAATCCCAAATGTGATTAGTTTGATGCGTCGACGAAGCACAGACTGTTTTGCTTTGCAAAGTGGTCTCACGCAGTTCTGACTTTGTGATTTTCACTCTAGAGGGCAGTCAAGTTTGCGCGTTTATCACGCTTGACTGCTTTAATGTAGCGAAATAATTTTTTTGACCAGAAACGAAAAAAGTGATAACAGTTCGGGCTGTGGTTATGTAGTTTGAAAAAGTAACACAATAAAAAAGTTATAGTGAAAAATGTAAGTAGTGCGTTATTTCTGAGGTTCAGTATACAACTGATGATGTACCTTTGTGGAATGTTTATCCATTCGTCCATAAGCACCTGTTCCAATTGTTGAACATTTCTTGGAGCAAAAAGGCGAAAAACTATTCTCTTTGGTATTTCATTCTCTACGGTAATACATTTTATGATTTTTTGCAATGCTGACACGCACAAAACATTATTTCTAAAACAAAATAGGTGCACCTGAATTATAATATTGGTTTGCATGTGCAAACATGTTATCTAATCTCATGGAGCACGGATTCGATATATGATTTTGATTTGGTGTCGCTGCTTTGACGCTACTGAATCTTCAATCGTGTTGCGATTTTGTGACTTTTCATATTCGAGTCTTAGAAAATTACTTGAATATTTCTTACGTTTGGATCAAGCATTTCTAACGAAAATTACAGAAAACGTGTAAACGTAATTGATTTATTTTTGTTGAAAATTTTATAAAATATACTGCAATATTTTTCATTTGTGATGAAAAATGTAAGTGTTGCGTTAGAAGTGTCTCTAAGTGTATGGCAAATATCTTTCAGAACATTTTTCTAAACTTGCGGCAAAACGTCATGAAAATGGCAAGATGGCGTGTTGTTGGTCTGACTGAGTGTACAAGTCAGATATGTTTGTGTCTTCTTTTACAATTTTAATCTCCCATCCCCAGCGATCGCTTTCTCCATGTTGAAATTGAATTAACCGCTTGCCTATAAGATTATTTTAAAAAAAGTTTATTGTAAAATATATGTCATTATTGTAAAGACACTTAAGTTAATAAAGCAATTTATCGAATTACATTAAAAATCTCACAATCAAAAGAAATTATCTTTCGTACCTTTGCTGAAGAAAATAAGATACATAAATATTGAACTAGAAATAGACAAATCGAATGTTGACATAAATCCTCTTTAATTCTCAAATGATTTTGTTACTATTGTACTTTACCATATCCTTAATGAGTACAACTTGCCATTTCGACAATTAGAACTTGTAAAGGATTTAAAGTTAAGATTCAGTTTTGGGTAGTAAATTCACAAATGTCAATATTTGATATGCCTTTTTGGAGAATCTTCATATCGAAATTATATACCTTTTCATGTAAATTAACTTCCTGCTTAAGAGAACAAAATCGATAAAGTTAAACAGGTTTGTATTTATTTTCTTATTATTTGACTTAAAATTAACAAATAAACAACTAACAATATTTGTTTAAACAATTCTTTAAATTCCCAATTTTTCGAGGTTCGTTTATTTCGACCAAAGTCAAAACATTCAGTTTTTTTTTCGTTTAAGTTTAGTATATAGACAGGTTCGAACTTGTCGTAGAATCTCGCGGTTCGTAAGGCTTTCATTTTTAAAAGATAATCATATTTCATTAGACCCTTTACTCAACTGTAATGGCAATGTATTTAAAAGACACTAACTTTCCATTATGTACATGTATATGTGACAACAAAGCCACGAAAGTATCCTAGGCCAAACTTCCAACGCAACACTTAATTTAAACAAATATATCTCGTTTTTTTTACCGAATGAAATTTATTTCATATAACAACAACCCCAACAATTGTTAACAAAACACACAATTCAAAACTAACTTAAAAACTCTCTGTACTGTTCTAGATCACATTAAAGTGACATTTCAGAATTATTTTTACATAAATTTCACTTTAATTCTATCTGAAAGAGCATTTTTTCTTATGAAAATTCTGAAAATTTCAAGTCAAAATATTGAACCGTTTACAAGAAATATATATTCTTGTGCTAAAATTAAACAAATTGTTGTGGACAGCAGTTCAGATTTATATAGTATTTGTTGTTTCTGTCCCAACTTTGAAGGCGTATTTTCGCTTATAAATAACACCTTCAAAGAACTGATAGCATTTCTAGGCATTAGAATGACCAATCTTTGCATCAAGACATACTTTCAAAAAATGAAATAAACGTGAAATGTCACTTTAAAACGTTGGTGTCGGCAAAGTAAATTTCACAGTTTTAATAACGTGTATATCCAGCTGATTTCACTACAGCAATGCAACGCATTTCTCATCAAGCCAATCACTGAGAAATTGTACATTGTCTCGGGCTACTTATGGCCGGACGCCGTCTCGTTGAAGTATGACGTTACCTTCATGTCCGTTTACGGTACCACGACGTTAGAACTGAGCACAGGGTCTTTCTATTGCTGACCGTTAAGGTAGCCTGGAATAACGACAGTCTAACTTTCCCATCATGGATAATACAACACCATACCATCACAGTTTTTTTCAGAAAAAGAAAATTAAGAGATTTATTGTCACCTGCTTTCCAGATTCGGCACGGTGGATGGGGGCACAGTTGAGTGTACTGGCTACACGTCTTTAGACACCTGTCTCTGGCGTCAATATTGGCGTCTTTTTCAAGATTTATTTATGTAACGATCGCGTTGAAATGAAGACCAGGCTTATAACAACGTACAATGACGAAGTGGTTTCCGTGGATAATCCCGTGCTGCACGTGCAGGTCAATTTGAATGATTTAATTTTTTGGTCATATCTCCAACAAACGGTGACAGAGTTCATGCAAATGTTAACGTGTTTAATCTAACTCGCCAAAAAAATCTTAAAGTGTAATTTCATATTAATATCCATAAGATATATCTAGAAAAATAGTGTTGGCGTTTGTTTGAAGTTTGGACAAGTATATATATACTGAGCAAAAATGAAAACTTTAGACCTACATTGCTTGTCATATTTCTTCTAAATACAACAAGTAAATAAATCAAATGAATGTGCTTCGCATTGTTCATTGACTTGGTTTGCCAAACACTAAACGTTTTGTTGATCTTAATCACAGGGAAGAAAAACGGATTCTTTTAGTGTGACAGGGGTCCGTTTTTTCAGGTGAACAATTTGAACAGAATAATCCGAGCAGAAGAACTCAAACCATGTCAGACTTTACGGAATGGTAGTCTGATAAGTTATCAGTCAGAAAATGTAAAGGAGCTTGCATAACATTGTTTGAGCTTTTAAAAAATGATGTTTGAAAAGCAGAATTTTCATTATGTTGCAAAGCTTGAAAATTTTACAATGCAATCTCCATAGGAAATTGAAATCGCTATTGCATGAACATCTGGGAAAATCCTAGTCGAAAAAGGGTTCAGAAATCCCCTGTAAAGCCTGCATGATGTTTTAAAAAAAACAATCGAAAACCGTGATAAATTTATGAATATCAAACATTTTAAATTCCCAATTTGTTTATGTAAAAGGGAGGTAATTCACAAAATTGACAAATTAGACCTTTATTTTAGAGATTGCTACTAGTGATAAGAAATATTTTTTGTGTTTTTTTGGCAACGCAGATACGGCAAATTCCAAAAAAAATAATGAATAGTTTCCTGCGCATGCGCATATGTGACATTAGATGTAATTAGGTCTAAACGCATCAAGGGCCGTAACTCTGACATTAAAGGACACAATGCAATGAGACTTCGACAAAACGATTGCTGAAAGCCTGGGAAATAACGTCAAAATATATATCAGGCTTTTTGTTTGATAGTTTTCCAGAAACAAGAAATCTTGAAGTGTAAAGTTTTCATTTTTGTTCAGTATACATGTAGTCCACCACAGCTATAAATTAAGCCGGGTAACCAACAATAATGGAACAATAAAAACACATTGAATATTGACCTTCAGTACAATAATCACAACAATAACTGTCTTTCTCACAAATTCATCAAAGTGACATTTCACAGATATCTTTCATAAATTTTACTTTTATTTCATCTGAAAGAGCATAAATATATTTTTTTATGAAAATTCTGAAACTTTTAAGCCAAACTATTGAGCCGTTTACGAGAAATGTGCCTTTTGTTATCAAATTAAACAAATTGATGTATACAGCAGTTCAGATTTATATTAATTTGCCATTTCTGACTTTGACTTTGAAGGCGTGTTTTTCGCATATCAGCGATAACTTTAAAAACTGATAGCTTTTATACTCACAAGAATAACAAATCTTAGCGTCAAGACATATTCTAAAAATGACACGGGAATTGTAATCTCTGTAAAGGGACAATATTTTTGTCTGATGACGTTTTCTTGAAACCTTTAAGACTGGTCCTTTGTTAAATTATCCATTTCGCGTTAAGATCCTCTAACCATCATTTCTACCCACCATTAGATACCAAACCCTTCCTGTATCTTCGGGCGGATAACATGGAAATTGACGCGGGTATGTCTCATTATTTTCTGTTGTCAATGATGACGCCAAAAGATGCACCAAGTGTTTGGTATCTAATGATGCGTTGTAACCCTTAAATGGTCTAACGATATTTGACTTTTTTCTTTCGACGCAGCATTACATATTTTAAACAAGATCAATTTATGTTTATGGATCTTTGAGAATAAGGGCAAATCTATGAAATACACAAAAACTAAATTGATTTTAACGAAATATATCTTTTGTTTTTGCTTTGTGTTTACTTACCTTCTGATCAGTTAATAACCGGTGTCCACCCCAGTCGCCATGGCATCCACAATTAAAAGATATTATTTTCCTTCAATAGGCAATATTCAACCAAATCTCACGGAATTCGATCAACCGTTATAGATATTTTCCTTTGGGTATCCTATTTCAAAATACTTCAAAGAATTGGGATCTGAGACAGAATGGAGGTACGAAGTAGGTAACAATTAGTCACAAATTCTGATTTTATTCTAGGGATTGTAATATCACGGGTGGTAAACTTTGGAACGACCTCCAAAAAGAGGTAGTGAATTTCTGTTCCCAAAGAACATCCGAAAACTCGCGAGGTCGGTCCAATGGCTAAATACGTGTAAACAAAGGTAGGTGTCGGTGGTTCTTTCGATTGTTTTCTAGGTTTCTAGCGAAAAATGGATAATTATGGCAATGCTATGTCGTGTAAAAATGACTTCTCGACGCATACGGACCAAAACTGCGGTCGAAACCGAAGTAATTTCTGCTGGATCGTTTTTAAAAGTTCGAACACGATGTTGCTTTTTCACAACAGTTTGTCAGCAACTGTCACCTTTTTGCATAATTTGTGGTTTTCTGCGAAGAATACAGCCCCGGTACGCTCGCCCTGGGGAAACGAGCACTCTGTAATACATATCCTGTTAAAAATGGCAACGGGGCGCATTATTTACGAAAATTAATGAGAAAATTCCAGTAGAGGTCGTTTCAATAAGGTGGAGCTTGTTCCAATTTGAATGAGATCGTTCCCAGTGCCCTCCTCCTTTTATACAATGAAATTAATATCTGTGATATCAGACCAGCCAAACTCAGACAAAATGATGGCGTTTGAAATATCAGAATAATCGTCATATCAAAGACGTCGTTTTGTCTTGTGTGGTGAATTTGTTTTTACATGAAAGTCTGCCTTTGATGTTTCTTAAACTCTACGCATGGATCTCTTGAAATGCATTTTAGCTCACCTGAGCATAAAGTGTTCGAGGTGAGCTATTGTGGTCTTTTTTGTCCGTCGTCCGTTTGTCCATCCGTCTGTCTGTCTGTCCGTCTACACTCTAGCATCCACAAGCTTTATAAGCCAATCTTTTAAACAAACTTGGTCAAAATAATGATGGTCGTAAGTTCTTGGATGAGTTCGATTGTGTGCCTGATCGAACCAGAATGTACTGAGTTATCTGCCTTTGAATGTCAAAAAGGCTGTTTTTGACTTTGTTAACACTCTAGCGTCTACAAATATTGACCAATCAAGACAAGACTTGGACAGAAAAGTTGATGATAATAATATCTTGGGCAGGTTTGATTTTCAGCCTGATGAAAAATGCACATCTGGAGTTATCTGCCCATGATTTTTAGAAAATTGCGATTTTTGACCATGTTTTCGCTCTCGCATCACCAAATATTTATCAATCAACACAAAACTTGGACAGAATATTGTTGAACATAAGATCTTGCTTAGGTTAACTTTTCAGTCTGATCAGACTAATGCATCTTGAGTTATCTGCCCTCGAATTTGACAAAATTGCGATTTTCGACTTTACTTTCACTCGTCATCATTCACAGTTTCTTTCAATCAAAATTAAATCCAAAGAAATAAGATCTTAAGAGAATAAGATATTATTTAAAAGAAAATTTAAGCCTAATCAGAATGCATCTAGAGTTATCTGCCTTTGATTTTGACAAAATTGCCATTTTCGACTTTGTTTTCACTAGTCTAGCAACCACACAATATTCGACCATGTTTTCTCTCTAGCATCCACAAATATTTTTCAATAAAAAAAAAAAAAAACTTGGACGGAATATTGTTGACCATAAGATCTTGCATAGGTAAAACTTTCATCCTGATCAGAATGATGCATCTTGAGTTATCTGTCCTCGAATTTGACAAAACTGCAATTTTCGACTTTTACTTTCACTCTTCAGCATCACAGTTTCTTCGAACCCATCATAGAACTTGCAACCATTTTGACCAAGTTTGGTTAAGATTAGCTTATGTTTGTGGATGCTAGAGTGTAGACGGACAGACAGATAGACGTATGGACAAACGGACGAAAGACAAAAAGTGACCACAATAGCTCACATCGAACACCACACCACACAAGACAAAACGATGCCTCTGATAAACTTAAACTTAAGCTGTCTATATTTGATTACACGCAAGCTATGTTTTGTAGTCCAGAGCAGTTTATGAACAGTGAGGGAAAATATTGAGAGAAAAGGAGAAATTTCCGATATTTATCAATTTCCCTTTCTATGCTCTAATTGGCAAACTATTTACTTTATGTAAAAACAGAGAATTAAAATTTGTGAAATTTGTTTTCAACTGTTTCTTGAAACTTTCAATCGTTTCACAGGATTTATACTGGCTGGAAGATTATTCCAAAGTTTTGTTCCTATTGTGTCGAAACTTATGTCACTGAACGTTTTTTTGCTATTAAAGGGAACTTGGTAACATTTGTCACTAGAATGTGACGATCTCAGTTCACATCCGCTCACGCCCGCTCGGTTTGGCCAAAAGCAGTTCCGTTAATTATGTCGGAGCACGTCTAGCGGAGCACTTGTATAATATTTATACGTAAACGTCAAAATTTTAAACGTTATTCTGGCCTTAATTGGTAGCCAGTGTAAGTCGTCCAGAGCCTGTCTAGAACTATCCATCTTTCTACGGTTCAACACCAGTTTGGCGCACATATTCTGTATCATCTGTAGTTTACACAATTCAGTTTGAGAGATTCCGTGTAAAATTCCATTGCAATAGTCCAGATGGGAAATGACCAATGACAGTACAAGGATTTCAGTGGCTTTCTTTGTGAGATACTTCCTAATGCATTAATTTGATTTTGAAATAGTTCAACATTGCCACACTGCATTTCTTTTCACATGTTCCTTAAAATTGAGAGTTTCATCCAAAAATGCACCTAAATACCTAATACAATTCTGTAATTTAATTTGATCACCTGCAACATCATTTGATTTAGTGTAACACTTGTGCAATTTATGTCGACTACCAAACATGATAAATTCAGTCTTCGGTGCATTCATTTTGTTTCGATTCATACAGTCATTAATCACAAGCGCGCGTTGCTCAAGATCTTTCATATCCATTTTTTTCAAGGTCAGAATCAGGATTTGTATTTCTTCGCTCTTCCATGGATGGTTTAAAACGTCAGGCGCTAATCCATACACAGAGACTAATTGTGAAATCACGTCAAATATAGTCCCAGCATAGGTTAGAAAAAGCCAAGGACCTAGACAACTACCGATAATTCTGATATTTCAAACGCCTTCATTTTTCTGCGTTTGGCTGGTCTGATATCACAGATATTAATTTCATTGTACATGTATAAAACAGAAGAACACTGGGAACGATCTCATTCAAATTGGAACAAGCTCCACCTTATTGGAACGACCTCTACTGGAATTTTCTCAATAATTTTCTTAAATAATGCGCCCCGTTGCCAATTTTTAACAGGATATGTAATACAGAGTGCTCGTTTCCCCAGGGCGAGCGTACCGGGGCTGTATTCTTCGCAGAAAACCACAAATTATGCAAAAAGGTGACAGTTGTTGACAAACTGTTGTGATAAAACAACATCGTGTTCGAACTTTTAAAAACGATCCAGCGGAAATTACTTCGGTTTCGACCGCAGTTTTGGTCCGTATGCGTCGAGAAGTCATTTTTACACGACATAGCATTGCCATAATTATCCATTTTTCGCTAGAAACCTAGAAAACAATCGAAAGAACCACCGACACCTACCTTTGTTTACACGTATTTAGCCATTGGACCGAACTCGCGAGTTCCCGGATGTTCTTTGGGAACAGAAATTCACTACCTCTTTTTGGAGGTCGTTCCAAAGTTTACCACCCGTGAATATTAGGCAATTCTTTACCACAATTGAACGGAATGTTAAAAGCGGGTAAGGTCTGGAAAAAACTAAGTAACTAGGTAAATTTAATAAAAACATGTATTTGCTAAGAATGTTCTATTAGAGTCAATATCTTTCAGAATGATATATTTCATGCTAGTTTCTAGGGCATACAGAAAGCAGGTTATGCCATGATAAAACTTAAATAATCTTCTTTTTGGTCAAGATGTTTTATACCTAGCTAAATCATAGTTATTTTTTTCAAAATGTTTTTTTTTCTCAAAAGGTCAAATCCTAGAAAAATATTGTTTGTATTTTGTTATTTATTTGCTATATGTATTACAGCTTTTACTCGACCATTTCAAATTTTGCAAAAATGTTAATCATGATAACATCTAGGTCATAAAAAAAGAAACAATCAGTTCAAAAATAAGATAACTAGGTCAGGTGATATAAAAACATTTTAAACTTTTGAGTTCTCTACTTTCACTCAATTATTGTCAAAAGCACTAAAACAGGGCTTTATCATGTCTCATTACTAAGACCGTTAGAACTTTGAAATTCCTAAAGCATTATATATCAAGATCCTCTAAGGTGATCGATGCATTGTCATCTTTGTCCTCTTGATTATATTTTCATATTAATCTATTGATTAGGAAATATGCTCGTCGGTGCCATAGACTTGGGTACCTCCAACTCTGGATGGGCATTCTCGTTCACACACGAGTTTAAAGACAACCCGACAAAGGCATCTATTAAGCACTGGTATGGGGGTAAGCTTGTCACGGAGAAAGCACCGACAGTCGCACTGATTTCACCAGATGGTAAGGAATTGGTAGCTTTTGGATATGAAGCGGAAAACCGATACACAACACTGTTAGAAAATGGGGAACACGAAGAATACTACTATTTCAAAGAATTCAAGATGGCTCTGAACAAGAAATTAGATCAGGTATTTGTGATATTACCACAGTGAATTTTAAGAGACATTAGCTTGTTTATTACAAAAGAAACATTGTTATCTTTAGTAACAAAACGTCCAATTATTTAAGAGTATTTTATTTTTAGTGAAAAAACCAACTAATTCTTATATTGGATCTTACATGAAATATGTAAATTAAACATGTTGAATGAAACAAAAATCCCCAAGAATGTTGTACAATATCTAATGGTGGTTTTGGTAACGTACTTGAAATTGAAGAGCTGCTAAGTGTTTCAAAATACAATATACCAAGTTGCATCAACACAAGAGTTCTCGAAACAAGCTGAAGTAGCAACAGATAAGATCATCTTTTTAGGAAAAGTATCATTCAGAAATATCATCACATCAATTAATTGATATGCAATGCGTATTATAAAGCATATATGCACACTTTTAACATTTATTTGATACAGGGGTTGAATAGACATATAACCATAGAAGATTGCAGGAATAAGTCTTTACCGGCCATGAGGGTGTTTTCACTCACGATTGCATACCTTGTTAAGGACATGGTATCACAAGGCAATGATAGAATAGCTGGAGGAATCCAAAAAGCCGACGTACACTGGGTGTTAACAGTACCGGCTATCTGGACAGATTCGGCAAAACAGTTTATGATGGAAGCTGCCATTCAGGTAACTCTTTTTATCTAAGCTGAGCACGATAGTGCTCATGGTGACGAATTGTGATTCCGTTGTGTCCGGCGTGCGTCGTCCGTAAGCTTTAGTCTTGTGTGCACTCGAGAGGCCACAGATTTTGTTCTATCAACCTGCAATTAGGTCACAACGATTGTCCTAATAAAATCTCGAACAATTACGAAATTGGGTTATCTGAGGTAAAAAAAAACTAGGTCACTAGGTCAAATTTTAGAAAAAACTTGTGCGCTCTCTAGAGTTTTAACTTTCTGCCCAATCAAGCTGTAAATTGGTCAATATGATTATCTTGAAAAAGTCTCGGGCAAGTAAGAAATTGGGTAATCTGGAGTCATAAATTAGAGCACGGGGTCAAATCTTAGAAAAGACTTGTGTGCACTCTAGAGTCCTCATTTTCTACCCATTGAAGCTTATAATTGGTCAGAATAATTATCTTGATTGCATCTTGGACCAGGTCGCAGCTCGGTCATCTGGGTTCATAAACTAGGTCACATGGTCAAATCTTACAAAACCTTGTGTGCACTCTAGAGACTGCATTTTCTGTCCTATCAAGGTGAATATTGCTCAGAATGATTATCTTAATAAAATCTCGAAGAATTTTTAAATTGGGTCATCTGGGTTCATACAGTAGGTCACAAGGTCAAATCTTAGAATAACCTTGTGAGCAATCTAGAGGCTTTATTTTCTGCCAATCAGGATGAAAATGGTCAGATTTGTAATCTTGATAAAATATTGGACAAGTTTGGAATTGGGTCATCTGAGGTTATACACTAGGTCACAAGGTCAAGTCTTAGAAAAACTTTTGTGCACTCCACAGGCCTCACTTTTAGCCCAATCAACCTGAAAATTGATCAGAATGATAATCTTGATACAATCTCAGACTAGCTCGAAATTGGGTCATCTTCGTTCATAAATAGGTCACATTGTCAAATTTTAGAAAAACCTTATGTGCATTCTAGAGGCTTCATTTTCTGCCCAATCAAGCTGAAAATTGGTCAGTTTGATTATTTTGATAAAATCCTGGACAAGATTTGAAAATGGGTCATCTGGGGACATGAACAAGGTCATGGGGTCAAATCTTAGAAAAACCTTGAATGCACTCTCGATGTCTCATTTTCTGCCCAATCAACATGAAAACTGGGAAGAATGATTATCTTGATAAAATTGCCTGACAAGTCCGAAAGTGGTTATCTGGCGGGAATAGACTAGGTCATATAGTCATATCTTAGAAAGGCATTGTGTGCACTGTGGTTGCCCCAATTTCTACCAAATCAACTTGAAAATTCACCAGAATGATTATCTTGATAAAATATTGGACAAATTCAAAATTGGCTCATCTGGGGTAATAATCTTAGCCATGGGGTCAAATCTTAGAAAAAACTTTATGTGCTCTCTTAAGGCCACAGTTTCTGCCGAATGATCATGAAATTCAGTTACAATGATTGTTTTGATGAAATCTCAGACATCTTGGAAATTGAGTCATCTGTGGTCAAGAACAAGGTCACGGGGTCAATTTTTAGAAAAACATTGTGTCCCATTTTTTAGCCGAATCAATCTCAAAATTAATCAGAATGATCATCTTAATAAAATATTATACAATTAAGTGATTTTCTCATCTGGGATCATAAATTAGGTCATGGGGTGGAATCTTACAAAAATCTTGTGTGTCCTCAAGAGGTCTCAGCTTTTGTCCAATTGATTTGTATTTTGGTAAGATCGATTCTTTCTATGAAATCTCAGACAATTTTAAGATTGGATAAGATGGGCTCAAAAACTTTTTCACGGGGTCAAATCTTAGAAAAACTGTATGCGCTTTTTAAAAGCCACAGCTGTATCCTCATGGATCTTGCTCAGAATTTTTGTTCGAATCATACCACAAACAAGTTTGAATATGGGTCACTTGGGATCTTCAACTAGTAATTCATATCAAATTTAGTAAAACTGTGTTAAGAGGCTAGCTAAATCATTTACAGAAAGCTATTATCTCAGGTGAGCGCTTCAGGGACAATTTCCCCCTTGTTCATGTTTAGTTTAAACAACAAGCTATCACAAGGCAGTGATCAAAGGACTGGAGAGATCCAACATGACGAGTTGACTGTACCGGCCATCTGTACAGATTCCGCTAAACTGTTTATGACGGAGGCGGCCATTCAGGTAATGGTTACATATCTAGTTAGCAATCGCATATTAGCCGAACGTCATGGTATCACAAGGTAGTGATCGAATAGTCAGAGGAATCGAACACGATTTCATACTTTGGGCGTTGGTTGTGCCTGCAATCTGGACAGGTTCAGCTAAACAGTTTATGACTGAACCAGCTGTTGAGGTACAGTGTACAGTTCGCGTGTTTTTGCCCATCGCGATCAAAAAAGAATTCGGGTGGAAAATCGCGCTGATTGTCCATCGCGTTTTTCCACTCACATTCTCCGCGCATCCCCGCGATCGCGGTGGCTGGGTGGAAAATCGCGGTGATCATCGCGAAAGAGTGGAAATGCCATGTGTAGTCTAAGCTCGTCCACTCCTAACAGCGTGATGTACGAGTGGAAAATTGCGGTGGTTAATCGCGGTGATTCCGCACGCGAATTTGGGTGAAAATGAACTTAATAAATAACTCGAATTCACCCGAACTGGAATCGCGGTGATGCGTGAAAATAGGCAAAAACCACGCGGGTTGTACTGCAACTTCTATTACTTGTGATATTATTAATGAAAATACAGTTTGGCGAAATTGTATGTAAATAACATTCTTTATTTGAAATTTACACGTATTATAAAACGTAAAGACAACGGGTCAATACGATTTCGTAGACAATACCTTAGCATTTGTTCAATTAAACACTAACATGATTTATTTTACTAAGAAATTGTGGCCAAATATCTGCCACTTCTCTTGTTTTTTTATTATATATTTTCAAATATTTTGAAGCATTTCAGTATTCAAGAAAAATAGTCGCTTGGAATGTTTCCGCAATAACAGCTCGTTCGACGTATCCCCCTAAATTAAGGGACTAGGGCCCTTTCCCATTACCATAAAAGTGACCAACTTTATTTCTGCAAAATCATTATATATTAGACAGCAGTTATATTTTGTTTTGTGTTATCTCAAAGTATACATTGTTTATTGTTCAATACAGGCTGGGATATCAGAAAAAAAGTTGTCCATCGTCCTTGAGCCAGAAGCTGCGTCTATTTACTGTCGAAATCTTCCACTTGAAGCGACAGCTACAGCTTCAGAAACGGCAGAATTTAAAGTTGGAACTAAATATATAGTGGTCGATGCTGGCGGTAAGTATTTAAACAAGAGGACCATGATGGTCCTATATCGCTCACCTGAACCAAAATGATGTGAGCAACATTTTTGTTCAATTCAATTGATATTTATGACTTTAAGACTGAAAACGAACTTATGATCAATAACATTGTGAAAATCATCCGAGATGTAACGGTGCCTAAACATTGTGTCTTGAATGATAAATAATTGTATATTCTAGAGTATAAACAAGGTCGAAAACGGCATTTTATCAAATTCAAGGGCACATAACTCTCGACTTTCTGATCAGATCCAATTGAAAATCCAACTCATCCAAGGTCTTATGGTCCCTAACAATGTGTCTAAAGTTTGTTTTGATTGGTCAATAGTTGTAGATTCTAGAGTGTAAACAAGGTCAAAAACAGCCAAAAACAGCAATTTTGTCAAATTCAAGGGTATGTAACTCTCGATTTTCTGATCAGATCAGACTGGAAATCAATCTGAACCGAGATCGTATGGTCCTTAACATTGTGTCCAAGCTTTGTCTTGATTGATCGATAATTGTAGATTCTAGAGTGTAAACACGATCGAAAACAGCCGAAAATGGCAATTTCGTCAAATTCAGGGGCACATTACTCTGGACATTCTGATCAGATAAAAATGAAAATCAAGCTCATACCAGATCTTATGGTACCCAACATTGTGTCCAAGTTTTGTCTTCATCGATTTATAATTGTAGATTCTAGAGTGTAAACAAGGTGAAAAAACGGCCGAAAATGACAATTTTGTCAAATTCAAGGGCAACGTTACTCTTGATTTTCTGATCAGATCAGACTTAAAATCGAACTCATCCAAGATCTTATGGTCCCCAACATTATGTCCAAGTTTTGTCTTGATTGATAAATAATTGTAGATTCTAAAGTGTTAACAAGGTCAAAACCAGCCGAATATAGCAATTTTGTCAAATTCAAGGGCACGTAACTCTGGACTTTCTGATCAGATCATACTGAAAATCTAACTCATCCAAGATCTTATTGTCTCCAACATTTTGTCCAAGTTTTCTTTTGATTGATCAATAATTGTAGATGCTAGAGTGTAAACAAAGTCAAAAACAGCATTTTTTGACATTCAGGGGCAGATAACTCAGCAACTTCTGGTCCGATCTGGCCCATAATCAAACTCATCCGAGAACTTATAACCATACTTGTTTTGACAAAGTTTGATCAAGATTGATTAATATTTGTGGATGCTAGAGCGTAAACACCAACTTGTGGACGGACAGACAGACGGACAGACGGACGGACGGACGGACGACGGACAAAAAGTGATCACAATAGCTCACCTTGAGCACTTTGTGCTCAGGTGAGCTTAAAAGCAAAAACAGTTTAAAGGAAATAATTAGCGATTAACAATGCATTTTCAACAGAAATTTCGCTTATCTCCTTGGTCACACATTTTAAATCAGTCAACGCACTTTCTGGGCAAGCCGTCAATAATTAAAATCTTTGATTTGGTCTTATATAGTGTAAAGGTCAAACAGGTATTTTATATTCAAAAAGAGTAAATTTTGCTGGAACATATTCGGTACTCATTTATCTTTCTCAGGTGGTACGGTTGACATAACTGTACACCAAGTTCAAGAGTCGGGAAATGTCAAAGAAATCCACGCAGCTGGTGGTGGTGGCTGGGGAGGTACAATGGTGAATCGAGCATTCTAAAATATGATGGAAGACATCGTTGGGAAAAGAGTTTACAACAAATTCGTTATAACCCAGACCGAAGATTGGCTAGACTTGTATCGAGAATTTGAAATCAAGAAAAAAGAGGTTGGCCAAACTGAGAGCAAAATGGTAACGTTAAAAGTACCGGCATCACTAGGTATCCTGCTGAAGAAGGAAACCAGTCAAGATATTGAAGACCAAATTCGGTCCTGCAAGTATTCAGACAAGATCACTCTGAAGACTGACAAAATGAGATTAGATCTGAAAGTGATGGAAGATTTATTTGATGGTTCAATTCGTAAAATAATCAAACACATGAAGACCCTCCTTCGTCACCAGCAGATACGAGATATCAGCGCTATACTGATGGTCGGTGGGTTTTCTGATTCTCCACTGCTACAGAAAGCGATAAAGTCGGAGTTCAAACATCTGAAGGTCGTGATACCACGTGATGCTTCGTCTGTAGTGCTGCATGGTGCTGTTATACTTGGACATAAACCTGATGCTATCTCGGGTAGAATTCTTCAGTATACATATGGGTACTATGTACGTGCCCCTTTCAAGGAAGGCGTTCATCCAGAAGAAAACAAGATAACACTAGACGATCGTGTCTACTGTGAGAATGCCTTTGCAGTATATTCCAGGAGGGGTGAAACAGTTCCTTTTGGTCAAACACCCGAGGAACGCACATTTAAACCATCATACTCAACAGATACATACTTTGTAATTCAGATTTACGCTACTCAATCTGCCACTCCCCCAGTAGTGGTAAATGAGAGCCTCACAAACATCGGCAATCTTACCGTCAACTTAGAGGATCACGACGGTGATGTAGACCGCGAAATCGTCTTCAGTATGGACTTTAGTGCTACGACTATCAAGGCTACAGCCTTCGATAAAAAAAACAGGAAACTCTGTAAACGCATCTCTGAACTTTTTAGGATAAGTTTTCTTACCTTTATTGTGACTTGCTTTTTTATAGTGCCAGAAGTTTTACAAATGTACAGTCACAGCGAAAGTTTCATAGAGCCTATTAAATAGTTTAAGGTGATAGCCCAGAATTGATGCTTATTCAAGCAACTTTCCAAAAATAATACCGATTCAGTTATTCATCCATGTTATTTTACGTTTGTTAGGACTGATTTCATTTGAAATTGTGCAGCCTTATGCTAGGTTCCCACTGCCGATCAAATTAACTCGACCAAACCCGATCAAGCAGTAACTGCAGCTTGCTATAAGTTGTGGATACGGGTTCTTGTTGAAAACCGGCGGTATCCGCGTTTATCTTAAATTGTCGATGGAATAATCTTACTTGAGATACAATGAAACCGAAATATAATTATCTTTGTCCTAGTGATGGTACTTACAGTCTAAATATAATATGTCTGAAATGTAAATGATTTAGATCTTTAGTACGCAAAATTATTCCATCTATCAAAAAATTGTAAATAATGCTTGATGCATTGCAGGGAGATGGCTATTTTTGTCATTGCAGTTTGTGACGCTTCTGGCCCTATTCCTTCAAATCATTAGGTAAAAACATATAACAAAATTCTTATGCCAATAAAACCTGCTTTCGACTATTTTAATATCATTATTGCTTCAGAGGACATTAGGGACAAAGTGGAAAATGTTGATAATCGACGTTTTCCCTATTCCTTCGAATGTTTCTATGATGAAGAATGTTTGATCTACATATCCATTTTTATGTCGTCTCTAACTTTAATATTGATGTATACATATAACCAGAGTTAACAATGGAGTATAGCTCTTATCCTGTGTTTTGTTAACCCATCATCCAAGTTCAACGGAAGAATTTCGGACTGGTCCAAAATGAACGAATTTGCAAACGACATTTTAAATCGATATAAGTTTGAATTTTGGATAGAAAGCATTGAGAAGAGTGAAGAAATTGCATGGCAACAGCAATTTCTTTGCTTCCGAAATGATTTCTAAAAAAAAACCTTTTTTGAGAGGTGTCAAAATGCGTCTCTGTTTGATGATGGGTAATTTTCTTCGAGTTATTTTGTTGTATTGACTATCGGTATATATGAATAAGTTAATAAGGATCGAACTTTGCCAAATATACCACGTTGAATTTCGGACAAACAATGATACTGTGGTTCTGAAGCCTCGTAACTGAAACGTCTGCAGTTGCGAGGTTCTGGAATAGCACCGACGAGTCATCAAATGTAACGGCAAAATCGGTATAATTTAAGTACAAAATCCTTCCGATTGTTGACACTTGTACATATCTGTAAATATATTATGGGTTTTGATTATGTAACGTCAAGTGAGTTATTTGACACAAACACGACACGAACTTTGATGTATATAGATGCACTTGCGAATGTCGATACTGGTCGGACATTGCAGTCTGCACAGTCCGGACAGGCTCGAAATTCTCTTGCCCTAAACTATTTACTATATACTAATGTACACATACGGATCGCCATTCTGTAAGCAATTTACAAAGATTCATAAGTATTGATTATATTTTGTCTGTGAACCATTAGGTATCCCTTTCTGAATTCAGATTCCAAACACCTTCATTATATGAAATAATTATAAACTATGTTGGAAAAAAATGAGTTATATACACCATTATTAGAAAAGGCTTAAATTGAGTTAACATCGAGGCAAAAGAAGAAACATAGAAATCATGTCATACTATTCTCCTTCTGTCGCAATGTTTTCAATGTTATCAATGTTATCAATGTTTTCAAAAAATTAAAAAAAATCTGTCCTCAGATATCAGAAAATTCATTTTCATTAATAGTCATTTTGTACACTGCTGCAGCCTACAAATTGAAACAGTCTTAGCCCAATGCCCTGTGTTAAAGGGTCAAAGTTGGTCTTATACACACGCTGAACTCTATTTGTCCTGAATTTATTGTTCCTTTTCTTTCAATACTGTATTTGTCACAATACATTTATACATGTTGTAAATATATGCAAAGTAACATTTCCTGAAATATCTATACAATTATCGTATAACTAATGAACACGTGTACATAATTGACTACTATTGTTAGTCGACATGTTCTATGTTCTATTTTATCATCTATGTTAAGAAATAATATCTCAACTAAATAGGAACGCAACTGTATTATTTGCCAGTAGAAATAATTACTCTGACTGAAAATAATGTTCTATACTTATAAAAGTTTTTAAAACATTGGCATGATTAGACAGGATTCGAATGCTCGTCTACTCTTTATTACTTTTTGGCACTTTATATTTACATTTATTACATATGTTTGTCAACACTTTGGTACTGTTTTGGGGATCTTTACTGTATGTCGGGCCTATGATTCATGGATTCTCCATCATGTTTAGGTTGTCATATCGAAGACTGCGAGTCTGATGGTATGTAAAGTATTTGATCCACCATAGGTGTTGAAATTGCAGTCTGGTGCGCGGCTATCGGTAATTTTTATGTAAGTACACATGGCTGCCGCATACGTTATCGTCACATCATCAACTTAATACACATGTTTTGCTATATTGTAATTAGATATAGGGAACTACTCTATCACGCATCGTTATATATATCTAAGATTTCTAGAGAAATTTTGTCTACATCACTTCATATGTGTATGTCTCTTTTACTTATTTTAGCGGGTGATGTAGAACAAAATCCGGGCCCCTCTCACAATGAAAACAAAGCTATTTGAACCCTTTCTATAGCGCATCTTAATATTCGTAGTTTCAGGCATAAACTACATTATATAACCGATTAAATATCAGATTTTGATATCATGTGTTTTACCATCTTCGCAAGCCAAGGGTGACATCTACGACGTAAAGTCGTTTCTGTATTCACCCTTGGTGTATTTAGTCCGATTTTCTTGGTCTCCTGGAAAGCGTTTTCATTTGTTCCAGCGAGGTCTCGCTGGAACCAATCAGATTGTCGACTGATGCATTTGTTATGAGTAACCAAATCATGGCAACGGGCGGGAAAAGGCATTGCATTTGCAACTCAAAAACGCGAAGATGGGCGAGTTTTCCTAAGAATTTCACTGTAAAAGACAGGAATCCCCTATCTATAATCGACGAATTATTATACTTTCGACAATTCGACCAAAAAAGCAGCTAACTTTTACATAATCCGCATAACGTATGACGCGAAAGACAACGCGCGTTAATGACGTCATCAATAATGGACGTAAACAACCAGCAGAACAACCGCTAGGCGGCGCTTCGCTATTTCAAGAAAATCGGACTAAATCCGCCAAGGGCGAATACAAGCGTAGGTGGGTTCAACTTTGGCTAGCGAAGATGGTGTTTTACTGAAACTCACTTAGATTATACATTTTCCGACTCAGACTTGAAAGTAGATACGCACGACAGTACAATATACAGACAAGATCGCACATCACATTCTGGAGGACTCCTTGTATATGTGACAGACTCTCTTTTTTCAAAAAGACGATCTGATTTAGAATTTGATGGTATTCATTGTATATGGGTTGAGGTTATAAATAGCACGGCATCATTTCTTCTCTGCTGTATATATAGATCCCCAAACACGCCAGTAGCTTTCTGGGAAAGTTTCAATGCATCACTGGAAAAGGCCTTAGAGTCAAATCCCAATATTGTGATCGTAGGGGATCTTAATCAAAATCTTTTCGATAGAAATGAGACTCACCTTTCAAATATTATGGTCATAAATAATCTCACCAGTGTAATTACTAAACCAACTCGAGTAACATGCTTTTCAGAAACATTAATTGATCCAATTCTAATCACAAACACACTAGAAGCTAAAACTGCCGACACTTTAGATATTGATTCGACCATAAGTGATCATAAAGCTACTTTCATTTTCCTAAAATTTGATTTTAAACCAATAGTATGCACAAAAAGACGAGTTTGGAATTATAATCGAGCTGACTTTAATGAGCTCAATAGACTTATAAGTAACGAAAACTGGGACTTCATTGACATCTTAAATATAAATGACGCATGTGACCGCTTTACTACAAGATTTGCAGAAATGATGTCGGCGTGTATTCCTTCGAAGCAGTTTACGATCAGGCACAATGACAGACCGTGGTACGACTCTGAAATTAGAAGTTTTACTAGACAACGTGACAGACAGAAGAAATGTGTGACAAAACATGGACGACCCAATGACATAACAAAATATAAACAACTGAGAAACAAAGTAAATAACCTTAAAAAAGTTGCTAAACAACGTTATTTTGACCACCTTGATAACTCATTATCTATTTACCGGTTCGAAAATCAAAATATGTACTGGAAACATATCAGACGTTTAATCAACACTACTTCTAAAGTAGAGTCAATACCAATTTTAAAAACTGTAGATAATAACGAGGACACACTACATTGTACAGATTTAGAGAAAGCCGAATGTTTAAACAAACATTTTTCTTCAATTAGGAGTGTTGACGATACTAACAATGATTTTGTCCCCAAAACGGAAAATAGACTCGAAAATATCACAATTCCAATAGAAGATATAGAAAGCATAATTAGCACCCTCTCTATTAACATAGCTGTTGGGCCTGATCTCATCAGTCACAAAGTCATCAAAACTGTTAAACATACAATAGCTAATCCACTTTTCCAGTTATTTGATAAATCCCTCCGTGATGAAACCTTCCCAGACAAATGGAAAGATGCACTTGTAAATCCAGTTTTTAAAAAGGGAGACAAATCCCAAGTTAATAATTATCGTCCCATTTCTCTTCTTAGTTGTATTGGTTAACCTATGGAAAGATGTATACATAAACAAATTTATAATTACCTGTACTTCAATGATCAGTTGTATAAAAACAGTCAGGCTTCCTTCGTGGACACTCGACTGTCTACCAGCTCCTTGAAATCTATCATCAAATTGTCTCATCTTTAGATTCTAAACAAAACCTCTGCATGATTTTCTGTGATATTTCAAAAGCATTTGATAGAGTTTGGCACAGAGGACTTGTTTTCAAACTTCGTGAATATGGAATAAGTGGACCCCTACTGAGTTGGTTTTCCAATTATCTCGCAAATCGCAAACAGCCAGTTGTAGTTAACTCTATTAGTTCAAGGTCAAGGTCAATAAATGCTGGTGTCCCGCAAGGCTCTGTGCTGGGCCCTCTATTGTTTCTAGTCTATGTTAATGATATATCAGAACATCTGTTAAGCATTTCGCGACTATTTGCGGATGACACATGCCTTGCTTGCTCAGCATCACAAATTAATGATATTGAGGGTATTCTGAACCATGATCTTGTTGTGATCTCTAACTGGGCCAAACAGTGGTTAGTAAGTTTCAATCCGTCAAAGACAGTTGCCATGTTATTCTCCACTACAGATATTGACCACCCAACCCTGCTTTTTGATGGTGTTCAGATCAAATTTGTAAACGAACACAAACATTTAGGATTAACACTGAGTTCTAATGGTAAATAGCAAGTACATATAGACAACCTAACGTAATCAGCATCTGAAATACTGGGAATCATGAGAAGTTTAAAGTTCAAGTTGAAACGAGACTCGCTAACCAAAATATATATTTCCTTTCTTCGTCCAATCTTAGAGTACGCTTCGGTGGTATGGGACAACTGCACTACTCGTGATAGAGATAAATTAGAAAAAATACAGATCGAAGCTGCCAGGATAGTAACCGGTCTTACACGATCATAATCATTAGCCAGTATCTATAGAGAAGTTGGATGGCTAAGTCTTGAAAACAGACGGAAATACAAAAATTGATTCCAGTCTTTAAAATAATGAATGGTCTCACCCCGAACTATCTTACCGATATATTCCCTAGACAAGTCAATGATGGGACTAACTACACATTTCGAAATCCATCAGCTGTTTCAATTTGGAATGAACTTCCACAAAATATAAAATCTATTCACTCTCTATCACTATTTAAATCAACAATTTTAAGGACGTTTGAAGCTCCAATAGTTCCTCGTCATTATTTTAGTGGAGATCGGACATACTCTGTATATCAAGCAAGGATACGTAATTACTGTAGCAATTTGAATTCTGATCTATACAAGAATATAATTATACCAGACGCTCGTTGTAATTGTGGACACGAAAATGAGGATGCCAATTACTATTTTTTTCAATGTGCACAGTACAAGGTTAAAACTTTTCCATTCTTTACATCCCTTCCATCCGTTGAGTGCAAATTTCACCAGACCTCAGTCTTGAAGAAAATAATTTAATTTTCCTTCATACCCAAACATTTATAAAAGAGTCTAACAGGTTTACTTAACGTCATGCTGTAGCTCCTATATTACAAATTCAACACTCGCGTGATGCCTTGTTCCGGAATCATTTGCCCGACCAACAGTTGGTGTATCTTCAAGATACTACCCCAATTTCCATAAAAAAAAATCATTGATTTTTTAATTCTTCCTATGAAGTTATCACTATAACGTTTTCTTGCCTATTTCATGACTGGAAGTACATTGTCTTCTTTGGAAATAAGCCTTTTAACGAAATTCTTTGTCGGTGTTGTTGTAGGACCCCGTAACTCCAGCTTTAATTATGCTGGAGTTGCGAGGTTTTGCATTTACACTGACGCGTAAGTCTTTAAATAACGAAGACATCTATTAGTGTATAATTTTCAAAAGGGAATGGCCGAATCTAAGTTGCGAGAACTTGTGGACAAACCCTTTTGCCATAATATTTAATTGTGTATATTGTTAAGTGATATGTAAATATATTGACAATAAAATATGTTTAAACTAAACCCGATCAAGCGATCGAGGTCGGTCGGCAGTGGTGATCGGGATTAGTCGAGATGATCGAGTATGCGATTTTATAGTAAAGTTCCGAAGGGAACTGATTAAAACATTTAAAAGTATTGCTCTGTTTTTAAATTTTCGGCGAAATGCCTTCTTCAGAAACGTTATATAAATTTCAACTCTACTCCATTATCAAATCGTATGTCATGGGCGCCGCCATTAAATAATTCTATAATGGAGTAGAGTTGAAATTTATTTAACGTTTCTGAAGAAGGCGTTTCGCCGAAAATTTAAAAACTGAGCAATACTTTAAAATGATCGAGTATGGTCTGCATAGATCTTCAATCCTGCCAATTTGTTTTGACACGTAAAAAAAATTCCGTGTAGCGATCAAGTAGAAAACACATCGGGAAGTTGCTCGAGTATCGATCGTATAGAAGATCGAGCTGATCGACAATCACTCGTGTAGAGATTGTGTGTGATCGAGTCGATATCTTTTACTGGCATTTGATTTGATAAACAGATGGAGCAGAAGTCGAGTTGATCGGGAAAGCGTTCGGGATAACTCGTACAAGTCGAGGTGATCGAGTGCTTCCAACTGCTCTATGGCAGCGGATCAACTCGATCTACTCGATCCCTTAAATGCCCTCGATCAAACCCGACCATGTTACTTCTTCTCGATCTCTAGTCGATCAAACCCGATCTCTTCACTCGATTTGGTCGAGTGAACAGATGAATCAGAGGTCGAGTTGATCGGGATGTGGTCGGAAATTACTCGAGTACAAGTCGAGGTAATCGAGTGCACGTTCGATGCAGGTCGGAATACAGATTATCAACCCGATCATACTCGATCTTCAGACCTGAGTGATTCTCGATAAGGTAGATCTTCTACCCGATCAATACACAATCGGTTCTCGATTATTTTTGTATTCGATCGCACCCGACTATTTTTGCATGTCAAAAAAACTCGAGTAGGAAGCCCGAGCGATGCAGATCAATTTTGATCACCTCGACCTCCCTCGACCATCATTGCAGATTGAGCTCGACCTGTATTTGATCGCTTGATCGAGTTGTTCTGATCTGCAATGGGAACACTAGGTCGTGTGGTAATAAATGTGTACAAACAGCACTAGATCCCGAGCAGATTATCTAAACAGAAATATTGAAAATTATCGGAAAGGATGTTTTATTTTATTCCTTGATTTAAGACATAACATGTACGATTGAAATAACGGTATTTTATGCATAAAAGAATACACCAATCGTTATATTTAATCAGATTAAGGCTTAGTCAATAGCTTAAAGTACATTTACGTCATATCTAAATTATGAACATGTTTAAACCGACAATATTATGAAATTATCATGAATATATTATAATCACAAACACTGCAGAAAGATTTTCATTCAGAACACCTAGAATAGAATCAGCTCGATCTAGTCGTGTATAGATCGAGATGGTCGGGTCTTGGTCGTGTACGGCTCGAATTAAGGTCGGGGTGATCGGGATGAAATCGGAAAGATGGCTGTGCTTCAATCGGAAAATGATCGGGAGTGCTCGGGTGGGGGTCAAGTTTGATTGACTAGAGATCGAGAAGAAGCCGTGTACAGTCATTTGGTCGGGCTTGATCGGGGAAATTAGGAGGTCGTGTTGATCGAGTTGAACAGATCGGCAGTGGGAACCTAGCATTAGCTTTTATAATAATAATTTACCTAATTGAGCCTTTTCCTAAAATAGTTCAGTTATATTTTCTTGCATTCTTTATATATCCGTGTACACTGACACACGTTTGTTTGATGAATGTTATGTTGTGTAAGTTGTGTTTCTGTTTGCGACAAATGTATATAAAATATGTATTCAGTAAATGGTGATAAATAATCAGGTTGTTTCGTTGTTTCTAATGTTGTCGTCATTTATTATTGAACAATGAACCAATAGTCTCTAATTCGGATGTAAACGTAAGCTACATCACCGACAAGTCCCGGTCTCGAATTCACAAAAGAGCATTATGTCAGTCTCTTTCTAGAATTGCTTAACACCCGATCCGATTGGTCGACGCATACATCTGGTCTAATAATTTTGACTGTACTGCAATTTAGAATTCGACACAATTCATTTTAAAGCTGAATTAACGTTAAATGTTGAGCGGTTTGTTGCATGTACCATACCGTGCTGAGCTCTTCCCTCAGATGTATGGATTAGTTGTAGAATACTTTTACTTTTCCCCCAAAACGACAAAAAATCATATGTCTTGGATAGATTTTCTATAGTGTAATAGCCAGGTCGTAGTCGAAGAATGTAATGTCCGGAAATATGTGCACTTGCATAAACAAGATCGCATTTTACGTCAAAACCAGAATTTCACGAACTCATCCGGGTATGGGAACTTAGATTAATGTTTTCACTTACGAGGCAGCATAGATTTATGTGTTGACAACCCATATCTTAGCCGTAATCGTGATCGCCAGCCTGGTTTTTCTTCGAATTGGCTCCGGTCATTTTCCGGCCTATTCGTTGCTAAGAACGCTGGCGTAAGGGATTTGTCATCTTCGCAGCATAATACGGATAATATTTGGATTGATAAGTGATTTTGTGTATATTTTATGCCATGTTTTAGTTATTTGAACTATGTAATTGCAATGCTGCCGAAGATCTATTTTGTCGCGTAATGCTGCCGAATGGGATCGAATGCTGGCGATACGTTTCGTTCGTTCTACTCGTATAATCGGGTCATGCAAATTATATGATTTAGGACGTTAAAACCCATAGAATGTTTTCCTGTACACCCATTTCCTGTTACTTTAGGGGATTTCTGTCCAAAACCCTATGTTGTTGGCCTTGACCGAATCACTCATTCCGGCCGGCTCAGCCGAAACCGAATGGAGGATTCTGATTGGCTAAGGACTTCGCCAGCATCGCCAGCATCCAATCGGCTATAAAAGCGCTAGCTCAGAGCGTTCCACATCAATTGCTCGGACGGCATCAACAAGTCAACATGGGAGAATAGACTAGATCTTCAACCAACAAAGCCTTCAGGGGCTAAGAGACAACAATGAGCTTCTTTTCATCAATAGATTAATGAAAGATCAACAAATCGAATCCTCAATCAGAAGAATATGGTCATCCCCTCTCCATTTTTAAGTTAATTGTTTGTTTCATTTACATGAAGAAACTATAGAAGAGATATTTAATAATGATTCTAAAACTTTAATTGAATCTTGTGTTTTTATTTGTCCCTTCTTTTAAACCAGTGAGTAAAAAGAAGCAGAACATTGTTATTTGTAGTCGACCAGCCAAATCAACTCAGCCATCAAATCCTGACAGAACGGCTGGTTGATTACAATATACTTCAACGTACCTGTAGTCGTTCCTTTTGCAACATTTGAGTAGCTGTATACAATTCCTTTCTATCATTTGTTCTAATCTCATCCATCAGTTAAAAGTTAAACTAAACACATCTGCGTAGGTAGCGCAACGGGTGCCATTTCTTACCAGTTTAGAATTTATTCATACGGGAAAGGATGAAAAACCATAGCCAGAATAATATACTCTCCAAAGCCGAGGTCTATTGATTAAACCATCAAATATGACCTCTGCAGTTTTTGGTACACCAACAGCCTATTTGGTCGTCATAATCTATTTATAGCACACCATTTGAATTATCGAATCAAAATCATTCAATTTTATCTTGTATCATCACTGCATATACATTACGTTGCTCCTATTTTTGGCTGAAGCCGGTAATTTTTGAATTATCGAATCAAAATCATTCAGTTTTATCTTGTATGATTACATATACATTACGTCGCTTCTATTTTTGGCTGAAGACGGTAATTTGAAGCGTTAGCCAATGAAAATTTGTATCAGATTATTCAAATGTTTTGTTGTTTAAGCCAATGATTGGATAACAAAATCCCGCAAAGGCCCCTATATTAGATGTGAAATGACCCCGTGAGAACAGAGTATCATTCTATCGAAAAGGAATGAAGAGATAATGTGCTCTGTTTTAAAAGATTAGAATAAATACGAAAAAATTGGTTGTAATGAAATTATTTCGGGGTCAACAGCATAAACAGGCAAAACATCGTTTCTCAAATATTTGGGACCCGTCACGCTAAAAAAAGACCTTAGAAAAGCCTTGTCAGGCTTTAACCCGACGTCGCATACAGATAGTAGGAAAATTTAAATAATGTATGTCAAGTGCCTTAATTTGAAAAAGTTTCGATCTGTGCGGACGGCACAGACGGAGCAGGATCGAATCCTTTTACACCTTATAGAAATTCATTTTAGCGTGATGAGTCGAAAAGCTTTGACGTCGCGCACGGTATTGCGTCACTTTTCAAAAAACTAAATTTCGCAAGACCCATTTACCTTCTCATAACTTTGGTATATATTTAAATAACAGTAAAATTGTGATCTTTTTCAATGTCATGCTTTTTCAACTCGTTAGTTTGTATAAATTAACTAGAGAGACTTTTTATTCGTAAATTCAGCGAAAAAACGCGCGTAACATGTAACATAAATGTACAAATGCGACGAATATTTATAAAAAATTCTGTGGTTAGTTAACGTCAAACACACAGAAAAATATGTTTTATGATAATGGAGATGCTGTAGAATGTCTTGTCGCAAAGAAATCAAATTTCGATGTCGATTACGCAAATTATCTCAATCTGTTTACCAAAAATCGAAGTGTAACAATTAAAATTACGTTGCAGAAAAAATGACAATTTTCCTAAATATTTTGGTAATTAATGACTCAGATGCTACCAAACTTAATATAGAAAATACCATTTTTCTCTTTTTCTAAGATATATAGAAGAAAGCCGGTTAGAATAATAAACGAAACAATTATCGCATTAAATGCGTGTGGACAGAAAATGTTTCGGGTCGTTGAAAACGTCACTTTTTTAATCTTTAGATTTAAAAAAAATACCAGTTCCTTTATTCATACAAAAAATAATTTCAATGAGGAAATACCATTTTTTTTCTTATTTAACATATCAAAATTTCAACGCAAAGTAAAAGAGATATTCGATTTTTTTCTTGTGGACAGAAATTTTATAAACTGAAACTTTTTATTTAAAGTTAACTTAAAATCATCTAATTGTCACATTTTTCAGGCAAATAATAGAATGAATCAAAGTGGCGTTAAAGCTAAGAAAAGACAATGGACGGAAACGGTGGGATATTTCCTAAAATTCGGTCTTTTATTTATACATCACTTTAGTTTGTAAAGAGAGTAAACATTAAAAACACATCACAACCGTCTACGCAAAAACTTTAACGTTACGCAATGATTAGAATTGGCGTTCGCTAGTTTGACGTTACATTTTAGTGCCGCAATACCGTGCGCGACGTCTAAGCGATACCATTTCACATATTTCTACAAAAATTGTTAACAAACATATATATATAAATGACGTGGGATATGAAAGGGAGAAGCCTTACGACATATAACTAAAATAGAGCGATTGATCAGCTTGTATAAAAACACAGTCTGATCAAGATCTATGTCGTGCCATCTTCACCTGATAACCGAAGGAAACATTGTATTAGATAGGTTTAAATTAAAAGATATAGCAGACGGAAATTACGAGATAATGAATTTTATATGTTTTAGGTGTTTCTTGGTAGAAAACATAATTACATTACTTGTTACAAGCATGTAAGATTGTATTACAGCGAGAACAAATATCACTGCTTTTCAACAACGACAAGAACAAATCAAAGTGCTGAGAGCACTGTAATTGGACGTCCCTGATTTTATTCGTTCTTCTGTTAGACGTTTAACGTTTGATTCTATAAGATCGGTTTCGGACATACGAAATCGGCGTTATTACCCCCCCCCCCCCGACTTCAAATTGATTTGATTGCCGTTTCAAGACAAATGATTTGTCTCTATGAATAATCACTATTAATTTGATCACCCAATTCAATTTATGCCATGTGATTAGCAATTTTGTTCTTTTCGTTTCGCTTTAACTATGGATATTATCGTCAGTTACACCTTTCGTCGATTTTATAAAGGACGATACAAAGCAATGTATTTAAAATGTAAGCTAACGCGCTACATAAATGAAAGTCGCAATAGCTCACTTTGCAGAGCACTCACCTTATACTCATTACACGTGTCTATATCTGGAAGGCCATGGGTTCGAATTCTACTTAGACATTGTTCTGCGTCTGACTTGGGTTCCAGAGGTCCAGGGATCGAATCCCACATTGGGTAAATGTTTTTCTTCTACTTTTTGTTTTAATACATTTTCTCAAACCAATGTATTCTAGAAATCACTAAGATGCACTTAAAACATAATTGGTAATTGCGTTATTATTGCGTCTTTGCAATCTCTAGAACCATTTGGTATGAAAAATGTAAAAAGAAAGGGGGCGTGGCTAAAATATGTATCACTATTGGGACTCGAACCAGGGACCTCTAGAAGACAAGTCAGACGCTCTACCACTGAGCTAATCGGACTACTGGTTAGAGTTGAATCCAAATTGCCTTGATATAGTTTTCATGTACATAATTTAAAACCGTTTATTTCGGGTTAGCGTTGAGGTCATGTAAAACCTTTATTGCTAGTGTTAAAAATATACCGAAACCTATCTACTCTTCTGATGACCCTTTCCTGCTCACAAAATTAAAGAACTTCGTTCTTTACCTTTGTTAAAATATCACCCCAGTGGGCGCCGCCATGGTTGAAGTGTGCCTGACCCAATAACGCAGTATTAGGGGCAGGTAAACCAGACTTATCATTTACAAACAAATTCAGAGACGTCTAAATACAGTGCTCCAAGCACTTGATTTTTATTCGTGTTTAGGGTAAAAACACGACAGCAGTTTTTCCCTGGTTGAGGTTACAATGAACGAATGAATGAATAGTGTTTTAAGGACCGTCGACTACTAGGGTCATATTGGGCTCAATAGCAACACATACCTGGATGTATACAAAAATACCAGTATGTAAGTAGTAACATAAACATTCAGAAAGGTAAGTTATGGTGAATATATATCTAATTCAAGAATAGATAATAGATCAAATTCAATACATATAGCTGAAACGAAGTGCCAGATGAAT
This sequence comes from Fragum sueziense, assembly GCA_963680895.1. Taxonomy (NCBI): domain Eukaryota; kingdom Metazoa; phylum Mollusca; class Bivalvia; order Cardiida; family Cardiidae; genus Fragum; species Fragum sueziense. The sequence goes on along the minus strand of OY804602.1, from coordinate 47,249,196 downwards.
TGGAGCACCAAACCATGGATGCCTTATACCAGTACTATCGCAGCATTTTTACATCTACAGATGTGCACACAAAGAAGAAAGTTGGAACGTGCCCTCGGGAAAATGGCAGTGGAGTACAATACGCAATTTAAATCTTAATATCATTATCAACGAACATTTGAGAACGGCAATGTACACATCTGTACACATCTTCACCCGATCATCCAAGTACCATTGTCACTGTTGAAGATCCATTTGCTTCATCTTCTTAGCACAATACACGTAAACGGGTCACTTAAACGTAATAAATACAGATCGCTGTCACTCGATCTTATACTAGTTATTATCATTGCTGTCATGATCATTGATAAGTATGTAAATATGCCATGATACTGTCCAGTATCAGTGATACAGATGCTGGAGAAAAATAACTCGTAAGAGCAACTATTTTTCTGGATATGTGGATATCACTAGCGTCTCATCTGAGGCTGTTCAGATGGAACCCCGATTTGTCATCGAGTCGAACCCGAGTTGCGAAATGATCTCACTCCCGGATAGTCAATTTTAAAACCCTTTTTCCAAAAAATGTCGCGTGGAAACCCCGTTTCTTTTTATATGTCAAAGACTTAAACAACAATGATCAAAGAAAAAGAATTTGTCGTACACAATTCGTGCATAAAATTGAGTAATCATCCCACAATGTCTGATTTCAGTCTGTTTGACCGATCCAACCGACTGCTGAGGTCGGGTTGATCGACTGGAGATCGGGAAAAATCATTTAGTCGAGATTGGTAAGGGAAATTAAGCGATCGAGTTGATCTGATCTGCAGTGGGAATATACTCAATATAGTAAAATTTACTCACCAGTTTTGAAACATCCTAGGTATAATCCACATTCCCGCACGGATTACATGCACACGTGTGAATTTAGGAGGAGCATCATTTTTCTCTTATGCTCACAGTGTTCTTACACGACTTTCGCGAATTTTTCTGTTGACATGACAAATATAAACATAGGTATATGTTTCAATCTTTTGTCACTTGTAAATTTCTGCAAATATTTGAATAGGTTTTTTTACAGTAAATTTCATGAAAAAATATTTTGTTCAGAAATAATGACACAAAACGGCTAATTCGGTTGTACATTTACTTATTTCTCTCATGGTTTCACGTCACTGGTTCAACTCACTGACACAGTTATTATATGCAATATCATCAGACAGACTCTGTAATTTCTAGTTATCGACTTTCATGAGGAATTCCGCAACTTATAAGATGTACACTTGAGAGCTAACTTTTTCTCAAGGTTTCTCATGGTTTCACTTTTCACATGGGTCAACTTACTGACACAGTTATTATATCCAATATTCTCAGACAGTAATTTCTAGCTATCGAATTTTATGAGATTTTTATGAGATTTTCCACAACCATGTGATACATGTTTAATAAATGCACCCTTTCATTTTCCTCTGGACCAAACATCACAAGATATACGTGTTCTCAGAAATTCAAAACAAGGACAGGCCCGTAGGAACAGGGGGGGGGGGGCTTTCCCAAAAGTTGGCCGAAAATGCCGAATTCTCTTAATTTTACACTGAAAATTTTGGGAAAATCCAAATTAGCCCCCCAATATTCAGGACAAGGGCTTACCCCCCCCCCCCCCCCCCCAATATTAAATTGCTTCCTACGGGCCTGAAGGATCGTGCTCGCCACACAATTATCATCTAATGCCGGTATTCTCAAGCAGATACTGTCATTCTAGCTATCCTTTTTGAGGAATCCCACAATTTATGACATGTACACTTGTCAATAAAGAGTGAATGCCCCTAATGGTCTTTCCCTATTCAAAAACTACCTTTTTTGTGTTATAATCGGCTTTCAATTCCAGCAGACCAAAACAAGGATCATTCTAACCACATAGTTATTATATCCAATACTCTCAAACAGACACTGCAATTTCTAGTTATCGACTTTCATGAGAGATTCCGTGATTTTGACACATAAACTTGTTACATAGATTGAACACATACTGGGGTCTTTCTGGACATATCCTGCTAACCGCGTCGTTCATTGTTATGGAAAATACCACGAAAATTTATAATAATTATTGAGAAAGAGTACATGCGTGTACATTTTATCCTTTAAGTTATTCTAATATTTGACTTAACTAGAAAGCCAAAGAGGATAAATATTTATTATGGCCTCTTCATTTCAACAAGGCATAACATCGCCAAAAACAAGTCATAACATCGCAAAAATAGAGAATTGTCGGGAGAATTTGCATGGAGGCATTGCATTGTAAAAGCAGAAATTGTTGAGAAAACGTTTGTCTAGATTAAAAAGACTTCAATACCCTCTGTAGATTATTATCGCGTCTAAAAGACATCCCAATAATAATTATTGGATGCTTTTCAGGTCTTAGATTTTAGCCAGGATCGGGAAAATTGTCCTTTAATGCTTTTGAGCCCAACATGGTTCAAGATCAGTCTGTGTATACAAGCAGTCTGATCGTGAATCATGTTGGTCTGCCACAGCTTCTACGTGACTTGTTGTCACCATAAGACAGCAGTATGGATCCCGGCCAAGCTGCAATTAGGCACAGGCTGGTCAAAAAACATGGCTGTCTCAAATACTATAAAGGACCTCTTTCCAGATCCTTGCTCATTTATAATCCTTTCAGAATATGCCCGGTATTAATGTCCCTTGTGAAATTGTATTACTAACAATTTTGACTATACATAATAAAACTAGAACTGTCACAGGATGTGACTTGATACCCCCGCACAAACTTTCATTAAAAAAGGGCAACAAGTTTACCAAGCTTAAAGTTGCTAGCACTTATGGTTAAGAAGATATGGTCTAGGCAAAAGTGCAAGGGTACAAACAACAAAGGGCAATAATTCTTAAAGTTGGCATGACAGAGTAACAGTTGTTTTACATGACACTTCCCCGCAATGAGATCTATAAGTGTACCAAGTTTGAAGTTGCTAGCACAAATGATTTAGAAGATATGTTCCGGACACAAATCCGAGCGTAAAAACAACAAAGGACAATCACTCAAATTGTAGGCATGCCAGAGTAATGATTCATGAACATGACACTTTTGCACATTAAGATGTATAAGTGTACCCAGTTTGAAATTGCTAGCAGTTATGGTTTAAAAGATATGGTCCGAACAAAAATGCAAGGGTACAATAAAGGGCAATAACTCTAAAAGTGGACATGGCAGAGTACCGGTTCTTGTACATGATACTTCCCTACAATGAGATCTATTATTGTATAAAGTTTGAAGTTGCTATCACTTAGGCTTTAGAAGATATGATCTGGACAAAAATAACAAAGGGCAATAACTCAAAAGTAGGAGTGGCTGAGTAACAGTTATTGTACATGACACTTTTCTTAATTGAGATGTATAAATGTACAAAGTTTGAAGTTGCTAGCACTTGTGGTTGAGAAAATATGGTCCAAACAAAATGTAAGGGTACAAAGAACAAAGGGCAATAACTCAAAAAGTGGGCATGACAGAGTAATAGTTATATTACATAACACATCTCCAGAATGAGATGTATAAGTGTACCAAGTTTGAAGTTGCTAGCACTTGTGGTTTAGAAGATATGGTCCAAACAAAATTTAAGGGTACAAACAACAAAGGGCAATAACTCAAAAAGTGGGCGTGACAGAGTAATAGTTATCGTACATAGCACATCCCCAGAATGAGATGTATACGTGTACAAAGTTTGAAATTGCTAGCACTTGTGGTTTAGAAAATATGGTCCAAACAAAATGTAAGGGTACAAACAACAAAGGGCAATAACTCAAAAAATGGGCATGGCAGAGTAACAGTTATTGTACATAACACATTCCCAGAATGAGATGTATAAGTGTACTGAGTTTGAAGATGCTATCACTTATGGTTTAGAAGATATGGTCCAAACAAAATGTAAGGGTACAAACAACAAAGGGCAAGAGCTCAAAAAGTGGGCATGGCAGAGTAACAGTTATTGTACATAACGCATTCCCAGAATGAGATCTATAAGTGTACCAAGTTTGAAATTGCTAGCACTTGTGGTTTAGAAGATATGGTCCAAACAAAATTTAAGGGTACAAACAACAAAGGGCAATAACTCAAAAAGTTGGCGTGGCTGAGTATTAGTTATTGCACACGACACTTCCCTACAATGAGATGTATAAGTGTACTTAGTTTGAAGATGCTAGCAATTATGGTTTAGAAGATATGGTCCAAACAAAATGTAAGGGTACAAACAACAAAGGGCAATAACTCAAAAAGTAGGCGTGGCAGAGTAACAGTTATTGTACATGACACTTTCCCATAATGAGATCTATAAGTGTACCAAGTTCGAAATTGCTAGCACTTATGGTTAAGAAGATATGGTCCGGACAAAAATGCAACGGTAAAAACAACAAAGGGCAATAACTCTAAAAGTGGGCGTGGCAGAGTAACGATCTTTGTACATGACACTTCCCCACAATAAGATCTATAAGTGTAGCAAGTTTTAAGTTGCTAGCACATATGGTTTAGAAGATATGCACTAGAGAAATATTTTGTCCACGGACAGACAGACAGACATACAGACATACAGACAGACAGACAGACAGACAGGTTGTTTCCAGTATACCCCCTAAAACATTCGTTTTGCGGGGGTATAATGAAAATGCCTGTACAACCCCAATTTGTTCTTGTCTACATGTATATCATACATGACTGCGCATACCTTATCTGTTTCAACACAAATTCTGTCTTGCATCAGCTTTAAAATTGGAACAGCTCTCTCGTTTTGGGAAATATTGAGGTAAAAGAAGAAAATGCTGAAAATTAGCATTGCCTTCTTTTGCTCCAGTATTTTCTATGCTATATTATTCAAAAACTTTAGACCTGTCTCCAGTAACGTTCATTTTTCTCGTCTGCAGCACTTGTCACATTAGACCGTCCTAAAATTTTGTCGTTTGGTAAAGGGTTAAGACACTATTACGGACATTTCTTGCTAGACTGTAAGAAGAGTCAATATTGGGTAAACCCGTTATCCCCAGTAAAGACAATCAATCCCATACAAGAATAAATGGAACATCAATTAAACAAGAAGACACATTATTTTCAACTAATATGAATTGCAGATCGTCGCTTTCAACAAAAAACTCGTAACTGCAGCTTAGAACAAGCTGGAGTTACCAAGTTTTTGTTGAGATGCATCGAAATATCAATTGTAATATGTCCTGTTTGGTTAGGGCTAAGAAACATTTTGGACATTTCTTGCGAGACTGTAGCAGGGAAGAGTCAATATTTGATAAACCCATTATCCCTCGTACGAGGAGCGTTCAATCAAAAGTGGTACTAATGGGTCACCATACCTCATGGTTCTATAGAACTATTGGTGCTTGTGGCTATTTGACGGAAAAATTACCGTCTATGCTTGGTCAAAATCTGAGGCAAATTTGTTCATTCTGTCAAATGTTATTGAACTTTTAAGTTGGTTCAGTCATATACACTTAGCTATTGCGCTGTGCGCAAAATGGAAAACGAACTGAAGTAGGATGTACGGGTCTATATTAAAGGTCGCATAGGCTTTGACACATCTTCACCCCGTGTATATAATGAACTATATCAGATTTATGGACATTCGAACGTTGAACATACGTCAGTTTTTAAGAAGTTGATACAAATAAAAATTGGTAAAACTGGCCTGAATAATGCCCCCCTCTCAGGCAACCCGGGTAGAGATAGTACCAAGTAATTGTTGCTGTAGATTCCGACATGACCGAACAAGACGCATGGTTCAATGTTAAAGAAATAGCAGATAAAGTTGGTTTTTCATCGGGGACATGTTATACGGTTTTGACGAAAGGGTTGAAACACACACAGGTTTATGCCCACTGGGTCCTCCACCTGCTGCCTAAAGGACAGAGAGCCACCCGTGTAAAGGTGGCAAAATATATTTTGAAATTATGCAATAAAAGCAACAAATGTGGGCTTTCTGAGCTTTATACATATGACTGAACATTAATCTACTATACTCCTCACAAAAAGTTAAGCAACAAAAGTAATTCTCTTAATATTCTTTTTATACATGCGGAAATTTTTGCACAGATTTGTTTTTCGGACAGCCATATCTATGCTTAAACACACTTAAAAGAATACAGAATGTTATCGTCTCCAAAAACAGCTATCACGTGATTAGAACACACTCACCCCCAAAACATGCATGCAAAATGTGTCGCATATACGGATTTCAAACTTGGCATTAGCTCCGTATGTGCTTAAAACGCATCAATTTGACAACTTTGATGTCATCAACATTTGAATCATGCCAATACGTCACTTGCCTCCAATTGAAGTTGCTCAAATTGTTGGAATGCTACAGGGTGGGGCAACCAAGACTGCTGCTGCCATTCACTTTAAATTTCATCGCAGTATTGACTGAAGAGCAATAACCCGATACAATGAAACTGGACAGATGTCAGAGAGACCACATCCAGGTCGTCTAAGAGTAACAACACCTTGTGAAGACCGATATGTTGCAACCTTAGTCCGTAGGAACTGGCTTACAACGGCCAGATCGCTGGAAAATGATCTCCAAAGGGTGTCAGGAAACAGAATTTCCATCCAAACCGTGAGGAACATGTTTAACACAGAAGGTCTAAGGTCCTGGATACCACTTCAACGGATTGGAACATCAACATCAAAACTGAGGGTCACTCGTTGGCGTCAAAAACTCTTAACTGACTCGTCAAGATTCTGCCTCGATTCTAATGATGGTATACCACGTGTGTGGAGAAACGGTAATGAACGGTTTGCCGACTGTAACATCGCTGAACACGACGAATATGAACGTGGGAGTTTGATGGTCTGGAGAGGTATCAGTGTTTGCCACAGAACAGAGCTGGTTGTCATCAGACGAGGTTCAATGACTGGTGTAAGGTGCATTTACGAGATCATCACGCCTGTTATCATCCTTCTGGCACAGTAAACAAACCTAACTGTTATGTTAATGGATGGTAATGCCCGTCCCAATCGGTCTGGAATTGTGACTGAAGTTCTGTGGACCAACAACATCAGACATATAGACCGGTATGCTACGTCTCTAGACCTTAATTCGATAGAACATGCATAGGACATTCTTTGAGGGCGTGTCTATGGTCAGCATGTTCGCCGACAGACTCTGGATGAACTGCAGCAGGTCTTGCAGACAGAATGGAGGATCAATCCACAGCGGACATTAGACAGACAAATCTGCTTGATGCCAAGGTGTGTTCGGGCGTGTGTTGAACATCGTTGGGGTCATACCAGGTACTTGATGCTCGATCATGGCCTGAAGTGGCCGGAAAACAACTTTTTACACATTCTGAACTGCCGGCGAGTGACGTTTTGCACCATTGTTTCGTCGGGACGGTTTTCGGGGATCTGTAACTTTGATATTGTTTGAAGATTTTCTCAATCATTTAACGTAATTTGTGTAATAAGACCCCAACTTTGTATTGTATAAAACATAGATCATTAGATGTGATAAAGCACATTTGAGAAAGAAAAGCATCTTTGTTGCTTAACTTTTTGTGAGGAGTATATTATGAGCACCAACAGCGTGTCATTAGCAAGCAATTGTTGCGAAAATATTAGGCAAGGTCCGTAATAGCTAAAAAATTAAAAGCGCGACAAAAGTTTTGTACGCGGTAATTTTCAAATGTAACAGATGTATTGTTCAAATAACTGTTTCAAATAGTACAACTATCGATGGTCACTCATACAAGAAAGGTATGTCGGCGAAAGTAAAGAAATATCACGAAAAGAGCAGGTCTAGGACCGGCTAAAAAGGTGTGTACCAAATCCATGACAACAGAACTATCCACAGGTGTCCTCTTGTCCAAGACTTCCTGGAAGAGACACATGCTGCACAGTGTCTTCATCCACCCTTATAGCCGAGCTTAAGTCCTTGTGCCTCTTTGTGTTCCCCATGATGACGAAAAAAGCCTCTGGTCGTCGGTATAGGCTTTCATGTTCCATATGCAGTGTAATTTGCCAGTGTCTACGGGGTGTTCCAAAAGAGGCCCATTCATTGGCATCATACTATAATTTGAGCAATGTTTGTCTGTTTGTTCCCCTACTCCTCCCAGGTCCTTGGGCCGATCTTCACCAAACTTGGAGGGAAGGTGGAGGGCGGCCCCGGATATTAGCTTGAGGGGTTCATTTTTTGAAAGGTCAAGGTCATCGAGGTCAAAGGTCAAATTTATCGTTTTTACGGGTTACGGGACGGGATTGCTTACGGGTTACGGGACGGGATTAGGTGGAGGGCAGCCCCGGATAGGTCAAGGTCATCGAGGTCAAAGGTCAGCCCCGGATAGGTCAAGGTCATCGAGGTCAAAGGTCAAATTTCGAGACGGGTAAAATTGCTATTATAAGTAATGGATCTCAAAACTTCAGAAGTGTGTGGTTGTCAAAGAAGATCACTTCGAAGGATCGAAGAAACTTAAAACTGAATTGCGACCTAACTTTGGCTTATAGAACCCAGTTCCAAAATTAATTGAACGCCCCTCGTAAATACACTCAGTCTCATACATGAATAAGTGGAACATCAATTACACAAGAAGACTAAGTATTTTTACCGAATTTACATGTAGTATGTATACATTGTAATATCTGTATTTTATCCTATTTGTTAAAGTGACATTTCACGATCATTTTTACATAAATTTTATTTTTATTCTATCCGAAAGAGCATGTTTTCTTATGAAAATTCTGAAAATTTCAAGCCAAAATATTGAACCGTTTACGAGAAATATATATTTTTGTGCTAAAATTAAACAAATTGTTGTGGACAACAGTTAAGATTTATATAGAATTTGTCATTTCTGTCTCAACTTTGAAGGCTTTTTTTTCGCTAATAGATAACAACTTCAAAAAACTGATAGCGTTCTACGCATTAGAATAAACAATCTTTGCATCAAGACATACTTTTAAAAAATGAAATAAATGTGAAATGTCACTTTAAAGGATTGAGAAAGTATTTCGGACATTTCTTGCTAGACTGTAAGAAGAGTCAATATTGGATAAATCCATTATCTCCAGTAAATACAATCAATCCCATACATGAATAAGTGGAACATGAATTACACAAGAAGACACATTATTTCCACCGAATTCAGTTTGTAAAATATCGACTGTAGCCTGTCTTGTTTGGTAAAGTAGTAAGAAACATTTCGGACATTTCCTGCTAGACTGTAGGAAGAGTAAATATTGGATAAACCCATTATCTCCAGTAAACACAATCAATCCCATACATGAATAAGTGGAACATTAATTACGCAAAGAAGACACATTATTTCCACCGAATTCAGTTTGTAGGCCTAGATATCGACTGTATTTTGTCTTGGAAGACACAAGAGGGCCCGAACGACATTGTGTGGTCCAACTAATCAAGAATTGTTCTGAAAATGTCACATGGTCCATGCATGAATGAGTGGAACGTCAATTTCACAAGAAGATACATTATTTCGACTGAATTCAGTTTGGTAATATCGACTGTTTTTGTCCTGTTTAGTAAAGGGTTAAGACACTATTTCGGAGATTTCTTGCTAGATTGCAGAAAGAGTCAATATTGAATAAACCCGTTATTCCCTAGTAAACACAACCAATCTCATACATGAATAAGTGGAACACCAATTACGCAAGAAATACATTTTTTCTAATGAATATGGATTGCAAATCGTCGCTTTTCAACAAAAACCTCGTAACTGCAGCTTAGAACAAGCTGCAGTTACGCGGTTTTTCTTGAAAAAAGCATCGAAAAATCAGCTGTAATCTGTCCTGTTTGGCAAAGTTTTAAGAAACTATTTCGGACATTTCTTACTAGACTGTAAGAAGAGTCAATATTGGATAAACCCATTATCCCTTGGTAAACACAATCAATCTCATACATGAATAAGTGAAACATCAATTATACAAGGAGACCCAATATTGCCATCGAATTCAGTTTGTAAATATCGAGGTTTTTTGTTTTATATGGTAAAGGGTTGAAAAATTATTTCGGTCATTTCTTGCTAGACTGTAAGAAGAGTCAATATTTGATAATCCTGTTATCCCCTGGTAAACACAATCAATCCCATACATGAATAAGTGGAACATCAATTACACAAGAAGACACATTATTTCGACCGAATTTAGTTTGTAAATATTGACTTATCTTGTCTTGGAAGGCCAAAGAGGGCCTAAACGGCATTGTGTGGTCCGACTGAACAAGATTTTTAAATATCATATTAATATACTCCGTGCATGAATAAGCGGACCATCAATTTCACAAGGACACAACTATTTCCACAGAATTCAGTTTGTAAATATTGACTTATTCTCTTTTGGAAGACACAAGAGGGCCCTAACGGCATTGTGTAGACCGACTAATCAAGAATTGTTTTGAAAATGTCTCATGGTCCATGCATGAATGAGTGGAACATCAATTACACAAGAAGACACATTATTTCCACCAAATTCAGTTTGTTAATATCGACTGTACTTTGTACTGTTTGATAAAGGGTTGAGAAAGTATTTCGGACATTTCTTGCTAGACTGTAGGAAGAGTCTATGTTGGGTAAACCCATTATTCCCTTGTAAACACAATCAATCCCATACATGTACATGAATAAGTGGAACATCAATTACATGGAAAGAAGACACAATCGTTATTTCCACCGAATTCAGTTTGTAAATATTGACTGTAGTTCGTCTTGGAAGACACAAGAGGGCCTTAACGGCATTGTGGGGTCCGACTGGTCAATATTTTTTTTCATATCATATAAATATATTCTATGAATGAATAAGTGGGGCATCAATTACACAAGAAGACACATTATTTCCATGGAATTCATATTGTAAATATTGACTGTAGTTCGTCTTGGAAGACACAAGAGGGCACAAACGACATCGTGTGGTCCGACTGATAAAAAATATCATATATTCCATACATAAAACCCCTATCATTAGAAGTCTGAATGTTCAGTAAGATATTTATATGCACCAGTGTCTTTTAACCTTGATAAATCCATACATGAGTTATTGAAAAATTCACTGGTTTGTAAAAATCGACTGACTTCTAATACTTCTTCGTATTGACAAGAAGGCATTTTTGGCATAGTAAAGCTCGACTGACCAAGATTTACTTAACACGTTCAGCCCATCATTAGATACCAACCAATTCATATGATTTCGGCTCCATCTTTAGCGTTACTTGTAACAATGGCAATTAACGTGGTTCTCCGAATTTCAGAAATCCAGAGAACCTCGCCAATTTCCGATGCCACGGATAATTGACATGTAGGGTATCTTATGATGGGTAAGGTATCTTAATATACATGTACAACTCTTGTCACAATTGATATCTGAATTTTAAATCGGTGTCAACTAAATGTTCTTTCAACCATGCATCCATCTTCTCATTATCTGCGACTGTGAACCAGTTCTTCCAATCTCCTACTTCTCCTGAAATGCAGTTTGTTTTATACCTCTACATGTCAGACATTTCAAAACAAAAATTATCGTTCAGTGTTCATCAAGCCCTTTGTTGTGGGTACTAAACAGAATTGTCCCACCAGGACGATTCTTATGAGTACCCACAACATCAGGTTTGGATTTGAAATGACATAATAGGTTATTTAGAACTTAGATACCTTTATCTACCCTTATATGTCACTCTGGGTAATAAATATCGGCCTATAAAACCATCAACCGACCTATTTAATATGTCAGTCGTCATTTTGAATGTCTAATTGTTGATGCTAGAAACTTTATGCCTAGAAGGTAGTTCCTGCAGTAGCTCCTTTATATGTGATGTTATACACATTCTTGACAGAAAATGAAGGGTATATTTTGATGATTAAGTATTGCTAACTGTCTTATTCGAAACAATTGAAGTAAATATTGTTTAAATCTGGACAGAATGCAGAGAAAAATCTGCCAAACAGTAGCTTTAAAGGAAAAATCTATATCACTATTTCCAGTTTCTTCAAAGCTCTGTTAGATAAATGTTTTTCGGAGTATGTACATTACTCCATTAACGAAAACATTTGAATTATAGGGCGACTTTAGGACGATTTTAAACGTTTTAAAGTTTCTAAACATATACATGCACTTGAAGTTGCGCTTTTCTCTTTAAAACATACCTTTTCTATACATCATATCCCCACTAAAGCCTTCCTCTCCAACAGTACCGTAATCCTTGTGCTGTATATTTGCATCTTTCAATTCGTTAAAGGAACAAGCCATGGCTATCTGTTCTATCAAATCGTCGCTTCTATCACACTGAAGAAACGCATTCATCTTCTTGATTTCTCGCACAGGATCCTGTCTCGAATAGTAATAACATATACAGTAACTGAAATAATTTGCGATCACTCACTATGAATAAGAGTTTTAAAACATTAATGCATACATAACCAAGTATACACATGTAAGTAGAACATTGATTGCACAGAATTGCAGAAGTTCGAAATTAAAGAAGAGACAACATCAAGAGTCGCCATATGCATAGCAAGGTATCGTCACATAAAGAACTTGTATTTTTAAAGACCCATTTCATTCGTTGACGCCTTTAATTGTTTGAATCCACTTGTAAAATCAATTACAGATTACACATTGAACATACCTCTTTCAAATCCTCATAATATAGATTTAAAATCTGGTCTGGATTATCTTTTGTAAATCGCTCCCACTCCTTCACGTATTTAAACCATGGATATGTCTGGTCTGAAAATTAGAGATATGCAATAATTAACTTTATATTGATAATTATTTCTGTTATCCCCTTTGACCATTGCTAGTAACGGTATCCGTCATCATGCGCAAAAACATAGATATCATTTCTTCAACATTGGCAAGTACAGTATTGCATGAAAAAGTTAACAGTCATTTACCGTTGAACGTACACGTATACGCAATAAATGCTATTTATTAGAATTGTGATATTACAGTGATAAAATGGGCTTGGATCTCCGAAATAATCCTGGGGGTATCAGTCAAGACCATCAAATCAGCAGTCACGCCGTTCTCTTATAGCTTCTTCATAACCTTATCAACTTAAAATACAGCTGCATAGACCAAGATCAAACTGCACTGTATAATTTGATCTAGTTCTATGTTAACATGCAATGGTTGAAATGCCTTTCCCAGACCCGTGCTTAAATTTTATATGTACGAGGGATGTCCTAAAAGTTTCGGGACAAGTGCCATAACTTTTTTATTTATTAATATTTCCCATTAATTTTCGCACCACTGGTAGCTGCAATATTATTCTATTGAATGATAGTCTCATTTTAATATCGGTACATAGATGCACGAGAAAGCGTCTCCATAGTAACGTCAGGTAGACGTGAGCGGGGCACCTTGACGTCGCCGCGCAATAGGAATTATTACACACCAATTATGTATCGCAATTAACGCCTCTATACGTCTTTGACGTCGCAATAAATTATGGCGCGAAGGTGTACGACGTTAACGACGTCATTTCCTGTATTTAAGGTGTAAACAAGTGACGTCTTTGAAAACACTGGCTTGAATTAAGTGCGAATCGACCCCGGAACAGCGATATTCAGTGAAATTTTGTGTTTTGATGGGGGAAAAGTAGATCACAGACACTTTCGATGATACAATCTACCTATGGAGCGGCAGCAATGTCAAGAACACGCATTTATGAGTGGTATAACACCTTCAAAGACGATCCTACACGCCAACCTACCGATCTTCCTAGGACAAGGCGGCCCAGTGTACTGTCAGGTAACGCACTCGAAATTGAAGCATTATTGAGATCTGACAGGAGATTAACTGTACGTGACATTGCTTTGAAAACTGGTCTTGTATCCTCCTCCATTCATAGGATCATTAGACAGGAGATTGGTATGGTAAAAGTATGTGCCAGATGGGTCCCGCGTGTGTTGTCCAGCCAGCAAAAGCTGCAGCGAGTCGCCTCCCTGTACGGCTTTCCTAAAGCAGTACAGGGAACGCGGCGAAAGGTTCTTGGATTCCATTATTACGGCGGATGAGACCTGGGTCAGTCTATATGACCCGGAAACCAAACAGGACAGTTCAGTATGGAAAACATCTTCTTCGCCGTCCCCGACAAAAGCCATGGTAAAACCGTCTGCTAAGAAGATGATGTTTATTGTCTTTTTCGACACGAGGGGCGTCGTAGGTGATAATCATATATGGCTTTTTGGATAGTTATGTGATATTGACGCTGTTGCAAGCTCCGATTGTACCACAATAAGGTCATTTTGGTATACCATTGGGTAAGACATGTGAGAGCCCGCGCCATTCTATTCGTGTTAGCAACGAAATCCAATGGGTCGTGATACGCGTTAATACTTACATATGCCGTACGTCCCCATAACAAGCGACAAGAATCTACCGAAGGTCTCACACTCTGTTCCCCACAATGTTTTCATATGATGATAGAGCGACACGAAAATGTCCTTAGGATTCCTCATCACATGAATAATCTTTTTCTTTTTAGTAAATATCTCCATCGGTGCGTGTTTGACCGGGCTATGAGAGTTGAGGATTCTAGGGGATGGTATTGCTGATATATGTTCTTTACTCCTGTGGTCCAGAAAAGCGTATTCTTTTGGGGTTGTCTCGTATTCTGTGTTTCCTTTTGTAAGCATCATCAGGATTTCCCATACCCAATGTGTTCCTGGATGGTTAAATACAGATTATGACAAAGAATATGGATGGTGCATTTCGTCGCAGCGATTTTGTTCAGGTGATATATTACTGATTTCATTTGACATGGCACAGCCTTAGCTTTAATTACCATAAGTCCTAAAACACACATTGATCAGCTTTTTCCTGAAAATCTTCTGTTATGTTTTACATTCCTTTTATATCCTTGCACCATGATTTGTGTCTTATTAATGTATGTTAAGCTATTTGTAAAATATCAACATGCCTTGCATATTATGTAGGTCAATGCCAAGTCAAATGAAATCAGCAATATCCATAAATTGTCCATTTCAGGTTCACACGGCATAATTGTGATCTTTTTTATGTGTTGTCATAGACATAGACTTGGTTACATTTCCTATCTCTTAGAATGCGTTTCGGAAAAAACTACGTCTTCCGCCACTGAATAATAATGGTGTCACCTTTCCACCGAGACGAGTGAGTCTCAAAATTGCCGCGTGAAAGATATATTAGAATAGACCATATACACAGCCCAAATTTGGTTCAAAGACACAATACCGTCGTTGTAAATGCAAAACCTCGTATCTCGTTTTTGGAAGATTTTAAAGGGGAAGGTAAAAAGTGTAATAACTTTTCCTAAACTTAAAGTGACATTTCACAATTATTTTTACATAAATTTTACTTTTATACTATCTGAAAGAGCATCTTTTCTTATGAAAATACTGAAAATTTCAAGTCAAAATATTGGACCGTTTACGAGAAATAAATATTTTTGTGTGAAAATTAAACAAATTGTTGTGGACAACAGTTCAGATTTATATAGAATTTGTCATTTCTGTCTCAACTTTTAAGGCGTATTTTTCGCTTATACATAACAACTTCAAAAAACTGATAGCATTTCTACGCATTAGAATAAACAATCTTTGCATCAAGACATATACTACATGTAAAAAATGAAATAAATGTGAAATGTCACTTTAAAGGGTTTACTTTAAATTTAAACATATTGTTCACAAATAATGTGTCATTAATACTGATTAGTAAAAATATCTCAAAGCATGCAAGAATTTTCTTAACTGGACACGCAAGATTTTATTTTGAAAATCGGAAAAATCGGCATACAAGGTTTTGCATTTACACAGACGATATGGAAATGTGAATGGATTTCAAACCTTTTCGTTGATGTCACAAAAACTAGGATTTCTAGACCCGTACATTAACTTCAGAACAAAACAAAGACATTGTCTGACATTTATAGTGTAAGATTGATCTTTATGTATTCTTCACAGACAATGAAGTCAATTTTGTATTAACTCTTTCCAATACGACAAAATTTAATACCATTCCAATTTGAAAGTATCTGCAGACGTCAAATAGCGGCGTCAAAACCATTTCTTGTTTGGGCAAGCGTTAAATATTTACCAGATTTTTCGAACGTTGCCAGATAGACATCATCAGCCCGAATTTCCAGCGTTTTCATCGTCTCGACATGCACTTTCATTTCCCTTGATGGTATTCTTTGAACTCGTCCACACCTTTGAATTTAGGTAGAAGACCCATAATTAGCACCGAAAAGCCAGCGGCGAAAATTTGAAAAATGCCAGTAATTCCTAAACTGTGTTATGTTGCCATTCCAAATATAAGCATAAGCATTTTGTATACGGTTTAGAATTTTGAATTCATGCATACTTATGGAAATATTTGACAAAAATGTTCAAAATTACCTCCCTTGCATATGAATAAAGACTAAAATGAGATTTGTAAATTGTTTTCTTCGTGATTATACAGTGTTGCAATCAAATCAGATAAATTTGTGTAAAATACTTTAATACATTGTACTTTATTAGTGTAAAAACTTTACTTGCAATACTTTACTAAATCATGTAATAAGATAGACCCTATTATGTACAAAGCGACATATTTCTAGCAAAAGAGCCTCGTTTTTAGTATGAGAAAATAAAACTTACGAAAAGCATACACCATCAAAGTGTTGGTATTCCAAAGTTGTCCCATATGGAGTTTCAATTACTACACGGTTCATTCTTTTGTCGCTTATAAGCTGAATATTCCACACGTTAAAAATACAACGAAAAACATGTGTCGTAACGCCACATTTCAGCGAAAACCTCGTATCTACAGCTTTAAAGAAGCGGTAGATACGAGGTTTTTGTTGACCCCCCCATACACCGATAAACAGATAACATCCTGATATATCCAACTCTCTCCTAAACGACACTTAAAGGATTATCCAAATAAGGACGTGCTGGAAAAAAAAGGAAAAAAACTGAAACCAAAGTCCTTGAGGGCAGACAAATCTTTTCTTAACTGAAATTCTACACGGTCTTCAAAACCATGGCTTCTTAGGAAAATGGTTGACAGAATTTCTTTTTTCAACAAAAACCTTGTATCTGCATCTTAAAGGGCGACGGTAACAGATGGTCTAATTGCAAAAAATGAATTTTTTTGAAAAAATATGCAAAACTTTTGTGTTGACCACCTCGGGATGGTTAGTAATATGCGATTCAGACAGAGAATGACCCGAAATTACAAGACAGATAGCTGAATTTAGGGAGAATCCAAGCCTAAATTCAACCCCATCACTGATGGGGTTAGAATTATTTTTGAATTGTTGCGCATGCGCATACAGCGCGGACCATGATTCAAACGAGATTCATACTTAAATTTCAATATGACGTCATCATGTATGTTGTGACGTCATTTAAGAAAGTCGCATGCCCTACTGTTTTGACCTACTTTCGACATCGCTTCATGAATTTGGTATCAAATTGCGAAAAAATGAGTCGTTGCTTCAATGGTTTCTCGTAATCATTTAATCTGGTCATATAAAGCTTAAAAAGTGTACATTTCGTTTGTATTTGACAATTTTTGGGTCCAAATCTGGGAAATAGTAGCTTTAAAACAAGCTGCAGTTACGAGGATTTTTGTTGAAAAGCGACGATATTATGATTCGGGGGGTCAAAGGAGTGGAGATCTGGAAAATTGGGGCTTAAAGCATTTGAGTAAAACATTGGTCCATGTCAGCCCGTGCATGGGCACAAACCCAAATATTTCTCTAACAACTTGTCGTGGCATTTAGGGTAAGACCTGTGCAATGGGCTATGTGCCCAGTTACACCCCCCCGGTCCCACTGAGCCCGATTTCCAAAATATTTGTAGTGCCTCGGGAGAGCGCATTGTCACCGATTTACTACGAATTTGAGCCGATTTTCTCCGCTCATCCCATTTTAGCGGTAACTTTCCGACGGACAACGAAATGCTACGATACAATTCGATTAACTACGATATTGTCCCGATTTTGTTCCGAAGTACCCCGAGATTAGGAGCAGAGCTACCACGAAACAGTACGAACTAGACCGACTGTCCCGATTTCTAACTACGATGAACTACGATGCACACAGAGTTACTGCGACATACGCCGACAGATCCGATCTACTACGACTTTGGTACATTTTCGTCGCGATTTTGCCCCGATTTCGTAAACTTGGTTTATAAATTATGATTAATTCAAAAGAAAAATCAGTTTGGTATTTGTGTATCAGAGTGACAACATGCCAACAACAGAAAACGAAATTAAAATAACCGTTGTTTGTCCGAAATTACGTCACGGTATACTTGATATTAAAATCGACCCCTATTGAAATTCAGATCCAAGTGTAGTACTGGTGAGTTTATGGGTGTATTTGAAAGATTTAATACATTCTTAATTAATAATATGAGAAAGCAAGAAAATGTGGACAGATGCCCTTTAGGCTTCCAAAGAGTCAAAATTATCATTGGCATTAAACACCCTACTCAAAAAGGCATTATTAAATGAGCTGTTGGCACTATGTGAATGGATAATGTCGAAAGAGGCTTATAAGCATTTCCCAAACCAGGTCTTGTTTGTATGTCCTTAATAGAAAATATCTGAGAAAACATTAAGACAAAAGAGAAAAATGCTTATAACCACCATTTTTTTATCATTTTGTCTTAATATTTTCTGCGATATATTGTTCGCAAATCCTATGTTAATCTACAATCGAGTCATCTTCAGACCACTATGTTTGGATCACTTCCCTTTCTTGATGATATGGCCCTGCGTTTCGGTGCCATCTTTAAGTTCGTGGTCAGGATCCTGATCAGTATCAGATTGGTTGATCAATGACTCATCAGGAATAACAATTCTGTAGTAGCTGACAGTTGTTTCTTTATTCATGCGTCCTTTCTTAGTCCCAGTGTATCGAATGGTTTTGTTCAAAGGTTTAGAACTGAATGAAAAGCATTTAATTTTGGTTAAACAGACTCAAGCTGTAGTTGCAGGGTTTTAGAACAACAACGGCGAAATACAAATCTTTGTCCGAAATTACGTCACATTTAATTGATAGAATTAAACCGTATTGTTTTCAAAGTTGATTCACCTTTTTACATTTTCCAGAATTCGGGGTACTTCGCAGTACTTCGGGATAATATCCTAGTTGTTCCTAGTTATTCGGTGTAGATCGGTGTACCTCGGGTGCGAGTCGTGTCACTCGTCGTAGTTCATCGGCGTGTATCGGGAGTTGCCCGTAGTACATCGGCGTTACTCGGTGTTCATCGCCGAGATGTGTATCCCGACTAAGTACGATATAGTCACCGAATAACGCCGATTTACCTACTACGAAGTACGCCGATTGAATACGATGTACAACGAGGTGCGCCGACTTCGCCACGATTTTTTAAATCGGGAGAAAAATTTGCACATGTTGAAATTTTTGTCCCGATTTATTTTTGATCCCGAATTGGTGCCGATTTTAATCAGGATGAACTACGACTCTCCCGAAGTAGACCGATTTCATGCCGATTTTGAAATTTTCGAAATTGGGATTAAATCGGGCTCAGTGCGACCGGGGGGTTATGGAACGAAATATGTATGGTGCGAATAGACAATTTCAAGGGAAGTAATTTTCATTGCTCTCAAATTGATTTTTTGACTTTTGTTTGTTTTTTTGCCTACTCTTCACACAAGAAACATTTTCCCAAAACTTGTTTGAAATATTCCCCGGAAATCTGAGCACACTCAATTATTTCCGTTGTTACGAAAACAGGCGATATTGCATGTAACGGTACTTTCAAAATTCTCGGACTTTTGGACGTCACGGATTAAGTCGAAATATAACGATTATACAGGAAGTGCATTACACAGGTCTTACCTTATCAAAAATAGTCTTGAGTGCAGAATGTTTCCTAGTCTGACTGCACTTATGAAAAGGCTGACCTTTAACCTATTAACACAATGACAGTGACTCTTTACAGCAATTTCTTCATTTCCCACAACCTGGATTTTTATGCCCCCGACAGGGAGGCATCATAAATTTGACTTGTCCGTCCGTCCGTCCGTCCGTCTGTCCGTCTGTCTGTCCGTCCGTCTGTCCGTCATTCCGTCCAAAAACTTTAACATTGGCTATAACTTCCTTATTACTTAACATATTCGCTTCATACTTTACCACAACATTCCTTGGTACATTACCTTTCTGTAGGCACATACTTTGGTGACCTTGACCCCTGGATGACCTTGATTGACCTTGAACATAGATTGGCCATAATTTAAAATCAAAGCGGTGTCGGGGGCTTTGTCATCTTACAGTGACAGCTCTTGTTGAATTCAAACCAGTCTTAAATGTTACTGTCTGGTAATGGGTTAAACATTGCCGTCTCACATGCTATAAGGGACATTCTCCCAGATTCTGGCGCATAAATATTATGTAGCATGTATATTGGGTTATCAACTTATCATTCGTGGGTCACGTTTGAAAATGTCGTAACTACAGCTTGAATTAGCTGTAGTTACAGTCTTTTTAACGTTATCGACGAAATGTTGGTTGTATCACAGAAAAGAGGGTCTTTTTAAATTTAATTTTCCTTTACAGAAAAGTAAACAAAAGTTAGAGGGTGTATACCTATGCTGATCAGAATCCGTGTTGATCTCAAATGCCTTAAACCATTACCAGACGACACAATTTTAGACTGTTCCAAATTCAAAGATGATGCAGACGACAAATTCAAATGAATATAATTTCATATTTATTGGTCTTTTGGGGTAGAAAACATTGTGGGAAATGAAGAAATTGCTTGTCACAAGCAATTTCTTCATTTTCCACTATGTTTTCTAAAGCTTTAATCTCAAAGGGCGTCAAAAAGCGTCAATGTTTGGGAATGGGTTAAACCCTTTTCAAAGCAAGATCTAATTTTGACGGCCTTTAGAAACATATATCTGTGAAAATATTAAGACTAAGGCGTTTTGTTCTTTTGCCTGAATCCTTTCTGTGGCATAATGTATACATTTTGACGTCCACAGCAGCTTTCAAGGAAGACAGCCCCAATATTTGCCGTTCGAGAAAAGGTTTATGCCTTTTTTTGAAGACCCATTCTCATTTTGTTTGATCTTTTATGGTTATTGCGTAGTAGGTTTGGTTTTAAACTTCAAATCGAAAAATACGATTAAAATAATCAGAAAATAATCAGAAATAAGCATTTTTTCTCTTATGATTTGAGTACATTAAAACACATTACATAATTATTGAGACAAGAGGTGAAAAGTTTGTTTTTATGCAATTTCCCGTTTTGTCTATATATTTCCAAGTATTTTACAGGGGGAATAGAAAACAAATTCGTTTTGTGGGGAAAGGGTTAAACTGTGCGGTTACAGTGATTCGTAATGTTATTTAGTGTTCGATCTTCTTTTTGAACCAATGAAATTGCAGTATATTTTAAAATTGCGCCGCTCTTTTTCGCATAAATGGGCAGTCGGCTAGTTTATGTGACGTCTATAGATAACCACATCCAGTCTCCAATGAACCGCTAGCGAACACTAAGTCAGATAGAGTCTGTATAGTAGATTCTACGCGATATAAACATTCAATACGATGCGCGCATTTGAATGCTTATTTCGCGTAAAATCTACAATACAGCCTCTATCTAATACGTGGCGCATAACTTATTTAGTCTAAGCCAGTGCACCGATCTTTTTTCTACATTTGTTTTCAATCCGCCTCAAATTTCACCACAAGTTCTTTCCTTAAAAAGTTTAGCTTTAATTTGTAATCCAACTTTCATGTACGAGTAACAACATAGCTGCACAGCATCCTCTTTGCTTTTCAATTCATGATGTTTTACAAACCCGTGAAACTTGTTTGCCAATCGCCTTGCTTCATACACATCCCCCATTTCCATTGTAACATCGATGAGGCTAAAGTATGCCACTATTTTCCCAGGGAGGTACATCGGTTTTGGGCTTGGATCTGTCATGGAAGGCAGAGCAATCTGTATCAATGCATCATCATCTGGCCTAGAACGAACGACAGCCACTGCAGCCTTATATTGCTCTACAGCTTTTAAAAGAGACACCCTCTCGTCTTTCAGAAAGTTTCCGTATGCTAGATGTAGACTTGGCGAATCTTTTATGTGATGTGTTGCCATTTCGAAATAGTTTTGTGCGCTTTTCTTCAGTCTTTCCTTCTCAGTAATATCTGTCACTGTACTCAGTTTGACTGCTTGAAGGCAAGCTATGTTTGATAACGCTTCTGGATAACGTGCAAGAACGTCGTCTTTTGAAGCTTCCAGTATGGTCTGGAAAAGATCCAATGTTTTGTCTACTACTCCTGCTTGCATTAACTGGATTGCATAAGGTTTTAGAAGATCAATAATTGTCGTTGCTGTATAGAGATGTGATCCAGCCTTCATCATGCTTTTCGCGGATTCATTCATTGCCACGATTATCCTGTAACATCGGATTGCAAAACTACGCGAATCGGAACCCATCATAGCCAGCTGAAGTAATATTTTGCCAAATGTTGTAAACAGAGTTATTTTGTGTTTTAGTTCATCCGCGGCTGCAATTGTTTCAGTTTCATCTAGTGAATGTTCAAGTATATGCATCCTGTTACAAATCAATCGAAGGCTTGTAAACGGCGCTGTTTTCAGGTTGTTTAGTCCCTCGATAGTTTTCTGGACGTCTTCGCTTGGTTTATGAAGTATCAAATTATTCCGCGGTAGAAAGTAGTGCGGTATGTAGTGGTGCGTCAATGCGGTGATAATGTAGTCAATAAGTTGCACAATCCTTCCGCCAAGCTGACTGTCTTCCCATTGGTCAATACCATACTGCTGTTCACAAAACCAGAACATCATGTTTTTGACCATGTAAGAACTGAGAATTGAGGTCTCGGGTAAGGAAACCTTGATCATCAATTTGACGATGCAGTAGCATATCTTTTGATTTCGTGTCAACGCCTTCGATAACTTTCGCTCTGATAAATTGAAGGACAATCTCCATTCCAAATCCTTATTCTCGCTAGTGTAGAAACCGACAGGTACAACAGCGCAACCGTCTGAAATGAATAGCAATGCATTTTGCGCTAAAAATAGAATAGTTTCACCGTTATGTTTTGATAATCCATCGGTGTTGTTATAAAATCTCATAACTACGGCTTGAATCAAGCCGTAGTTATGAGATTTCATAACAAAACGTACGAAATAATATTGTTTTTGCGAAATAATGTCACTGTTTACTATTGCACGTTTGTGTGAGACCAAAACTTCGTAACTCCAGTTTGGAAAGCTAGATTTACGAGGTTACAAGGTATTGATCTCCCACCAACGATAAAAAGATAAAACAAGATGTGTTTGTGAAACACTTATGCCCTGGAAATTGCCTATGTTAAGTTTTCGGACAAACAAACGGACACGTGTGAAACAGTATGCCCCGATCTTTCGATACGGGGCATAAAGAGGTCAGTGTTTGGCTTGGAAAGGGTAAACATTCAATGTACAGGAATATGTCAGGTACGTCAAAGGTGACCTGAATAAATTCTGTTGCAATTTCCAATATACAGAACAGGGTTGTGATACGCTTTCTATTTCTGGAGGCTAAATTGGCCATATACATGAGTTAAAGAGCCATTGTCGGGGTTCTCTCCTTCTTTTGCAACGATCAAACTTTTGGTGAAGGGATTTTAGAGATGCGTATGGAGTTTAAAAGACGAAAATTATAAAATGACTGCTACTGAGGAGGGCTGGTTAGGGTACCAAGACGTTGATATCCATAGATCAGGTGTTAATGATTGGCAAAATTGATGGAACAAACATAAGAGTTGGAAGATGTCTATGTTGAGAAATAACGCAGTTCAAATTATAATACAGTCGACACGCGTTGTGTCGAAGTCGGAGGGGCCCGTCAAAATACCTCGACATATCCGGAGTTCGATTTTGTTCGGCTTCGAGATATTTGACCGTTTTTGAAACTTATCAAGTACGGATATTATTGAAATATAGTAGGAAAAGGAAAGAAATTGCTCGTGTCGAGTAAATTCTATCCTGTTCGTACTATATTTCAATGGCTATATTCAGTTCAAAATTATTTGTAATAGAAAATCTCTAAAAATTGCTGCATCCTCGGACTCACTAGAATGAAAACTTTGCAACCCAGAGACCAAATTATGAGTAAAAGATGCAGGATGCGCAGGTAAAAAAAATCACTGCGTAGATTTACTTGATTTCGAAGGATTTGATAAACACGATGCGTGGTTTTGTTACACAGAAACGATCTACCCTTTCAGGTTGAACAGTTCATTATGACCTAAGTATATCTTTTACATATTAGCATGTTAAAAAAATAGCATGAACCCCTTGTAAGAACATAACTAGATATGGATACCTTTGATAATGTCGTCGATTAAGCTTTGACAGGGCCACTGTGCGTCACGTGGTCGTTTGCTCCATCGATCAGCAATTCCTGGCCACGCCCTGCACGGGAAAGCAAATACCATATCGTATGTAAATCCTTCCAGCTCGTGCTTCAAACTGGTTAACGCGGGACCAGAAGAGACGAAATCCGTCTGAAACGGCTTCCTTCGGTATATAACTTCTACACCGGGTTCAGTTGAATATATACTTCGAAAAGCGTTGCTTTTAAAGTACCCATCATCGGTTATGGATTCAAAATGTCTTTTTCCTTGCATCATTTCTCTTCCTTTATCCGTGATCAGTAATCTTACATAGCCGTGGTGCTCTGAGGAAACCATTAGAAAAGCAGAAGTAGAACTTTTAATGCTCTTGTTATATCTTGATCTCCAAGGAACTCTTCCGTGTGGCAAGATTTGTTTGTAAAATCGTCTACAACAAATTGGGTGTACAGCATCATGAAATCGAAATCCGTTGGAGGATAGAACGTTTTCTGGGCATCTGTACCGGAAACACATCGCGTCATATGTAGGTCATCATAAGAACTTCCGGTTTGTATAATTTCGATGGCGCCTTCGGCTTTCTTCTGCACATATTTGATGAATGTGTTGAAACTGGACTTCATTTTCTCAAAAACTAGATTTGTCTTAACATCTTCCTTGACTAGAATGGACATAGCGTTGGCAATCGCCCCAAGAAGTCTGTACTCTTTTTGCTCCATTATGTTTCTAAAATGATTGAATCAAATGGGGTTATTGTAGCGTATTGGACCGTGTAACATCTGCCAAACAAGATATGGTTTTTACGTCTTTGATAGAAAAGCTTTTTAAAATTTCAAGGCAAAAGAAGAAAAATCTGATAATCAGCATTTTTTCCTTTTGCCTCAATATTTCCTTAGCTATAATACTCACAAATCGTACCTTTTCCAAAAGCCATTTTGATTTGTCTGTATCGGCTTTCGATTTGGACAACCTAAAACTTTTGCCACTTGGGAAAAGGTTAATGATCTAGATCAGCCCGCCCCCAAGTGAATCTCATTGAGATTTATTAGCCTAGACTTAACCCTTTCTCCAACGACAAAATATTAGGGTGATCCAATTCGAAACCTACCGCAGTCGACAAAATGAGTGATATCAAAAGCACAAAGGATGTATGCTAGCATATAAAGTATTCATTTAAGGAGAAATTGTTTGGGAAGGGTTAACCTATGTGGGCGAGCAGCTTGGGGCTAGGTAAGGTTGTTGTGGTAGCTCTAATGCGAAACGACAGGAATCAATGATTAGGTGATCCAGCCGCAGCGATATGGCCTTAGCTGTTGAAAGAGGCGTTAAACCCCAATCAATCAATGATTCAATCTGATTGGTGATTAGATCTGGTATCCATTGTAAGCTATTATAAATGAGATTTAGTACATGATAATACAAAAGCTGAACATAGCGAACAACATGTATCTTGATCAGACTGCGCGTATGCGCAGGCTGATCTGGATCAATGTCGGTTGCAAACGCTATTTATAAATCTCTTTTAATCAGATCACAAACTGCTGAATTGAAATTAAATAAAGTATAACAAAACTTACAATACGCAGATCCTTTATAAAACGTCACCGCTAGAGAAACGAAAGTTTATCGTTCAGTTTTTGATAACATTTCCCAGGGAATTTCCTATGATTCATTGATAAATGTAGTACGTACGGTAGGTTAAATAAAAAATAGACTGGTCCATAATTTATAAATTAACGATATTGGTCTGGCTTTCAGGTCTATCTCTATGTAGACCCCCCTCCCCCAAAATAATTATATCTCATTTTATGATTATTTCATCTCACAATATTAGGTTACATTGAATTAGGATTTAGAACGAACTTGACCTTTGATCTCTCAAATAGGCTATATAGTCATTCGACAAGTACGCTAATCTTCATATGCATACATCCCGCGACTAAATATTCACCATCTTTTTCAATACAACTCAACATTTTTAACTTTAGACTTGTATACAAACACTTTACTTATTGTTGTTGAAAATGACCCAACATAAGCACGTTCTCCTTCGAGAATAAACGATTTAGGACATCAATTCGCTCGTTCATCTCACGATAAATGGTTCAATAAATGTTAAAAATATGTATTTATTTCTAGTGTTTGTATAAAGGTCTATAGTTATAACCGATAGACTATAGTTCTGTTAACTCGAGCAGGCGATTGAGTACAGATCGAGCTCGATCGATATAGGTGATTAGAAATAGTCGGAGAAAAGCAAAAGATACTAATCAAAGTCCGTACGTTAGCTTTCTAGAGTACAGAAATACACCACTCGATTGTGGGTACTCGCCAGCACAACTTCTGTACAATAGAAGAACAAAGTCAATTTTGCCAATTACAAGCGAAGCTTTGATTCCGAAATTAGTTGACAATAACCAATTACAAGAATCCATGAATAAGTCAAAATTGGCCCAAAAACAAAATTATGACAAAAATTCTAAACCACTAAAGTCTCTATCTTTAGATGACTCGGTCAGAATTCAATTTGGAAAAATATGGCGACCTGGGAAAGTTGTGCAAACTCACGAAAATAGGTCATACTCTGTACAAACTAGGGATGGTGCTGTTTATCGCCGGAACCGCAGATCTATCATCAAAGCAAATGAAAATACCAGCGACATCAAACAGCCTGATTTCAACATTTTGGCAAACCCTTCAAATTCTTCCCTTGAAGAGCCCCAGCAAAATGAGAATACCAATACACTCCCAGATTCATCACCCTATGACACCTACGTCACAGGGTCTGGTAGAATAGTGAAACCTAATCAGCGTTATAACAGCGCAGAATGGACTAAGTAAAGATATAGGAGCCAGCTTTTACAAAGCGGGTTAAATTAAAAGTTCTTGCAACCGGTGACCTATAAAAATTGGAGTGGTATTTTTCAATACGTTAGGGTCCCACGCTTTGGTTAAGGGTGGATGACATGCTTAAAAGTGGTAGGATTTTTTTTAAAATTCAAGGTCAAAGGTCATTCGGTGCACTTTTCATACATGACGCCTAAAATACCCCATAACTTACTCATTTATTAAGCCAACACAATTATTTTGGTATCAAATAAAGCAGATAAATTGCACTTCGACTTACATGAATAATAAACAGCTTTTTGATTTTGTATTTTTGTGAATATTCATAAATATAGCAAAAATTTGCTAAAAATCACCAAAATAAGTTTTGTCTACAATTAAAAAAAAAAGTTTTTAAAATACAAAAGGTATGTTTGTGTGGTTGAAGTCATACTTAAAAATTGCCCAGAAACCTGGTCTTGAGTTATATGTATTTCTTCACAGAATTAGTTTTTAGCTTAGGCTTGTAGTCATAGCTAAAAGTGGGTGGGATAAATTTTCCCAAAAATTACAAAATAAGCAAACTTTGATGTAACAAAAAATCTTACACATAAATGTGATGTTTTAGTAGAAATTATGCTTTTGAAATCATATTTGCAGTGATTTGTAAAGCTTTTAATGCATTTTCATGGAAATTAATTAGAATTTTAAGAGCCAAAATAACAATTCAATAAAGCAGCATGTGAGATGGATACAGATTATATCAACACCATAATGTCAAAGCAATGACTCTTAAAACGAATATTTATCAAGTATCTATGTACTAGAAATCGGCAGCTGAAAATTTTCCCCATACCAGTGTCAGATTTTTTAGGAATCAGAACAACATGGGACGGTAAGAGTTTGCATTGTTGGGTAGTGCATTGCTTTTATAGAGCCAAAGGGAAAGGAATTTAGCGCTGGAACCAAATAGCTCATACACACAATTTTGCGGTTCTATCATGTAATTTTATATATGATGAATAACACATCACTTGAAACACAGTTTACAGTTTAAGTGAATAAAACAATATCTCTGGTATTACATACTTATTAGGGATACAGATATATCTTTTTTTTTCAAAATCATCTTTGTGTTTGTCAAAAATGGCCAACTAAATTCAAGTTGACCCCCATAATTATGTATATGTCGAAAATTTAATATAGATAAAAATAAGACCACAAATTAGGCATTTTGATGCCCCCTATCGATAGATCGATGGCATAATGTTTTACGTTGTCGGTCTATCCGTCCGTCCAGCCAGCCATATGTCCGTACCTCCGTCAGTTTGAAACTTAACATGAAAACTTAACATTGACCTTTTCTCCAAAAGTATTCCACATGCAAAGCTCAAATTTGGTATGTAACCTTCTTTCAATGATATTTATCTGTTCCATGCAATATGAACTTCCTCAAGGTTCTCCATTAACCCTTATCAACCCTTAACATGAGATCTTAACATTACAACTAATTAACGTGAAAACTTAACATTGGCCTTTTCTCCAAAAGTATTTCACACACAAAGCTCAAATTTGGTATGTAACCTTCTTTTAATAAAACCTATCTGTTCCATGCAATATGACCTTCCTCAAGCTCATCCATTAACCCTTATCAACCATTTACTAAAAAGCTTAATATGAAAACTTATCATTGACCTTTTCAGAGGCATTCGTGCTTCACAAACACATCTTGTTTCAAGATTAAGCTGAATTATATACTCACCGTCATGAGAAAGTAGCCACTCTTAAATTAAAAAAAAATCATTGAAAAAGATATGAACACTGTTTCTTTTATTTTCCCATTTTTCCATGTCCCAAAAGAACAGTCAGATAGGATAATTGGCCGAATTGTATGCAATGGGACACTTGCACGAGCTGCCCGAGCAAAACACGATTTTCGCGGACTACACGTGCTCAAATAACACGTGGTAGTTTTTCAATTCATTTTCTATTAACATAACGATAAATAAGGAGAACGCCAGGATGTTTTAGTCTGAATTTGTAAAAATGGGACGTTTAAGTGATGGTGAACGTAACCAAGCCATAGGCATGGTGGAAGCCGGGATGTCGTACAGACAAGTGGCAACCAGATTGGGATGCACACATCGTACCATTCAAAATCTCATCGACAGAAACAACGCAAATGGTTCTGTTAGTGATAGATCTCGATCTGGACGCCCTCGAATTACGTCACGTCAACAGGACCGACGAATGGTGCTGTCCCAACTACGTAACAGGTTCCAGACAGCCTCTCAACTGTCACAAGAGACCCTTTCTATCTACGGTGACAGAGTTAGTCAGTCAACCATACGTCGTCGACTTCGGGACCATGGGCTACGTAGCCATTCTGCTTATAGGGGCAACATGCTAACACAAGAGCGCCGCAGAAATCGCCTTGTATGGTGTCGTCAGCATGTTAGATGGAATCAGCAGCAATGGCAGAGTGTCTTGTTTACAGACGAGTCACGGTTCTGCCTCAATCTTCCGGACGGACGTCAGCGAGTATGGCGACGTCGTGGCGAACGTTACGCCGATTGTTGTGTTCGTGAGTGTCCAAGATGGGGTGGTGGTAGCGTTATGGTGTGGGGAGGGATCTCCTATAATAGTAGGACACCTCTCGTGGTCGTGGACGGCAATCTCACAGCTCGTCGGTACGTTGACGAAATTCTGGAGCCGGTTGCAATACCATTCCTCACCAGAAATCCTGATGTTACCATCTACCAACAGGACAATGCCAGACCACACTCTGCCAGACTTACAGCAGATTTCCTGGTAGCGAATAACATCAATGTCCTACCCTGGCCCGCGTTCTCACCAGATCTTAGCCCCATCGAACATTTATGGGATCAACTCGGTAGACGGGTATACAACAGCGGCCAGCCCATCGAGAATCGTCAACAATTGATTGATTCGCTGAACAGGGAATGGATGAACATCCCGCAGAACAATATAAGGCGTCTAATAGGCAGTATGCGCCGTAGATACACTGCATGTGTCGATGCAAGAGGTGGACATACTCGGTACTAGGTTTGTGAACTCGTTTTTCTCTAACATCAATTTCAATCGTAAATTAAAAGTTGTTTACAAGTGAAATATTCCTAATTCATTTTTGAAATGAGTTTACATACTCCAATTTAAATTTAAAAACCAAAAACGATCTTGAAGTGGCAGCAATATGGTCAATAATTACAAAAATAACAGTGGCTACTTTTTTATGACGGGGAGTATATATGAATTCTTGAGAGATAGCCAGTGATGTGCATTTTAGAAAGTAAGACCAATATAAAGAGTTTAATTTGTCAAATGATGACCGAAATATCTTCTGCATGATAGTTGCGTAAAGCAGAAGTCGTGCATGAACTCATTGTTTTGTTCATTTTATGTATCTTGTATACTTTACTAAATATAATGTTCTTATATTCAACACTATCCTCATCATCACCATCATCATCAACAGCAACAACAACAAAAACAACAAGACACATGAAGCAATAACCAGACTTTTAGTATTCATAGCTACCCTATACTAAACAATTCAATTCACTTAACTCAGGCCATATATACTAATCATTATCACTGTCTAATGCACTGGGATACGTCTATTTAAATATACAGTTCTGACTCACAAACACATGCATCAGTGCATAAAAGATCTTCTCTTTGACACTTACACCTTCGCGTATGGCAGTCAGTTTAACACGAGCATTTTGTGATGTTAATCAAAGCTAGAGGTGCAGGATCTTTACGCGTTCTTATAGGAACTAAATTGTTGTTGTCATTAACATTGGCATTTTCTCCAAAAGTATTCAACATAAAAAGCTCATTTGGTTTTTATGAGGGCTGTTAATAAAGTATCCGGAATTATGTCATAACTTTTTCATGTACTAACTGTTAGGATATTTTCAAAACTTAAAATTTAGGAAATTATGCTTTTGATCCAGCAACAAAATCTAAGTTTTTTGCATTAAGGTGCATTCTACAGTTATGGCAACGTAGGGTCATATTGAGCGGCGCAACTTAGGTCTGAGATGGATACGTCTGTCTTACACAACTAATATGTACATCTTTTCTATATATTTGCCACTGCACGATATCCACATTTCTCACATATGAGTTTATTCCTCAAAGAGGCGTCTGAACTGTAGTTGGGAAATTCTAAAGTTAGTTTCTGGGAAACAATTGGCAAGTCATTGACGATTTCAGATCTATTGAGGTCAGAAGCATCATGGATAAAATCATTTATAAATGCATTATACCACTCATAAATGCTTGTTTTTTTCTCATAGAAGTATTGCTGTACGTGTTCATAATCATTAAGATCGTCTCTGATTTCAATTTTCCAATTTACACTCAAATCATTATTGAATACCATTGCCCTAGCACCATATTTGCTATATAAGCTAAGCGATGTATTCACCTACGGTTGTTTACGGAAATTGACTCCAAATGTCAGCTGACGATGTTACGTTTGCCGAGAAAAATGTCCGCTCAAAGGTAACAAGCATTTTTGACAACTGTTGAAGTGAAAAATACAAAATATGGTCGCTTTAAAAGCGATTGATAAGTCATATTTTTGCTAATTAACCAAAGTTTTCCAGCTCAACTTGGCCCTATGTTTCCATAGCAACTATCGAATACGCCCTTTTCCAAACAGCAGCGTTTTGTTGCAGGATCAATTATAAGACCAGATACTCTGTTGTCCCTTTTGAAGGCATGTACATAAACAAATATACGGTACTAACATGTTCATGGTTACTCTTGGAGACCTTCATAACCACTCATCATAACAACCAGATTCCAGACTGATGATAGTGATATGTATTCACAGAATGCAATATTCTGTTCCTAATTACATTTTATGTATACATGTTTGCATGTTCGCTACCAGGTGTAAGCATTGTAATGACGACAGTTTCGTAATTATCTTTAAAGAGACCCATGCTAGGTTGTCGGGCATACGAACATTATATGAAATATGTTCACGAAATATTGTATGGAATAGTCGACCTGGATAGCTAGTTCATTTCTGCACAAGGAAATTTAAAAAAAAAAATCATATAGTTCTTATAAATTAAGTATGTTCTTCTAAATCAAGTGTAAATAATTAACTTACCCGCACTTTATATTTATAGTAACATTTATGTTAGTTCCAGCGCTAAAATTGCTTTCCTTTTGGCTCTATAAAAGCAATGCACTACACAACAAAGCAAATTCTGACTGTCCCCATGTCGTTCTGATTCCTGAAAATCTGGCATGGGTCTAATATCATGCTATGCCCGTAAGATAGAAAGAGGAATATATTCAGCTGTCGATTATGCTAATTTGAGTATTGCTTTATATAAAAAAATGTTGATGCTTGATAAATATTCGTTTTAAGAGTCATTACTTTGACATTATGGTGTTGATATAATCTGTATCCATCTCACATGCTGCTTTATTGAATTGTTATTTTGGCTCTTAAAATTCTAATTAATTTCCATGAATGTACATTAAAAGCTTTACAAATCATTGCAAATATGATTTCAAAAGCATAATTTCTACTAATACATCACATTTATGTGTAAGATTATTTGTTACATCAAAGTTTGCATATTTTGTAATTTTTGGGAAAATTTACCCCACCCACTTTTAGCTATGACTACAAGCCTAGGCTAAAGACTAATTCTGTGAAGAAATACATATAACTCAAGACCAGGTTTCTGGGCAATTTTTAAGTATGACTTCAACCACACAAACATACCTTTTGTACTAGTATTTTAAAAACTTTTTTTTCAATTGTAGACAAAACTTATTTTAGTGATTTTTAGCCAATTTTTGCCATATTTATGAATATTCACAAAAATACAAAATCAAAAAGCTGTTCATTATTCATGTAAGTCAAAGTGTAATTTATCAGCTTTATTTTGATACCAAAATAATTGTTTTAGCTTAATAAATGAGTAAGTTATGGGGTACTTTAGGCGGTATGTATGAAAAGTGCACCGAATGACCTTTGACCTTGATTTTAAAAAAATCCTACCACTTTTAAGCATGTCATCCACCCTTAACCAAAGCACAGGACCCTAATATATTGAAAAATACCACTCCAATTTTTATAGGGCACCGGTTGCAAGAAAAGTTCCATACCAGGACCTGGCTCCTAGACATATCTGACAGGATTCGTGAATGAAACAACGCTTTGTATGTAAACTTTCATTTACAGCCTCACGTTTCACTGATAACCAATTATAACGTTGACTGAATTAACCCTTACACATTTGGTTGTACTTTTGATTTGATATTCATTTTAGCAGCTCGATGTTTAAAATTGATTTAACATTCATATGATTTTCATTACATCAATTTTCTTAAAAGAAGGGAAATGTAGTATATTGTACTGTACATGTATATTTGATACCTATGTTACTGCGCATGCCTAGAATGTATATGTTAACCAGCGTGCCTAGCGCTATCACTTTTGGAATAGATTTCATTATAGAAGCACGCTTGTGTATTTTGTTATCAACCATTAGTCAAAGTATACAACAGTCGGGGTGATCGGGCTTGTCCTTAACCGTTCGGGCTTCTTTCTCGAATCTTTTTACAATCAGAATATTCGTGTGCGACCGAGTAGAAAACTGATTGGGAAGCGACCGTGTAATGATTGTCCAGGCGATCGATCTGTTCGAGAACCAATCTTGTCTTGAGATTGAGAGTGACCGGGTTAATGTAGTCAACCCCTAATGAGATTCCCGCGACGTCGGAATTATTCGGGTGCGGTCGTAAACATTCGGCGGTGGAATTTTCCAACGCCGAATGTTTACGACGCGCCCGAATAGGTTCGGATACGTAATGACGCCGCCCGAAAAATTCCGATGTTTTATGAATGACAAAATTGCCACACTACGGGTATTACGGGTATTCCACCTTTATATACTCGTAAATCACAGAATTAGAGACATGCAATTTCGATTAATTTTAACAAGGTAGATAATCACGTGATGCAATAATTACTGAACATCTTCAATAACTTTGTTAATACGGGTCCGATTTGAATTCGGTTTGAAGTAGAGAAGGTGGACAGTCGTCACGCATTAGACAGAGGTGGTGGATTTTTGAAAAGTCAGCTGATGAATAAGTTATTGAAGACCAGCCAAACTTTTGGTTTTTGATAACTTTATTATCAGTTGATTTTTTTAAAAAAATCCACAATGTCCAGTTTATTTCTGGCATTTTCCCACATCCTCTGCTTCAAACCGAATTCAAATTGGTCAAGTTTTATCAAAAAATTTGATGATTTTCTGAAATTCTGAGTCACGTGATTAAACACCATGTTTAATGCCAATGCTTTACTCTAAAATCTTTATCAGACTGGCACATTTCAGCCAAGATCTAGAAAAAAGAAATTTAACGCTTTACTAAACAATTTCTGGTTTTGACGTCAGTTGCAGAAAAGGCTTCAAAAACATTGAGACAAAAGAAGAAAATGCTGGTTATCACTGTCTTAATGTGAGGCGCTTAACGTATACAACCCATCATTAGCACCAAACAGCCAGAGGCGAAATTTGAAAAGTGGCAGTAAATCCTAAACCGTGTTATATTTTCATTCCAAATACAAATATAAGCATTTTGAACGGTTTAGAATTTTGAATTGATGCATAGTTATTGGAATATTTAACAAAAATGTTAAGAATTACCTCCCTTGCATATGAACATAGAGTAAAAAGATGTTTGTAAATTATTTTCTTCTTGAATCATAATCTTGAAATCCAGCACGGTGAATCAACTTATTTGAAGTGTATTTGCAATTGTGTGTAATTTGATGCATGTCCCGTGGCTAGAAAGTTGGGTTTTAATGATGGGTCAGATACCTTAATCGACAAATTCTTCAACCAGTCAAACGGAAGGAAGATGAACACCTCATAATTAAACTTTCCAAATGACGTAAGAATAGCATTTATAGAATTCCATCACCCTTCTCATATTTTCTTTTAAAGTTTCTCAAAACGTTTCTTTTAGTGACGCCCAAATCAAAGTTTGTATGATGTCATGCAAAGTCATATGTTTCGTGATATAGTTACTAATACATTTCAATGCTTTTAGTAATCGACGCCAAAATCGAAGCTTGTTTGGATTAATGTAAGGAGTCATGATCTTCGTGAAATTGTTACGATATTCCTTTTAGATCGTTCAAACCGGTGACTTATAAAAATGTAGTCATTATAACAACAAACACTCAGAGGAATGTAAATGGATTGTTTTATCATATCTTCAAGTTTATAGTCATCAATGCCATCACGTACTTTCAAAATATGTGCTAGGAATCCAACAGAAAATTGCTGATGTTCTACGTTGATGCCTACAGCTAATATTCCGGGATAATTTGATACGGTTTGAAGTGTTTGAAAGCCACACATCTCTTCATTTTTCAAATCCGACGAAAATGCTGTTGCAACGGTAGGTGGCATTTCCTTTGTGACTCGAGGCATATATGGATTGAACACACTTAAAATAGCACCATCTGTTGAAATGGTGTAAATGTAACACATGTAACTTTCTTTTTCAAAACTGGTCGTTACGATTTTTCCATCTAAGAATGAAATACCACAACATCCTTTTGGAACTTTTATAATTGAATGTTTGACGGCTGGTACTTCATGTAAATCCAGGATTATTATCCGCGACACCCTTGGCAATGTTACAGCCAACATACTTATATGAACCTCTTGTTCTCCATCTATTGCACTACTAGCAATTGATATGTCGCTTTTGACATTGACCGTAATTTCTA
The DNA here is from genome assembly GCA_963680895.1 of Fragum sueziense. Taxonomy (NCBI): domain Eukaryota; kingdom Metazoa; phylum Mollusca; class Bivalvia; order Cardiida; family Cardiidae; genus Fragum; species Fragum sueziense. Next base: position 47,213,193 of record OY804602.1, on the reverse strand, counting down.
TGGAATCCCATGGGTTAGACCAAAGTTTAATATAACGATGCAAAGTATTCGAACCTAGCTGAAAGATCTTAAGGCAACTGTTTTTGAAGTCACATGCAACCCAGGTTTTCCGAAAACCACATATACCATAAATTGATGAATCGTGGGTATCCAAACTATGTTTTACATTAACTTTATCACACAGAGCTACGTCTTCGTTTTGAACTTTTTCCCATGTATCTTGCTAATGTAGGAGATCATCAAGTAACTTGTCAATTTCTGATTCATTTTCGTTTTCATCACTTCCTAGTTTCACAACACTATGATTTTCACGACCATTGCGGTGCTTGTCCTTTTTAACCCTTTCCCAAACGACAAAATTTTAGGGTGATCCACTTCAAAAACTGCCACAAACGACAAAATGCATGTTATTAAAGATGGGATTTGTGTGAAATATGACATAGAAAATATTGAGACAAAAGGAGAAACTGCTGGTTATCAGCAGTTTCTTCTTTTGTTTCAATGTTTTCCCAAGCCTTTTCTATTAGGGACGTCAAAACCAGGTCTTGTTTGGGAAAGGGTTAAAGCAGCCATCACAGAGATACAACTGACAATCATAACAAAGATACAACGCAGAGCTTCGCTTTTTATCAAATTCCGTTCTCAATAGACAAGAATCGCACTGTGATTTTTTATTATTTACTTTATGCTGTAGCTTCTCTTCTTTGATTTCGAACTCAACCAGTTCAAAATTTGGCTCATGCTCTGACTCAGCCTCAGGTTTAGGTTCAGGCTTGGAAAACGTTTTCCCCATCCTAGAAAACAAGCGAAAGACAAAATGAGTGAGGATCTGGAAAAGGGTCCCTTATAGCATTTTAGAAAACTGAGTTTTCAGATCAGCCTGTGGCCAAATGAAATCCAATACGGTCTTTAAGTGACTACAGATCCAGAAGAAACTATTAGAGAATAACATGGGTCCTGATCAGACTGTGCGTATTCGTGTTGTTCTCAAATTCTTGTAAATGACCCTTTCCCAGATCTCGGCTCAAATGTTAGTCTTAAACACAAGGACATGTTCCCTTATCAGTTGGTTATTGTAAAGTTGTTGTATGTATTAGTTGAATGATGCTGCATCATCGCAACAAACATATGTCTGGTCACAATTGACCACATGACAATACAATCAAAGTACCAATCATAAATACATTTATGCAGACAAGAGATACGGCATATTCTAATTTATTTAGAAGCGTGTACACATAGAAAATTTGCTGTGTGTATCAACAACCGAATTTTGAATTCAATGATAATGTTTACACCCAATCGCAATTATTACAGAGATAGATAGGGTATATTGTAGAAAACGCAGAAAAATCAACATACAATATCAAGAAAATACGACCGTACTTTTTTTAATGAATTGAACATTTTTCAAAGTGTTCTTATATAAACGAGACTGCCGGCTAGCTAATATGTGACGTCTTAACATAGCCACACCCCATCTCCAAAGAACCGATAGCGAACACTAAGTCGGATAGAGTCTTTGCAAATTTGAATGTTTATTTCGCGTAGAATCTACTATACAGCCTTTATCTAGTACACGATACATAATTTTGATGAAACCGAAACAAAGACGGATATACATTATATACCTGTATTCTTAAAAATCAACGCACACTTCCTTCCCGAATATTAACTTTGACAACATTCATCTAGTATGTTAATTATCAAATAACTCTTTTACCTACACCTGGCACCCTTTACTACTTTAATCTGACCGGGCAATCAACACGAACAGAAAAATATACAGGTTCAACTTGAGCGGGGTGAATTCAGCGTTTCAAATCAAGTACAAAAGTGTCGATCAATGTACCAAAGTAAATTCTACACTTGACCAGGAAGAAGACGCACGGAAATAAAGAAAACAAAGCTTATTTATTACACAGGTAAAGTTAAAGTTCGTTAAAGTTCAGTCGGACTAAATATAGAAACAAAGATGGAATTCCGTGATGGCTGGTACCATTAAGGTAGATCTAAAGTCCAAACTGGTTGATTTTGAGTCACCTCTGTATTCATTTCAAACAGGTGTATCAATGAAAATTACTACTTTGTACTGATATATCATGATAATAACATGCTAAAGGTATAGCTCATTTGACTGACAAGGCGAAGTAGATTGATGAAATGCACAATAACTGTTCAAAATTTAGAGTTTACGCCAAAACAGGCAACTCCTTTCCAACAATAAATTTCCTCTATTTAGTAGTGCCAATAAATTCTACATATTCTAATCTAGGTAGTGCTACCATCAGTTATCAGATAATGACTCCGTCTGACGTGATATTTGCCAAAACAAACGACGTCCATGCTTTAACGGGGGCAGCCATTTGCAAAATTGCGCAATCGAACTTTAACGTTGGAATTGGCGGTTATTGCATGGACCCATCACACGAATTTGATATAAAACATGAAATATGTTATATAAATTTAAAATTACTAGTCTTGTCGTCATTGATCCGCCACTCTGGTTTATGTACAATTCGTTTTCGTAAGTTTTTCTTTGCTTTCGGTTTCCTTCTCCTCCATCCTGTCAAATGTGATATTACTACGCATGCTTGAATTTTTTTATCTGAAGAATATTTTTAATATTTTAAATTTGATTATCATTTAGTTTGTTATAAAGATCATAAAGATAAATTCTTAAGAAAAATTGATCGTGGAAAGTTTTGCATGAAATCGAAAAATTTGGAACTATTTTTAGCCAAAGTGCTGTATTCTGCGCTGGTCCAGGGAACCAGGGAGAAGAAACTGACAACAGAAAGCATGAAATTGGCCACATCGGCACAGAAAAATTGTTTTTAAGACTAGAAGATGGACAGAATCCACAGTGTTTGTCTTTCTTAAGGTAATGTATATCCACTTATGTCTGATCGATCATATGAAACCCAAAAATCTGTCCACAAACGTCAATGAATTGACAGCGGAAGTAGGTTTGTTTACGTTTCAAAAATGGAGAAAAAATTAAAAAAAAATTCTCAAATACACATTTTTGCAGTTACGTGCTACATGGTAGGTATTTCTTTAAGTCATATTTGTCTATGTATGAAATATATTATGAAAAAATGTTTGTGAAATGAAGCTTGCGAAAATACCGTGTGTCAGAAGGGCACAAATATCACTCGTGGTGTGAAAATTTGTTGATATTGTCGGCTAAGTGGCTTAAAAATGGGAAAAGTACACTGGAAACCAAAGAGAACATTTGGGAGGGCTTCTGGGAGGCATTCCCATGCCAATAAACTGAGGAAAGTAACTTATCGTTGTGTTGCAAAGGAAGGACTTGTGTTGAAATTGAGAAAAAGAGTGCCTTTGCAAAAGTGTCGATCATTTAAAAGGAAGCTTTTGTCAAAAAATGTTACTGCGGAACTGAAATCGCTTTACCAGTGTGTACCATCTGGTGATATTATGAAACTGTGTATAAAGAAGGCTCAAAAAGCCAATGTAAAAGGATACAGGTTTATAAACATAGAAAACCTAGAGACCCAGCTAAACTTGGTTATGAAACATTGTGCTTTGTGTAAGAAATGTAGAGAAATGACAACCAGTGGACTAAATGCACTAAGTATAAACAATGAAAGAAGAACTCATGGACTCGCAACAGTGCTGGAGATAACATTTCTAGGTTGTAAAGAGAAACATTGCTTTGAGTCCAGTCCCAAACTTAAATCCAACAACTCTTTCAAATATGATATAAATGTGCGCGCAGTTTGGGGATCGATTACCACTGGAAACGGAGCTTCTCATTTGAAAGAAATAATGGCAACAATGGATGCTCCAAGTTTGTCACAGCCGGCATTTACCAAAATAGAACAAGAAATTGGAAACTGGTGGGCCAACATGTGTGAACAAGAATTGTTAGATGCAGGTGAGTTTTCTTTTTATTTTTTGTTCATAGTCCTGATTTCCTTTTCATAATTTTGTGTTGAACTTCAGGGTAAAGGGTAGTTGCAATAATGTAACCGAAACCTTTTTGAATTTTGATCTGAGTTTCGTGGGTTTCGGTTACAATTCCTTCCTATTCATCACAATGGAGCAGGTGCTGGAATGATTTATTCCAGCAAGTTTAGCATAGTCAAACTTTAAAATTAAGGGGTCATACTAAAATACGCCACATGGGAAAATTCGCCCTATGGGACCATATGAAAATATAGACGCCATATAGAATTATATGGTATGGAAGTTTATTTTTTGGAAATTTTAAGGCTTAAAATGTCAAATATCGAATAGTTTTTGACATTTTATGTTTATTTGTACTTGGTTTTAGATATTATGGTAGGCCTAAATTTTGGAGTTGAGCGCCGATAACGCCACATCACTTCTACCTTCGCCACACAGACCCAAAAGTAGAATTGCATATATATATAATGGAATTATGTTATTATCTTATTACACAAGATAAATATGACTATTGGATTTGTATTTTATAATGTTTTCTTTTGTTTATTTTCAGATTTCGGATGAATATAGCGGAAAGCCATGTGGGGGAAAGGGAGGTAATCATATGCGTCATACAAATAGACTAGAAGGCGTAATAAACTGGATGACCTGTACAATTCGAAATTTTCCAAAATGGATTCAAACGGCTGCTGCCTGAACAAACGTTTGTTCATAACAATTATTGATTTATCAAAATATTGATTGATCGATCGATTGATCATAACATTGATTGATTGAATGCTCAAAATATTAATTGATTGTTTGATCATAACATTGCTTGATTGAATGCTCAAAATATTAATTGATTGTTTGATCATAACATTGCTTGATTGAATGATCAAAATATTGATTGATCGATTGATCGATTGATTGATTGATTGATAGATTTATCAATATATTGATTGATCGGTTGATTGATCAATATATTGATCGGTTGATTGATCAATATATTGATTGATTGATTGATTGATTGATTGACGTACGTACAGATTGATTGATTGACGGACGGACGGACGGACATATTTACTGCACTGCAGCTAATTATGAAAGGAGCAACGAAGAAAAATAGTGCCGACTAGTTTATGCCTTCGGCCTAGGGGTTTAACCCCTTTCCAAACAAGAACTGCGGAAAAGGAAGAAGATTCCGATAATAAGCAACGTCCATTTGTGGTTTACAACAACTGTCAAGTTTGCCACTGTAACATTTCACCGTTTTGGAAAGGGTTTGATTTGTTTGTTCTTTCATTGGCTAAAGACAAATAACTTTTTACTAGATACCTTTTCCAGAACCAAAGACCCATGACAGATGTATCAAAATAAAAAAAAATCTATGGATTTTCAAAAAAAAAGGAAAAGAAAAAAAACCAATAAACTGTGTAACCCGAAACAACAACAACAACAACAGCTGCATTCCCACACATAATTAGTTTTACCGGGCTAACCCGTCCCTTTATAAGATGGCAAAATTTTAGTCTGGCCAAATATGTTGCAGACGACAATTTTGAGTGGATACAATATTGCATTTTAGTCTTTTGTGGTAAGAAATTGTGTAAAAATGAAGATATTGATAGTCACTATTTTCTACAATGTTTTCCGAAGCTTTTAACTTGTAAAGCGCCCCAAAGCGTCACTGTTTGGGAATTGGTAGATTAAATGATGACCAAATAGGAAAGCTTCTGCAGCACACGACAAAAGAGAAGATGGATACAATGTAGGCCCCATATACTTCAGATAGGTGCCGAATGATTCATACTTGATAGCGTCTACCAACAACTCATTAGGTCTTCCTAAAACTGCTCTAATTGCAAAAGAAAACCGTAAAACCAGTTCAGGTGGAGCGTGTAAGGTAAACAAAAACGACAACAGTTTAAAATAAAAAAGCCAAACTAGTTCAAATACGAATAATCACTAATCAAAGAATAACCAAAAATCCGTCTCCGAAGTTATTCATCATTAACCAAACAACAATTTTAAGGACATCTATGGATAAGGCGAGAAATCCCTCTAAAAGGCTCAAATGGAAAAGTCAATTTTCAAAACATGCAAATTGATAATTATTTCGAGCGGTATTGTCAGATGTATACCTTAATGGTATACCTAAATTGAAAATTGACCCATCATGCTGAGCCCTTTATGGATATTTCTCGCCTTATCCATAGATGTCCTTTAGACGTTCATACATGGTGCGATTTACAATAGTCCAATTTGTAAAGATGAAAGACTGATATAGCTATAAAATAGAAATATTTATGGGAAAGTAGAAATTACTTATTGATGCAAATTTCTTCTTTTCCCTAAGTGTTTTGCAAAACTTTCTAGTATTGTATGGACGAGAACCAAGTCTTTTTTTTTTTCTTTTTTTTTTTGATGAATGGTTAACCCAAACCACACACTACACAGTGACTCTTTTTTACCCCACTTAAGTTAATGGTTCAAGAAAACATTGTGGAAAACGAAAAAATGCTTGTGGCAAGCATTTTCTTCAACCCACAATATTTTCTACACAAAATTACCAATAAAGTTAAAATTTCATTCACTTTAAATTGTTGTCTGCAACGTCTTTGAATTTGGACATATCTGAATTTTTTTACGTTTGTTCATACTTCTAATATTCACTCAGAACAAGATCTTAGAATGAGAACATATAGAACTATGCAGCCAGATTACTTATTCACTTTCCCAAACGACAAAGAAAATGATTGGACCAGATTGAAAACTGTTGCGGTCTTGCAGACGACAAGATTGTCGCTGATATAGACAGGATTTGTGTAAAATACAACATGTAGAAAATATCGAGGCAGAAGGAAAAAATGTTGGTTACTAGAATTTTATCTTTTTTCCCCAATGTCTTCCATAGCCTTTTCTATTAGGGGCATCAAATTTAGGTCTTGTTAGGAAAAGGGTTAATTAATCATCAAGATATTCCAACAATCAATATCATCACTTGGTGCAACTTCGGGCGTCATCCGTGGCAACAGAAATTGTATAATGACCGCATCCAGATATGACAGACAACTGTTCCAGTCCCTATAAGCCTTCAACCCAGATGACGAACATCGGGGAATTACATACAAACCCAGGCCATGTCAAGAAAGATCAAGGATGATGTGTTTGAAACTGTGAAAGAATTGGAAGAACATGGCATTAAAACGTGCGTATGTAAAATCCTCCAAAATGACCAAAGCCGAGCCCGGATAGCTCAGTCGGTTACGTCGGAGTCTGTCAATCCAGGGGTCTCGAGTTCGAACCCCGGCTCGGCCAGTATCCATTCTGACATTTGACAAAAGTCATTTGTCTCTCACCAATGGGTGTGAATCATCTATGTGAGAGAGCAGCTGGAGGCTCGGTTTGGATATTGTGGTTGTACTGGTGCGAGAAATACCAGGAACCCACGGTTAGGTGCTCCAGCCGCCGCGATATGACCCTGGTAGTTGAAAACGGCGTAAAACCCCAATAAACACCAAAATGACCAAAGGGGCAAACTATCTTACCCTTTCACAAACAAGTCCCTGGTTTGACCTGGCCATTAAGGTTTGGGAAATATTGAGTCAAAAGAAATAAATGCAGATAGATGTAAATCAGAAATGCAGAATAAATAATCTAAAATTTTCTGGTCTGTGATTAAAACTTATAAATGGGGAAAGGGTTAAGAATATGTGGTGTCAAAACAGATTAAACATTATCAGCAATTTCTTGCTTTCTCTCAATGTTTTCAAAAATTTTCCAGGGACGCCAAAACCTCGTTTTGTGTGGAAAAGAGTTCAACTAAATTGGATCATGCTGTTCACCTTGTTGATATCCCAATTTATCATTCAAAACGTATGATCCAAGTCCCAATTAAAACATAAAGCTGTGCAATCTAAAATCTTTTCCGTGGAAAATTATAGCAGATGACAAAAATAAAAATACTAGATCATAAAAAATTATGAAAAAAAGCGCACACACAAAAAAAGTTGAATAAATTGAATAATCATTTTGCGCTTTCCAGTCTATAAATTCATCCAGTCTAAAATTGTCTGTAGTTTGCTCCCCTTGAAGTTTTGATTTTCTTTATACATATTCTTCTTTAAAATCTGAAAAAAAGTATATATTTTAGCTGAAACTAATTAATCAAATATAATAACGATATATCTATCCATTTTATTCATTTCATATGAAAAATCAACTTTTGAGCCTTGTGGCGAACGGTGAAGTGGTATGGTGTTATCGGCGATCAGCTCTAAAATTTATCACCTCAATAACTAATCTAAAATCATCTACATCTATTAAGTACTACTCGAAACTACTCGAAAGTGAAAAAATATGATAAATAAAATCTTAACATGACCAAAATACCTGTATATATAATATAACATATAATTCCATATGGCGTCAATATTTTCATATGGCTTCCATAGGGCGTATTTTCCTCATATGGCGAATTTTAGTGTGACCGAAAATTAAGATATGGAATGTAGTAAAAATGATACCTGACAACAGGTTAACCATTTTTCTGTCAATCCAGTGTAGTTTTATGTTGAAATCACTTTCAAGTTAAGTTCAATTCAATTTTGAAGCGGAGTACCCACCCATTTTACTCTACTGAGACTTGAATTTTCTTTTTCACATAGTTCACATAGTCGTCGAGGCCTGAATACAGCTGGCTGTCAGCTGCATAAGTGTAGTTCACTTCTATATGGCCCTTTAGATATCGTTTTCCCTCTTCTTCCAGATTGTTATCATTTGTTGTTATGATGATTTTCTTTAATTTTTTCCCGACTTACTTTCTACGCGACTTCCGGTTCTGTCTTGGTGTCTTTTTCCATTCAGGCTGATCCCATACTTATATTTTCCCTTCCCATTACCCAGTACATGTATTTAAAATTATCCTAACTTATTTGACATCTTTTATTGATACTTTTATAATTTGACCATATTATAGTTTTATTACTAGATTTATGATTTGAATTTAAAATCCATATAGTTATACTATAAATACACCTTGGAAACATCTTTACTTGTTTACATTACTTGCTTAATCCTTGTCTAATTTTTCCTTATTTTAATTTATTTATTAATATAATCAGAATTTTAAATTCTATATAGTTACACTATAAATACTGAATTGATTTTTCAATTACCTTACACTGATTTTTCATTGCTGAAAATATACAAATACACTTATCACATTCTACTGAAATGCTACGTAACAACTTGGGTTAAATTTACACTCAGTAGACCATAACTTGTTTAATCTTCTTTTAAAAGAATTTAATGAAGGTGCTTCCACTACTGAACTTGGCAAAGCATTCCATTCATTTATAATTCTGTTTGAGAAACAAAATCTGTATTTGTTAGTTTGGGTTCTCTTTTTACACAGCTTTCTACTGTGTTGGAAGAAAAAATTGATAACTGTTCTTTTTTGTTCTTTTTAACAGAATTAATTATTTGTGCCATTGAATATCTTTTTATGGGATTCACATCTGATTAGATATGTTAGTATTCAAAAATTTATTCAAGAAACTGTGTTTTCCACTTTTTGTCTTGGTCCAAAGAAGGAAAAGGGTGGACTCCTAGCCACAAACCAATACCCATCATCAAGTTTGTGGCTACGATATCGCAGCTAGGTAAAGGGGGGGGCCACGGCCTTAGCGCAGTTGGTAGCGCATCAGCCTCTCACTCAAGAGGTCCCGGTATCGATACCCGGCCACTGAAAATACCCTTTCTGACCGAAATGTCACCATCAATGGTTTGATATCATGAATGTGGACGAGCAGCTGGAGGCTCGGTTAGGGTGTTGTGGTAGTACTGGTATAAGAAACAACAGGAATCCAAGGTTAGGTACTCCAGCTGCTGCGATATGTCCTTAGCAGTTGAAAATGGCGTAAAACCCCATTGAACTCGAACTCATGGTGAAGGGAAACAAGTGTTATAATGTTTCTTTGAAAGACATTTGACATTGTGTACAGACCCAATGCTGTGAGTCTGTCTGTCCTTCTATTTGTCTGTCACAAGTCAATAATGCAGTCTCTGGTTTACCTGGCGCAAATTCTGTCCTATCCAATTTAATATGGTTTAGGTTTACCGTTAGGGTTTGGGGTAAAAATCAAAATTCATGTAAACAGAATCTAAAAAGCAGGGCTTTCATTAAGAGGCGGGGGCGGGGATTACCCCTCCTATTTTTCTGGATTTGAGTACAATCCCCCTGCTACTTTTGAAAAATTTGTATGGGGTTAATAGGGAATACATACAAAATCCCACGCTTACTTTAGCTTCTTGCCCAGGTGGCCAAAAAGAAATTGAAACCCCTGAAAAAGTGTCAAGAAAAAGAGCAGGGGGTGTGGGGGAGGGCAGTCCCCCATCATTGAATTAGCCCAAAACAAAGCACTACATTTATTGTGCCCGGTATACCAGAGGTGCGCCTGCATATTTGCGCAAAATTTGACGAAAATTCATTTATGAACTTTCCATAATATTTCATTGAACTTTCTGTAATATTTCACAGAACTTAATTCTTCTTTCATTTTTTAGCTTACCTGAGCACGAAGTGCTCAATGTGAGCTTTTGTGGTCACTCAAGTCAACGTCTGTCATCCGTCTGTCCATCAGTTCACAATTTTGTTTTAACACTCTAGACTAGCAACCACAAACATTGACTAATCTTGACCAAAGTTGGTCAAAAGATGTATGATAATAATTTCTCAAGCAAAGTTGATTTTGGGTCAGATTGGACCAGGAAGTCTGGAGTTATGTGCCCTTGAACGTCAAAAATACCGGTAGATAATTTTGACTTTGATTTTAACAATATAGCATTTTCAAAATTCTAATGTTCACGGCCGCTTATCTACTAAATCACAACATTATGTTGTGTATGAAAAAAAGTTTAGAGGATATCCGGTTGGCAGTTAGAGGAACCAACAAATCGGCGGGTGAAAGGTGAGTCTCGTCATTTAATCGAAATGTTCTTGTTTCTAGCTCGAAAATCAAAAATCGGAGAATGTCATACAACCCTTTATTCATTTTCACATATTTGTGAGCCCCATCCAAACCCCGATTCCCAGAGATTGGACGGAAATCCATTTTCTCCCGTTGCAAGGGTAACCCAAATATTGACATTTCGTCAATTCTGGTATGTGTTTGTCCACTTTCTGAGGATGAATGGTCCAAAATATGTGTGTATTGTACAAGATTTGTACGTAAATTACGTCGCACAAACAATATTTTAACAACTTACTGTCGATCTTTGAAGAAAATCAGTTCTTCCGGTCAGTTTGTGCTTTAGGGGATAGGTTGTGATTGAGAGGATAGTATGTGATTTAGAAGACAGAATACATTCATCGCATTTAATACCATTTGTCATTGTTTATATGCGAATCAAGCCAAACCTAAATACTCTATGTGATCTGTATATTTTCAAAGGGTGAGTGATAATGACATAATGTATTTTCACGCTCAGTAATTTGAAAGATCAGGGAGACAAACCTTTGACATTGTCTGCTCTTGTGCCCATCTGCATGTGATAATTTAAAATGAAAATTTAAGTTAAGCGGGCGTTTGTGCGTTCTCTTTTTAAAATTCCATACTCCTGATATTCTTGTCTGCAACATCTTTGGCTTTAAAAAAAGTCAAATATTTAGTCATTTTGGTAATGGGTTAAGTGTTTTAAAAAGTGTTTTCAAAATGACACAATTTTGGACTCATTCATTTATAAAGAGTTACAGATGTGAAAAGTAGAAATGTATATGTTTTAGGACGGAACTATTGAGGGAAAAGGGGAAATGCAACTTTAGAGCATACAAGATGGTCGGGATATTGCACAGTATAGTATAAAAGTTCACATGAAGACGCAAAGAGTGCAGACAGAAAGAAACACAAAGGATAGTGCCTGTTTTATATCAAACATTGCGAACATCATACTTATAAATCTATCATACTTAACAACCATACATTCATTTAGATGAGATGATGTCTTATTTATGTATAACTGGTGTGTAAAAAGGGTTTTTCTAAATCATATCACAATGAACTCGCTCTTTGTCAAATAAAAATGACAAAGTCATTATTAAGTGAAATAAGGGTTTAATATTTAGACGAGACTAGTCTAGTAATGAGAGTAGTTTCTGTTTGGCTTAATTCGCATATAAAAAATGACAAATGGTTTTCAATGGGATGAATGCATTCTGTCTTCTAAATCACAACCTATCCTCTCAATCACAACCTATCCCCTAAAGCACAAACTGACCGGAAGAACTGATTTTCTTCAAAGATCGACAGTAAGTTCTTAAAATATTGTTTGTACGATGTAATTTTCATACAACTATTTTACAATACACACATATTTTGGACCAGTCATCCTCAGAAAGTGGACAAACGCACACCAGAATTGACGAAATGTCAATATTTGGGCTACCCTTGCAACGGGAGAAAATGAATTTCCATCCAATCTCTGGGAATTGGGGTTTGGATGGGGCTCACAAATATGTGAAAATGAATAAAGGGTTGTATGACATTCTCCGATTTTTGATTTTCGAGCTAGAAACAAAAACATTTCGATTAAATGACGAGACTCACCTTTCACCCGCCGATTTGTTGGTTCCTCTAACTGCCAACCGGATATCCTCTAAATTTTTTTTCATACACAACATAATGTTGTGATTTAGTAGATAAGCGGCCGTGATGTTGACCAATCAAGACAAAACTTGGCCACAATCTTGGTAATCATAAGATTTTGGTTCACTTTGATTTTCATTCTGATTGGATGTGGAAGTCCTTAGTTATGTGCCCTGAAATTTGACAAAATTTCCATTTTCGACTTTGTTTTCAATCTAACAGCAGCCAATTTTGACCAAGCAAGATAAAATTTAACCACAAAGTTGATGATTGTAACATCTTAAAAATGTGATTTTTAGTCTGATCGGATCACGAAGCTTGGACTTATGTGTCCATAAATTTCACAATATTGCCCTTTTTGCCTTTGTTACACTCGTAAAACTGCAAATATTGACCAATAAAGACAGGGAGGGGGGGGGGGGGGCTAAGACCCCCAACCCCCAAAGTTGGCCAAAAATGCCGAATTTTCTTAATTTTACTCTGAAAATTAAGGGCAAATCCAACGTAGCCCCCCCCCCCCCCCCCTTCCCCCAATATTTAGACACAGGGGCTTCAGCCAGCCCACCCCAATATGAAATTGCTTCCTACGGGCCTGACTGATAAGATCATAAATGTTAATTTCAGCTCTATCATTATCTTTTATCTTAAATTATATGCCCTTGAATTTGACAACATTGTGTTTTTCATGTTATCTAGGTTCCGATGGGCGATTTAGAGTGAACTCTTGTAAACATTTTGTTCTTTGGGAAATGGTTATTATACTATAGAAATTAGATTTTCTCAGTGTCAATTTCTTTTCATACAAATGGTCCAAAAATTATGAAAAATTATACTGAAGTTATAAATCAGATCAGGGTTCTCCTCAGAATAATTTGAAGCCGTAGTGGCAAATTATAAGTATTGGTAAACCTTGAAAATCATTGTGTTCATGAATAAAAACATAATGGGAAAAGAAGAAATTGCTCAATTTGAGCAATTTCTTCTTTTCTCATAATGTTTTTATACAGAATTATTACATTTTGATTGACTATAATGCATTATTTATAAGTTTTTGACATGAAATACCTCTTAATGTCTCTATTTGGTGACCATTTGAAGAAAATAAGCTGTAGGGGTAATTATGAAGCTGTAGGGGCAATACATTGATTTACATGAAGCTGTAGTGGGGCCGATACAGCTTATTAGGCTGGGGAGAACACTGCAGATGCTTTACAACATCTATACATAATTTTTAATCGATGCTCAAAAATGTGTCATAGGAATAGGGGGCTTAATGTTGGATAGGTTTCAACTTTGCATATTACTCTTATCTCTCCATCTTAGGCAAATTCTTCAAAATCCTTGGACATGATTAAATGAAAGTTCATTTGAATTACCTTATGGCCCATTCAATTTGTTCTATTTGTTAACCCATTACCACACAGTGACACCTTCTGACTCCCAAAATGAAAAATTCTTTGGAAAACATCATGGAAAATGAAGAAATTGCATGTGACAAGCAATTTCTTCATTTTCCACTTTTTTTTTAACCCAAAATGGACAGATTTTTTAATTTTCATGAACTTGAATCTGTCGTCTGCAACACCTTTCAAATAGGAAAAGTCCAAAATTTTGCCGTCTGGTTATGGGTTAATACCGGTATCAACCTTATCACAGAAAAAGGGTTCATCTTGTAAAGATGCTTGTTCAAAGTATAATTCAAAAAGTATGATAAGTAGAATCAGGAAACTTCATAGGCAAATAAATCTCATTTACATACTTAACCCATTACTAAACAGCAAAATTTTAGGCTGGTCCAAATTTAAAGATGTTGCAGACGACAATTTGAAGTGAATGAAATTGAACATTTTTTGGTCTTTTTACATAGAAAACATTGGGGGAAATGAAGAAATTGCTTGTCACAAGCAATTTCATCATTTTCCACAATGTTTTCCAAAGTCATTATCTAAAAGGGTGTCAAAAGGCGTCAATGTATGGGAATGGGAGAATGGGAATAAAGTTTTTCATTAATATGAATAAAACAGTAATTGTTGTCAAATATTGCTTTTGTAGGTGCTGAAGAAAGGAAGATTGCGATTGAGAAAGGACATTATCATGAGGGTGTGCCATACATAACTGTTATCGCGGATGGAGGCTGGAGCAAGAGGACTCACAAACACAGTTACAATGCTTTGGGTGGTGTGGGTATAATTATTGGAAAGGAAACAGGCAAGATTTTACACATTGGAGTACGAAACAAACATTGTTATATTTGTTCTCACCATGCCAATCAACAAACCGCTGTACCAGACCACATTTGCTTCAGAAACTGGCATGCCAGTTCACAAGCCATGGAGGCTGATGTTATTGTTGATGGGTTTCTTAACGCCGAAAAAAAACATGGACTGCGATATTTGTACCTAGTGGCAGATGGAGATTCGTCAGTGTATGCCAAAATAAGGGAGGAAGTACCTATTTGGGGGAAACATGTTCAAAAAGTGGAATGTGCTAATCATGCCTGCAAATGCCTGCGTACTAATTTGGAAAAACTGGTTGAGACAAACCCCTCGTACAAAGGCAAAAACAAACTGACTAAGGCTGTGAGAATAAGATTAGTAAGTGCGGTGCGTTGTGCTATACGCATGAGATCAAAAGAGGTGGATAGACAGAAGGCATCAGAGCAGTTGGCTAAAGATATCAGAAATAGCATTCACCACATATTTGGTAACCATGACCACTGCTCTGATTTCTGCAAAGCCAAAAAAGCAGAATCCCAGATTCCTCTGAAAGAAAATGAAGAAGTAGATTGTGATGAGCCACCAACTTTGGAGAATATTTGTTCTTCTAGCAATCTATTTTGGACGGAAGGATCTTCCATGAAGGAACAAGAGCAGTCAAGGTTTGGTACAGACTTATTGTACAATTACTTGGAATCGAATATGTTAAATGACATTAGTGTACTTCTTAATAGAATCGCAAATAAAAGTGACAGATTGATTCATAACACTACCACAAATATGGCAGAATGTTGGATGAGGATCAGAATGAAGTTTGATGGGGGAAAAGTGTACAATTTATGTAACAGAGGATCTTGGGGAACACGCTGCTATGGAGGAATGCTGCGACAAAATTTGGGACCACAGTGGTCACCAATAGTGTGGCGAAAATGTACAGGGTCTCCAGCTGGACACATATTTTCAACAGTTTATAATGAAAGAGACAAACAGCTGCAATCCAGCAAAAAATCAAAATCTGACCCAAAACAGAGTTCCATCAGATGGAAGAGAAAAATGGCTGCCCATAGAGAAAGTAATTCTCAAAGTGGGAGACTTTCATATGGGCAAGAGGCTTTGGAAGTTGTGCAAGACCTTACTCAAGACCAATTAGATTCTGTGACTGTCAACTATTATGAAAAACATATTGACATATCAAATGATAAGCTTGAAAATATTGAAAGACTAACGAGAACACAAAGTTCATCAACTGTATGGCATGAAGAGAGGAAGAAAAGAATCACAACATCTAACTTTGGAAAAGTGTTAAAAAGACGACCGTCCATCCCTATAAAGAATCTAGTGCATACATTCCTGTATAGTAATTTCAAAGGTACAATATCCACTCGAGCTGGTTTACGTGAAGAAAGAAACACTGTACAGGAATACATCCTTAAAAAAGCAGAAGAAGGAGAGAATGTGTCGGTGACACCAAGCGGATTAATCATCAATCCAAAATACAAATTTCTTGGTGGAAGTCCGGATGGAATTGTGTCTGTGAATGGGAAAAGAAGTGGTATTCTGGAAATAAAAAACCTTTTATTAAATAAAAGCATTAATCTCAACCAAGCCACCAACTTACAAAAAGGATTTTGTTTAAAAATGGAAGAAGATAAACTGTACTTGAAAGAAACTCATGATTACTTTTACCAGTGCCAAGGACTTCTTCATATCTGTGAAATGCCATGGATTGACTTTGTTGTCAGGACTACAAACCCGTATCAGTTACATATTCAAAGAATATTTAGGGATGAGACTATTTGGTGTGGTTGGCTCAACAAATTAAAGGCATTTTATACACTGGCTTTACTCCCTGAATTAGCTGCTCCAAGGAATGGTTATTCACCAGGAATCAGAGAGCCTGGTATTTGGGTATGTCAAATGTCCATAATTTGAAATGAGTTTTTGTAATATAATAAAATTTAATGAACAATTGTATAGATCTGTCGTTATATAGAAAGTCTTTAACAAATTTGGAAAAGCAGTCTGGAAAACGAAAGAAATTGCTTATGATAGTAAATTTCTTCATTTCCCAGAATGTTTTGATTGTTTTCCACACAAATAGACTGTAGACCAATGAATGTAAAATTTCATTCGCTGGAAATTGTAGTCTGCAAATCATTTGAATTTGGAACAGTCTTAAATTTTGATGTCTGATAATGTGTACAATCTGCCAGATGACAAATGATTTTTGTGTATTGTTTCTCAGATATATATATTTAACCAATTCCCAAACAGTGACTCTTTTTGACTCCCCAAAAGATAAAGGCTTTGGAAAACAATGTGGAAAATGGAGAAATTGCTTGTAACAAGCAATTTCTTCATTTCCCACAATGCTTTCTTCCAAACAAGACCAAAAGATTTTGAATTTCCTCAACTTAAAATTGTCGTCTGTAACCTCTTGGAATTGGGATTAGTCTATTTTTTGTCGTTTGGTAATGGGTTAAGAAAGAATTCCCCAAAACCATTAGCCATCGAGCAGATTTACATACTTTTTGGAACTCAGTTTTGATACAGATCTACAAAAAATAAAATGACATTAACAATTTAAATTTTGATTCATTATTTAACATGACAGAAAAAAACTAATGCAAATAGGAGAAAATGCTGGTCACCAGCATTGTGTTTTACCAACAGTTTTACTATGATGATTGAGATACTCCAAGCAATGTCCTTTATAGTAAAGTGTTATCCCAATGTCACACATTCATGCTTTTGGACACCTGTCAAGAAAAGGTTGAGAGGAAATATTGTTGAAAATGAAGAAATTGCTAGCAATTTTCAGACAATGTTTTCTACCCAGAAAGGTAAAAGATATTTATGAAATATCTCAGATAAAATTTCCCTGATAGAAAAGGTTTTGAACAACATTGAGGCAAAAGAATAAAGTCCTTTATATTATCATAAACCATAATCTATTCCTGTTGCTTGCATTTTTTCTGTATAGAACAAAAAGGTATTTTATCGAAATTGATTTTGTTTTCTGTATAAATATAATTACTTTTCAGATTCTACCACCATAACCCTTTCCCAAAATGCAACATTTTATGGTTTTCAAATTTGAAACCAGCTGTAGACTACAAACTGGTTTTCATTTAAGATAACATAAGATTTATGTACAATATAGCACTGAAAATATTGAGGCAAAAGGAGAAAATGTTGATAACCAGCAATTTCTTCTTTTGTGTCAAGGTTTTCCCATTTATATTTTATCAGAGACTTTAAAATCATGAATTGCTTTGGTAAAATTTCAGTGTTAAGGTAAGGGTAAACAAATTGATAAATTTGTATCATTGTATAGTTTGGACATCTACAATTATCTTTAAAATTGATTTTCATAGAATTCAATTGGGGTTTCATTCATTACTACATAAACTATAGGATTTAAAACAGCCATGTTTAATAATCAGGCTAAAGGCAAATGCACTGCAGTATATTAAAAAGGAATCATGCTGCTAACAGTTTATACCAATTTTAATAATGCTAATGGAGAACAATATGGATCTTGATCAAACTGTGTGTATGCACAGGCTTACTTGGTTTCATACTGCTCTCAGACTCCATAACAGTCTTTTTACACATCCTGAAATCTCTTCCATACCAATTTTCATGAAAACTAAACACATTTTCCAGTTCACAGGAAAGCACAATGACACAGCCACATTGTTGGGATATGATTTGCTGAGAGTGGTGTAAAGTCTTATTCAAAACTGTCTATTTCTTGGACATTAGTGTTTTACTTATCTATATCATCAATCCTACATTTCAGTTCAACGACAAGAAGCACAGCACAGTTAAAAGGAAACGACCCATTCCCAGTGTAGAACCCCCTTCAACTAAAGTTATCTCTCCAAAGCCCTGTACAAGTACAGCAGCAGACACCCCTCCACAAAATATAACAAAACTGAAACCTGCTTCAAGGTGAGAATTTAGAATTGAGACTGATACAATATCTTTGATACCATTACTGGTCAAATATGTATGAATAACTATTCCCTATGTAATTAAATCAAATGATAATGTTTAGTACCCACAACAATGTGTAAACATAGTTTAAGATTAATGCTTTCCCAAACAACATCTGGTTTTTACATCCCTAACAGGAAATGCTTGGAAAACACTGAGACAAAATAACAATATGCTGATAACCAGCACCTTGTTATTTTCTCTGAATATTTTCTTTGCTATATTTTTTACAAATTCTTACCTTGTAAGATTATGGCATGTTGTTTTACTTGTGTCAGTCTATCTGCCTGTCTATTGGAAAACTTAACATTGATTTTTTGGGGGGGCCATATGTGTTTCACAAACACCTTTTGTTGACATTTGTTTTGCTGTCTGCAGCAGCTATGAAATTTGACAAATAAACACCTTGTTCATTTGGTAAAGTGTCCAAGACTTATCAGTTTAATTTGTCATCTAGTTTCTATCTCTTGCACAAAGGTGTTCATCTAAATATCAAGTTCACAATTAAAGCAAATTGAATCAGCTCATTAAAAATATAAATATATCTTGGTAAAAAGATCACATACTGTGCAAGTACATAGTATATTAAAATGATAGATGAAAATGAAAATGCAAGATAAAAATGAAAATGCAAATTATTTGACAAAATTATGTAACATAATATTGTCAATATTAGAATACATGTACATACATAAAAACATGGCCATGATTAGATTCTGTAGCCAAGGATCACACAATAAAGAGAAAACTTTTATTTTCATTGTGGTTCTTCATTTTGATGAAATCAAGTCTATTCCAAACAAGACCTGAAGACCTCCAAAGGCTTTGGAAAACATTGAAGGAAAGAAGAACATGTTCCTGATCAGCATTTTCCTTAATATTGATATCATATTCTGCAATAGTGTGTCTGCATTGGGATATGAATTTTATCCCATACTGAAATACTAACACAGTTTTGCTCTCCTAATAGCGAAGGCATTGAGAAACATTGCCGTAAAAAATAATCAGATATCAACCATTTTCTCCTTTTGTCTCGACATTTTCTGTGATAGATTGAACAAGCATCTGTCTTATACATCAACCTTTTTGTCATCTGCAGCAGGTTCTATTTTGGAACTGTCCTTATTTTTATGTTGGTGAAAGTGTTAAAAAATTCTATTCTTTACTCAGACGATCCTCTCGAAAAACCAAATTTCTGGGTAGACGGATAAGTCATGAATGGAAACCATCTGAATCCTCTACAAAGACTACATGGTACACCGGCATTGTGACATCTGTAATATCTGGTGTGGATGGATGTCCAAATGCTGTACATGAAGTGCTATATGACGAAGAAGAGGAACCATTCGAAATAGACCATCTACTGCCAGACTTTGAATCAGGATCTGTCAAATTTATTGACATTTAAGGTAATCAATTTGTTAATTTTTATTAGTCTCAAAACTATTAAATTATGACTCAATAATTTAAAACTTAATGAGTATGGTTTAGAAATACCAGTATATCATTTCAATGTCAAACAGCCATGTTTTCAAATAAGGCTATGGTCAAATGCTGTATAATAAGGATTCGTGCTGGTACCTTACAGTTGATATTTGTAATAATGAAGCTAAAGGAGGTCAATAAGGATCTTGATCAGACTGTGTGTATGCACAGGCTTATCTGCTTCCATGTTTGTCTCAATTTTCATAAAGGACTTTTTTCGAGATCCTGATTCAGCTATATATGGTTATAATATTTTTATACACCTTCTTTTCATACCAATTTTAGGCATCATTATATTATAATAATCAATGATTTTCATGAAAACTGATCACTATTTGTAACTCACAGGAAAGCGCAATGACATAGCTACATTGTTGCGAAAAATTTGCTGAGAGCAATGTAAAGCCTTATTCAAAACTATTTATTTCTTGGACATTAGTGTTTTATGAATCTATATTAATTACCAATCATTTATTTCAGTTTAAACACAAGAAGCACAGTCCAGTGTACACATATCCATTCCCATTGTACAACAACCCTTTCCCAGTGAACAACAACCCATAATACAACAACCTATTTCCGGTGTACAACGACATATTCCCAGTGTACAACGACACATTCCCAGTGTACAACAACACATTCCCAGTGTACAACGACACATTCCCAGTGTACAATGACACATTACCAGTGTACAACGACACATTCCCAAAGTTCAACCCCTCATAACTGGTGTTACTTCTCCCAAGCCCTGTACAAGTACAGCATCAGACACCCCTCCGCAAATACAACAAAACTGAAACCTGCTTCAAGGTGAGTTTTTAAAAAATACACTTGAGACTGATATAATCTCTTTGATATTATTACTGGTCAAATATGCATGAATAGCTATTTGTAATTTTATGAAATAATAATGGTTTGTACCCACAACAATGTGACAACATAGTCTGAGATTAATCCTTCCACAAACAACATCTGGTTTTTACAACTTACAGTTGATACCCATAATAATGATGCTAAAGGAGATCAATATGGATCTTGATCAGCATGTGTGTATGCACAGGCTTATCTGTTTCCATGTTTGTCTCAAATTCCATCATATTAGTGTTTTACGAATCTATCTTATCAATCATATATTTCAGCTCAGAGACAGGAAAAACAGTCCAGTGAACAGGAAACGACCCATTGCCAGTGTACAACAACCCATTACCAGTGTACAACAACCCATTGCCAGTGTACAACAACCCATTACCAGTGTACAACAACCCATTACCAGTGTACAACAACCCATTGCCAGTGTACAACAACCCATTGCCAGTGTACACCAACCCATTGCCAGTGTACAACAACCCATTACCAGTGTACAACAACCCATTACCAGTGTACAACAACCCATTACCAGTGTACAACAACCCATTACCAGTGTACAACAAACCAATACCAGTGTACAACAACCCATTGCCAGTGTACAACAACCCATTACCAGTGTACAACAACCCATTACCAGTGTACAACAACCCATTCAACTAATGTTATCTCTCCCAAGCCCTGTACAAGTACAGCATCAGACACCCCTCCACAAAATATAACAAAACTGAAACCTGCTTCAAGGTGAGTGTGAAAGAAATTACTCTTGAGACTGATATAATCTCTTTAATATCGTATCTGGTGATATGGTTAGAACCATTTAAAGAAAGCAATAAATTGCTGTTTAACTCACATGTATGTATATAATGTTTTACTGTTGTCTGTCTGTCCAAAATTAAATGCTTGAATTTTGTCCGAAAAGCTTCATGCAAAAACTTTTCCATGCAGGGGCTTTTGCGTATCACAAACTCATACAAACATGTGTTTTGATTAATTTTTACACTCCAAAGGAATATTAATTATTGTCCTGGTTAACTATTTGTCCACAACTTGTCCATCAGTCTATTATTATTATTATTGACTCAAGCCATCCAACAACTTCAATTGGTATAATATGTGTAGTTGGCACTGTGTATCTTCTGGATTTAAAAGCATAGATTTTTAAAATTCTTTCATATTCATTAATGTTTACAAAACATTTTAAATTTGTTTTTTTAGTAAAATCTCCATTGAATTTTAAAGCATTTAAAAAATGCTGCTGTTTTCATAAATCTTACTTAATGTGTCAATGATTATCCAATTATATAACACATATTTTGGCTTTTAGTAATTGTTTTCCTTATGAAGGTGGCAGTGTATTGTTATCTGAATACATCACTAACATTGACAGGAATAAACTCACATCAGAATCATAAAATTACTGAAAACCTAATGCTAATTTATGAGTAGGCTTACAGGGGTTGATAGTGGTAATATCAAGTTATAAAGTGTATAGAAAAGTATGAAACACAGATACATGTGTTTGTACATTTTGTCAGCTGTACATCTACTCATATATTTTTTCTGTTATTTGTGTCTGTATTGAGCTATGAACCTAAATTTAATCTGAAACAGTGACACATTGTTGCATCTAATAGAAAAGGCATTGGGAAACATTGGAGCAAACTATAATCAGATAACTATCATTTTCTCCTTTTTTCTCAACATTGTCTGTGATTTAAGCACATTTTTTTTTACACAACAACCTTCTGGTCATCTGCAGCAAATATTCTCAAATAGCCCTCATTAATGATATTGATGAAAGTGTTAAAGTTCTCTTCTTTATTCAGGTGATTCTCTTGAAGACCCAAATTTCTTGGTAGACGAATATCTCACATACGGAAACAATCTGAATCCTCTACAGGGACTACATGGTACTCAGGCATTGTGACATCTGTGATATTTGGAAGACTTTGAATCAGGATCTGTGAAATTTATAGATATTTAAGGTAATTCATTTGTTAATTGTTATTTGCCACAATACAATTAAAGTATGACTCAATAAGTGACATCTTAGTAAGTATGGTTAAAAATGCCATTTTAGCATTTCAATGTTGAACAGCCATCTTTTTATACCCCCTTATGTAAAGATTGGTTGGCATATTGTTTCACTCATTTCAGTCTGTCCGAAAATTTAACATATGCCTTTTTCTCCAAAAGTGTTTGACATACAAAGCTCAAATTTGGTATGTAACTTTCCTCAAATGATAGCTATATGTTCCATGCAATATGATCTTTCTCAAAGTCATCCATTAACCCTTATCAATCCTTTATATGAAAACTTTTAGAAAAATTGCAGTTTCGGGGGCATTCATGTTTCACAAACACATTTTGTTTAATTCAGCTCAGGGCAAATGCAGTATAATATGGATTCATGCTGCAAACGTACAGTTGATAGCCATAGTATTGAAGTATGTGTATGCACAGACCTGTCTTGTTCCATGTACCTCTCAAATTCCATTAGATTATTGTTTTACGAATCTATATTATCAATCCTATATTTCAGTTCAAAAACAAGAAGCACAATCCGGTGAAAAGGAAACGACCCATTCCCAGTGTAGAACCCCCCTTCCCTAAATGATGTTACCTGTCCCACGCCTAGTACAAGTACAGCATCAGATACCCACCACAAAAAATAAAAAAGCAGAAACCTGCTTCAAGGTGAGTGTGAAAAAAATACACATGGGACTGATATAATCTCTGTAATATCATTACTGGTCAAATATGCATGAAAAGCTAAAAGGGTTTTGCTTTGAAATTATATGAAATAATCATGGTAATAACCCACAACAATGTGACAACAAAGTGTCATATTAATCCTCTCTCAAACAAGAGCATTTTTCATATTCTCATATACCATATGGCACTTTATTTCTTTGGGGTCTTTATTTCTGCGGTCCAGGACTGCACCACAGAATAAAATCCAATAAATATAAACTCTGAATGTAAAGACTGTTGATGTTCTAAAATTTTAGTTAAGATTCTAGTACATTGTCCAGTAAAACAAAGATTTACCTACTGATACATTTAGCACAATTTAATAACATTACAGTTCTTCCCCATTCAAAAATCGTGTAACTTCAGCTTTGATTTAGGACATTTTTGTTCATCCATGAACAATGAATCAACAAGTTTGACTGCTAAACTGTTTTACAGGTCTTTCTTTTCACACCTATATGTATATGGCATTGTTTACCATAACAAATTCATGAATTTCAATTAATGAAATGGATTATCCCTTTACCACCATGTAGTAATTGAAATAGGAATCATCTTTCAAAAATATATTTGATAATGATCAAAATGATTTCATAGAGCAGAAATGAAATCTTTAAATAGGCAAATTGGCAGACCGCAGAAATATGTCACGCAGATATTTAACCTGCAGAAATAAAGTGCTATACAGTAGGAAAGGCTTGAGAAAACAGTGTGACAAAATAATGTACTGGTAACCAGCACCCTTTTCTTTTGTCTGAATATGTTTTGTGCTATATTATTATTGTATACAGACCCTTATTTTATTGACATTTATTTTGCTGTCTGCAGCAGCAATTAAGTTTGACCAACATACAATTTTGTGGTTTTGAAAAGAGTCCAGGACTAAGTCAATTCAATTTGGCCTGTATTTTCTGAAAGGTCTTGATTTTTATAAAGTTCATAAATCAAGCAAATTGAATCATTGAGGCAAAAGATAATAAGATAACCACCATTTTCTTATTTTGTGTGAATGTTTTTATTTTTTCTTTTTTTAAGTTCTCTTCTTTATACAGGTGATCCTCTCGTAGATCAAAATTTCTGGGTAGACGAATATCTAACAACAAATTTCTGGGTAGACGAATATCTCGCACCAAACTTCTGGGTAGATGAATAGCTCGCACCAAATTTCTGGGTAGACGAATATCTCACACCAAATTTCTGGGTAGACGAATAGCTCGCACCAAATTTCTGGGTAGACGAATATCTCATGAACGGAAACAATCTGATTCCTCTACAGGGACTACATGGTACTGGAGCATTGTGACATCTGTGATATCCGGTGTAGATGGATACCCAAATACTGTTTATGAAGTGAAGTGATGAAGTAGATGAACATTTTGAAATCTTCAGAAAGACTGTGATATTGAACATTCAAGGTATATAATTTGTAAATTGTCACAAGTCTTTTTATCAGAAGTAAACATTTCAGACTGGTCCAGTTGAAAACACCTCATCTTAGTGATTAGGGTTAGAACCATTTGAAGAAAGCAATGAAATGCTGTTTGACACACATGTGTGCATATAATGTTTTACTGTTGTCTGTCCGTCAAAAAGTCAATGCTAGCATTTTCACAAAAAAAAACTTAAATTTTCCCATTCAGGGGTTTTTCAGTATCCCAAACACATACATGCACATGGTTTTGTCATTTTTACACTCCAAAGGAATGCTAATTAGTGTCCAGGTGAACTTTTTACAACTTATCCATTAGTCTATTATTATTATGGTCCACTCAAGGCATCCAACAGCTTCAATTTTTAATATATGCAAAATTGCCACTGTGTATCTATTGGATTTAAAAGCATAGATTTTTGAAACACTTTCTTATTCACAAATGTTTACAAAACATTTAGAATTTGTTTCTATTAAAATTTCCATTGAACTTTAAACCTTTTCCAAAATGCTGCTTATTTCATGAATCATAATTTTTGTGTCACTGATTATCCAATCATAGTTAACAATAACACATTTTTTGGCTTTCAGTAAGTGTTTTGCTATTAAAGGTGACAATGTATTGTTATCTTAATACCCCACTAACATTGGCAGGAATCAATTCACATCAGAATCATTGAAAAGCTTAAAAAATCATTGATAATATGTAGGCTTACAGGGGTTGGTGGAGGTAAAATCAAGTAAAAAATTTATGGAAAAGCATTAAAACACTTTTATATGGACTAAATTTTAAATATCAATTGTATTTATGTGTAGAATAACATATTAGAATGATTTCAAGGGAAGTAATTCCAATTTAAATGTAATGGTATAGCCCAGACAGTACACCATACATTTTACTAAAATGAAAGTAGTTCCAACATGGCTGACATTTCAAAACAAAACATGTGTCAAAGTTTGCGAGTGTTTTTATAGGCTTTATGTAAGTGTTAACTTGAGTTTTGTAGTTGTAGTACCTAGTTTGTATTCAGCTCTTTGATATATTTTAAGAACAATGAGTTCTGTTGTGCAATGACAGTTTCCCTGGCATCCTACAAAATCATCCTTTCCTTCAATGTTTTGTGAATGATATATTATGCCAATGGGTATAAAGCATAGAACTATTTAGTGCTCTTTAAGAGCTTTAATTTGGTATACAATATGTTATATTTTGTATAAAAATTAATGGGAAAACTGTCTTTGAATTTTATGCCCCAACACTGTTTACATGAACCTTAAAACGGTTTTCCCAAAATTACTAAAGCATTACAGTTAATGCAATGTCCGCTTTGGTATGGCCGTGTTAATCATCACTGAAGTACACTGTATCGATAAGGTCATTGTTAATGAGCATACGCATTTAAGTCGAAGTAATGTAGTCTCGTTTGTCGTATATGATTTTTCAAAAGCCGGGCACCATCGAGAGTGGAATTTCAAACATGTCTTAATTTAGCCATCATATCGGCAGAAACACATATATATCCAGAAATACATATTGTCATAGGTCCATCACGAATAGATCGTAGAAAAAACACGAAATCCGAGACCAATATTTTACAATACAGATATTAAATTCTACAAACAAACTTTATTTACAATCCAAAGGGTAAAAACACCTGTTTTATTCCTCTCATTTGAATTTCATACTTGAATACACATAATTATATAAATATACATTTTGGGAAAATCCAAAATATTTTGTGTAGTCAGGACATGGATCGATACACAGAGGCACTTCTAACGCAGCACTTACACTTTTCCTCATAATTAAAATATAAGAATAATGCAGTATATTTTATTAAATTTTCAGCAAATATAAATCAATATATTTACTTGGTTTTTTATTCTTAAGTATTAATACAAATATAAAAAAATATTTAAGTTAACTACCAAGACTCAAATTTGAAAAGTCCAAAAACCAAATCATGCTCATATCTCGCAAACCTGCTCTGTGAGGTTTGTTAACATGTTATAAAATGCAAATATACAATATAATTCATGCACTCCAGTTTTGAAAGAATAACGTTTCAGCATTGGACATAATTATCAAAGTCCCTTGACAGCCAGAAGTGGCTATCAGTAGTTAAATTTTAACTGCTGATAGCCACTTTTGGCTGTCAAGGGACGATTAATGTATTACAATAGAGATTAGTGTTTCGCCTTGTTGCTCCAATAAATCTTCAACAATTGGAACAGGCACTCAGGCACGAGTGGAGAAACACCCCGCAAATATTCGTCATTTAATTATATGAATGAGAATGGGGCGTCTTCGAGACAGCCATGCCTACGGTGGACACACGGAATATAAGCTGAATATGATTAACTTTACCGCTGTGACATGAATAACTTGAATTGATGTTTTCAACTCACGAGGCTTGATTGTGACTTTTTTGTTTTATAGTCATATGTGAAATGCAAATTTAAGAAATTTATACTTGAATTTGTTCAGTGAAAATTATCGATCTGAAGTCTATATAAATAAGTTATAATTTGTTGAAAATTTCAAGAGGAATGGTTCATTAATTTTCTTTATTCATTTTCAAAAATGTAGGTTAGGAGTGCCCCTAAGTGTTCTTTGTAAACAGATATCTATGAATTACACTTTCACGTATTACAAGTTATTTAAGGTAGAAAAATTACACATTTGTGTAAATTTCATTATAATGATTAGTACAGCTTATATTAAATGACCTGGAAGAGCATCCCTATGTAATAGCTAGAGATGCTCTGCCATGTTAATTATCGTAAGCTATACTACTCCCAATATATTTTACAGTCGTAGTAATTTTAGGACAATAATCGGTAAATTATTTTAAATTATTATAGACACACATTTCATTTACCCACAGTTTCATGTACTCAATCTTAAACTTCTGAAATTCAACACTGTTGATACGGTTAGTTTGTTTTTCAGGAAAATCTATGTTTAAGGTTTGAGAGCCATCATTAGCACTAGAGCCAGAGGCGAAATTTGAAAAGTGCCAGTAAATTCTAAATTTTGTTACATTTCCTTTCCAAATACAAACATAAGTATTTTGAACAGTTTAGAATTTTGAATTAATTAGAGGTGCCCGGTATTACCGGTATACCGGTAAACCGCGGTGCGCAGATGCGGCGGTACGTACCGGTTCGGGTACGAAGCTGTACCGGTACTTCGGCAATTTCCGTAGACGGAAATTGCCGAATGATAAATAGCAGTTTTAATGCATTTTTCTTTACGATAAAAAAAAGTTATTCTCCGATATTTTCTGTTTTCAAAAGCCGAAAAGTAGAAAATATATTCAGTCATGGCGATCGAAGACCGTCGGACCTGCAGACCCTCGGTTCGATATTTTTTTCCTTTCTGACTGACGTCCCATTGTCCTGTCCAACATTAATTTTGAGGTTTGTCTGTATGAAAAGATCGACAATTTACTAAACAAGAACTAAGAGTATAAATACATTGATAGAGACCTTTTTCAATAATCCATGCGATAAATCAAGTCAATTTCCATCCCCGAACTAACGTGAGTCACTAAAAAATGGGTCAGTCAATTACAAGGCGTGGGTAGAATCAGACATCAAAAGACTACCGCGGAAGTGTTGGCACCGGACCAAAACATTTTGTGATTTGACCCTTTTCTTTTTTGGATGAAACATAGATTATTACAGACTTCCCGAAACTCCGTCGGACCTACAGACCTGACCGGCAAAAATTGGCTAGGTCTGATTGAATTTTTTACCTCGTCGGCCCTAAATGTCCGGCATAAAATAAGGAGTATAAGGTCCGATTGAAATTCGTAGGCCCAGAAATTTCTCTAAATACGACAGGTTTAACATGGTTTTAAATGCAGATGGGTTTTCCCATCATTCATATCAAGCGTATTTATGAAGAGAAGAGTAAAACTTATCTTGCATTTAACAATAATCCGATAATCTGCAACTGCTAATTGTTTATAAGTATCAATTAAAACCTTCCAGACAGACATCATAAAACACGCGACCTGTGTAATCGTTCAGCATAACAATTAGACTTTGCAATGGCAGTGTTAAAACCCTCTAACGAAATGTGTATTTACGAGTAAAGCTGTTTGACTAACTGGCATTTTTCTCAGTCTCCTCCAGGTTACGTAACGGTTCAGCGATTCTGCATAGCTCTAACCTTTTTTTACCCTTTACTGGTCCAAATTTAACAGATTTCACTCAGTAAAAAAAGATGCAATTCTTTGTTTGATAGCTAAGCTAACATAAAATGGGTGTTTTGGATGTTTTGTTTTTTAAACAATAATTTATCATTTTTCAATTAGATCTATATAGATCTAGCCTTCCAAGCTACAAATGGGAAATTGTGAAACTGAAAGTCTTGCTTTACCCCACAATTTCAAATGTTGGAACAGTCAAATTTCAAATATTATCTATAAATAAATAGGATGATATAATAAGGTTTAAGACTGTAGTTCTCTCCCAAATGCTCTTCCAAAATAGAAAAAAATAAAGACGTAAAAAATTAAATCAAGTAAAAAATAAATAAAATTATTTTTCTTTTTGGGGAAAAAATAGACTGTTCCAAATTCAGAGATTCTGGAGAGCCCTGTAATTATCAAATAGGCCCTATTAAAAAAAATTATGAAAAAGTTTTGGTCTGACTGAATGACCTGAGGTGTGACAGAAAATTCTGTCCAGTCAGACAAAATGTCTGACAGAAGGTTGTTGAGTTTAGGGAAGTCTGGATTAACCCTTTACACTTGTCTTCTCTTAATTCAATATTTTTTGTGGATCTGTCTTAGTCTGCATTTCTAAAAGAAAATCTTACCGGCTAATTATGAAAAAAGGTTAGCTTTATAATTATGTTCTGAATAGTCTTGTGGTGCACTGCACTGGCCATTCCAAAACAACGAAATTTAGGTTGGTCTAATTTAAAAGCTGTTGCAGATTACAAAATGGATATTATTTGAGGTAATGTATGTGAATATTATATCACAGAAAACATTAAGACAGAAGGAGAAAATGCTGATTATCAATGTTTTCCCAAACCATTTCTATTAGGGGCGTCAAAACCAGGTCTTGTTTGGGAAAGGAATATCAATCCAGAGTTCCTGTCAATCCCGGTATATCGCGGTACATACCGTGGTATATGTCAAAATACCGCGGTATACCGTGGTACATTTTTTTTCGTGGTACGCAGCTCTAGAATTAATGCATACTTATGGAAATATTTGACAAAAATGTTCAAAATTATCTCCCTTGAATATGAATATAGAGTAAGATGATATTCATAAATTGTTTTCTTCTTGAATCATAATCTTGAAATCCGGCACAGTGAATCAACTTATGTGAAGTTTATTTACAAGTGTGTGTAATTTGATGCATTTAGTATGGCTAGAAAGTGGTGTTTTTGATATTGGGTTGTATAACTTAAGGTGTTGTCTCGTAAAATATCCCCCAGTCTGAAACTGCTACTGTGCCTATGGGACTGTTGCATATGGGTATGTCATTTGGCAAGAAATAGCAGAACCCCAGCACATTTTCCTTTCCTCTCAATGTTCTCCAAAGCCATGTCTTATAAAAGCGTCAAAACCAGACTTCGCTTTTCCTCACGACAAAATTCCAGAACTGATTAATTTCCAGTGGCTATGCAGACGACAAAATGAATGCCAATTGATTTGGGCTAAAACATACTTGGTTTACCGTTATGTTTTGATAAACCGTCGGTGTTGTTATATAGTCTCGTAACTACGGCTTGAATCAAGCCGTAGTTGCGAGATTTTATAACAACTCCAACGAAATACTGTGTGTTTGTCCGAAATTACGTCACTACTTACTGAATAAAATCGTTCCCTATTTCACCGAGGTGGGAAAGTGTAGTATGGAAATAAGTCATACTTATGAAAATGGTTATAAAAATCTTCTTTGTTCAATGCTTTAAAAAGCTAGCTTCATTATGGAATTCAAAACCATGTCTTTTTTGTTCAATAAAGAAACGGACTAAAGACAACTCTGGCTTTTGTTTCTTCAAAAAAAGATACATCTTTGTAGCTTCAAAATAATTGATAATTCACTATTGCTCCAAAATATTCGACAGATCATTTTCGTTTTGAATGTCTTGCTAGCCCCTCTAGGTCCCCTCAAATATCATGGTATGAGCTTCGTTCGATAGCTATTTTCGGAATATCATTAAAAGGCGCTAACGTTTAAACGGTAGTTCATCCCTTTCATAAAGGGCAAAATTTAGTGTGGTCCAACTTGAAAGCTTTTGGTCCAATTTGAAAGCTTTTGTAGACAAAATAGATATTGATGGAGATATCATCTGTAATCTTCTCCTCCTTTTACCTCGACGTTTTTTCTTGTCATTTGAAGCAAACGTTTTGATTTTCTATATTTATTTTGTTGTATGCAGCTGCTTTCAACTCGGACCAATTTTTGATTTCTTCTTCAGGAAAAGGGTTAGACGTTTGTCACACCCGTATATTAACCGTTTCTCAAACAAACCCTGCTTTTGAGGCCCAAAAAGAGAATATATTTTTAAAAAAAGACAAAAGAGGAAAATGATGTTAACCAACATTTCCTTTTTTCGTCTCAATATTACCTGAGCTATTATTGTATTCAATTGCATCTTTTTCAACATTAATGTTATGACCTAAATCAGTTTGCGGTTCCCATTTATGATTACTCATTATTTAACAGCAAAAATTTAGACTGCTCCAAATTCAAAGACATTGCACACGACAATATCAAGTGAATGAAATTTGTACTTTTGGTCTATGTGGGTAGACAGAACCCAGGAAAAGAAGAAGTTTCTTGTCACAAGAAATTTCTTAATTTTCCACAATCTTTTCCAAAGCCATTATCTTGTAGGGAGTCAAAAGGAGTCACTTAGTGGTAATGGGTGAAAGATTTCCGTAGAACACGATTTATTAGCAAACGATTTTGTCCAGTTTACCGTGACGTAATTTCGGACAAATAAATAGTATTTCGTGGGTTGGTTTGGTTTATTGGAGTTTTACGCCGTTTTCAGCTGCTATGGTCATATCGTGGCGGCTGGAGTACCTAACCATCGATTCCTGTTGTTTCTCATACCAGTACTACCACAATACCATAACCGAGCCTCCAGCTGCTCGCCCACATTGGTTCACGATATCATACCATTAATGGGTGACATTTTTGTCAGAAAGGGTATTTGCCACGGCCGGGTATCGCACCCGGGACCCGTAGTTACGAGATTTTATAACTACACCGACGGTTCATCAAAAGATAACGGTAAACTTTGTCTATTTCAGCACAAAATGCATTGCTATTCCTCGTACAAGGTCAACACTTCTACAAATACTTTCAATAAATCCTTTCCCAAACGACTATGATTGAGACCATTTTCTATGAAAGAAGTTACAAAGGACAAAATAAATGATATGAAACAAAATGAGCAAATGCTGGTCACTAGCATTTTCTTCTATTGTCCCAGTGTTTTCAACAGCCTTTAATCTTAGGGACGTCAAAACGGGTCTTGTTTGGGAAAGGGTTAAGACAAGTCTATTATTTTGTTGAATGGGAAATGGTTAAATATTAACTGCAAAATTGCTCTTGGCAATCTAGAATTGGGGTACGAAACGGGGCCATCTGGACATTTGAAGCGAAAACGAGGCCGCGGCCTTAGCGCAGTTGGTAGCACATCTGACCCTCATACGAGAGGTTCTGGGTTCGATACGCGGCCGCGGCTAATACCCTTTCTGACAAAATTGTCACCCACCAATGGGTTTGAAATCGTTAACCTAAGTGGGCGAGCAGCTGGAGGCTCGGTAAGGGTGTTGTGGTAGTACTGGTTTGAGAAACAACAGGAATCCATGGGTAGGTGCTCCAGCCGCCGCGATATGACCCTGGTAGTTGAAAACGGCGTAAAACCCCAATAAACTCAATTGAAGCGAAAACGAATTATTTAAACTTTTGGAGCTAAAACGGGTTATCGAATATTTTGAGGCAACAATTAACTATCTTTAATTTCAGATTTGATTTGACATGGCGTAGCTTTACCCTTTATTATCCTTAAATACACGCTTAAGCTTTTCAATAAAATAATGTAGTAAAAAAATGTTTGCATGTCCTTTATATCTGTGTACTCTGATGTCTTTTTGAAGTATGTTGCACTAATTGCAAAATATGGACATGTTTTGCGTTCAGATCAGTGCAATCATGGTTGATAATCACGTGTCTGAAAATTTCAAAAAAAATTCAATAATTTTGTTAATACGAAACCGATTTGAATTCGGTTTGAAAAAAAAAAAAAGAATGTGGACAGACTTTACGCATTAGATGGACGTGATAAATAATTGAAAAATCAACTGACACAAAGATTATTGAAGATCAACCGAAATTTTGGTTGATCATTAAGGTGGTTAAAGAACTTTGAGTTTTCCTATCGCTGGAAAGCTAAGCATGGCATCAGTAGCTATATGAAATTAGTCAACCCCTAATGAGATTCGCGCGACGACGGAATTATTCGGGCGACGTCGAAAACATTCGGAGTTGAAATTTTCCACCGCCGAATGTTTACGACCGCGCCCGAATATGTTTTGATACGCAACGACACCGCTCGAAAAAAAAAAAAAAAAAAAAAAAAAACCTGATGTTTTATGAATCTCAAAATGGCCACATTGCGTGTAAGAATTTGTCAGTCGTATATCGGTCGTGACGATGTGACTTTACTTGTTTACCTCGTGCATTTAACCCAAACGACAAAATTTTGACTTGTCCAAATTAAAAGATGTTGCAGACGACAATTTCAAGAGAAAGCAATTTTACCTTTTTCGGTCTTTTTGGGTAGAAAACATTGTGGGAAATGTAGAAATTGCTTGTCACAAGCAATTTCTTTATTTTCCACAATGTTTTCCAAAGCCATTATCTTGTGGGGAGTCAAAAGGCGTCTCTGTGAGGTAATGGATTAAATACGTTTCAACAGTATACATGTATTACTTGATTTAGACATGTTCAGGAACAGGACGGACGAAATGCTGGTGATCAGCATTTTCTTCCTTTTTTCTAAACTTTCGAAAGCGTTAATACTGCGTGAAAATGCCACACTGTTAAAAATCGATTTTTAATATTAAGGGAATTTGACCTCCCTAATAAAATAGGCTTTTAAAAATATTTAGGCATAAGAAGAAATGCTGAAAATCAGCATTTGCTTCTTTTGCCTCAATATTCCTCGTGCTATATCGTAAACAAATCATATCCTTATCAACTTTCATTTTGTTGTCTGCAACATTTTTTTTTCAAATGCAAAAAACTATAGATATCCTTACTACCTGAGAAAAGGGTTAAGAAGAAAAAGTGTCAAATTCGACATGAACGTTTGTCACTTCCGAAAATGTCGTACGAACAACTCAAATAAGCTGTAGTAACGACATTTTAGAATGTATCCTGACGATATATTTCCGATATATTTCCGATATATTTCCGATATATTTCCGATCCGTAACTACTTTATGGGTGAGGTGTTAACCCTTTCCCAAACAACAAAATTTTAGAGTGATCCACTTCAAAAACTGCCACAATTGACAAAATGGATGTTATAAAAGATTGGATTTGTGTAAAATATGGCAAAGAAAATATTGAGACAAAAGGAGAAACTGCTGGTTATCAGCAGTTTCTTCTTTTGTTTCAATGTTTTCCCAGGCCTTTTCTATTAAGGACGTCAAAACCAGGTCTTGTTTGGGAAAGGGTTAAAATAAAGAAAACGTTGTCTATGCATGCATGTCTCATTCTGCGAAGGATCGAACAGTCTTCTTTGGTAAAGGTCAGGATGAGACCACCAGATAAGAGGGAGTGGAACCATTCTTAGTTTGTTATTTGAATTCAAAACCCTATGTTGTGGGTACTCATTTGAATCGTCTCGACGAGACGATTCCAATGAGTACACACAATTAGGGCTCGATGAACAATTAAAAAAATATTGCCTTTAGAAAAGCCATCCTCCTCTTATCTGTAGATTTAGGATTTCAAAAGCGCTGACATAATGGAAGTACACTATAAAAACACTCGAGCCTCAATATTTCGGCGATTGCCTTTATCAAGAGAAATGGCAACATTGATAAAGGCATTTGCCAAAATATTGAGTCGCGAGCGTTTTTATAGTGTATTTATTACATTCCATACGGAGTAATTTTGTGAAATAATGGAAGAAGTACGATGTTCAAACTTAAAAAAAAAAAAAAAAAAAAAACGTTTCCAAAAGGCACATCCATACCATAGAGTTAATTTTTTGACCAGCCACATATCGTTTCGGTATTTTTCTACGACAACCTCGTAACTGCAGTACGAGGTTTTTTTTTTTTTGAAAAGCAGCGATATGATATCGTAAGATTACATGTAAATTTAAAACAGGGCATACGAAGGGGAGAAACGTCTGTGCACTCATCAAGAGAGAAAGAACAATTACGTCCCTTGCTCTGGGAAGTGGAACTTTCTCGAATAATTTGTCGTAAACCAAATTGGGTCTTTCTGTTATTCTTCCCTTAGACCTCACGATAAATGATCTGACAGAGCATTTCTAGCTAAAAGCTAGAGATGCTCTACCAGGTCATTTATCGTTAGCTTTACCCAAATATAAGTTGACGCAAATATGCTGACCTATGACCAGGCTATAGTGTCGTTCGAAGTCGGCTAATATGTGACGTATATGTGACGTAAGTATAGGGAAAGTCCAGTAAATAGATCAATGTGACATCTGATTGGATAATTTAATACTGGAACTTAAAATATGAGATTTATTCATTTGTAACTGATTATATATTCTATTTTCAAGCGAAAAGCAAAAAATAAAAAAAAGATTTTGAAATATTTGGGCAATTTTTGGGCCATTTTAAAATATGCGTTTATTGGCAGACTTCGATTGGGACTATACATTGAGCTATTGAAATTTCAGCTATCGTTCCAAACCAAAAATAATAGCACTTTTCGCAGATAATGTGCAAACATTTTTTGCATAGTTACCGGTTAGAAAATGGTTTGATACAGAGAAGGTGCAAACACACTAGGGATTACATTGGTGTTCAGAACACACCCACAGCTTCCAAATATGCAAGTTTCAAAAAAAAAATCCGAGAAATTTTTTTTGGCAAAAAATGACAAAATCGGTTAGGGGGATGCGGCAGAAAAGTCGCAATTTTGACGAAAAAATTTTGTCTCTGCATTTGTTCAAACTTTGACATTTTATCTCTCAACCTATGCTGCGTGCGTATTTCGAGTTAGAACTCATTCAAACTGGCTTGAACGGTGTCGAAAGACCAGAGGACGCAGAAAGCCGGTTTTCTGCCAAATAAGTTTTTGGACTAAAAGCCTATTTTTAAGCGGAAAGACGGGCCTCCGGTGCCCCATTTTTGTTCAGAACACACCCAGTGTTTCCAAATATGCAAGTTTCAAGAAAACTTGTATGTTTGGACGCTTTGGGTATGCTGCGAATAAAAATGGGGCTCCGGATACCCGACTGTACGCTTGAAAATTGGGTTCAGCCAAAAACCAATTTTGGCAAAAAACTGGCTTTCTGTGACCTGGAGCTTTTGAGACTGTTCAAGCCAGTTTGAACGAGTTCTGACTCGAAATACGCGCTCAGCATAGGTCGAGAGGTAAAATATCAAAGTTTGAACAAGTTTGCAGAGAAATTTTTTTTTCGTCAAAATCGGGAATTTTCCTCCGCACCCCCCTTACCGATTTTGCCATTTTTGACCAAAATTTTTTTGTCTCGGATTTTCTTAAAACTTGTATGTTTGGACGCTTTGGGTATGCTGCGAATAAAAATGGGGCTCCGGATACCCGACTGTACGCTTGAAAATTGGGTTCAGCCAAAAACCAATTTTGGCAAAAAACTGGCTTTCTGTGACCTGGAGCTTTTGAGACTGTTCAAGCCAGTTTGAACGAGTTCTGACTCGAAATACGCGCTCAGCATAGGTCGAGAGGTAAAATATCAAAGTTTGAACAAGTTTGCAGAGAAATTTTTTTTTCGTCAAAATCGGGAATTTTCCTCCGCACCCCCCTTACCGATTTTGCCATTTTTGACCAAAATTTTTTTGTCTCGGATTTTCTTAAAACTTGTATGTTTGGACGCTTTGGGTATGCTGCGAATAAAAATGGGGCTCCGGATACCCGACTGTACGCTTGAAAATTGGGTTCAGCCAAAAACCAATTTTGGCAAAAAACTGGCTTTCTGTGACCTGGAGCTTTTGAGACTGTTCAAGCCAGTTTGAACGAGTTCTGACTCGAAATACGCGCTCAGCATAGGTCGAGAGGTAAAATATCAAAGTTTGAACAAGTTTGCAGAGAAATTTTTTTTTCGTCAAAATCGGGAATTTTCCTCCGCACCCCCCTTACCGATTTTGCCATTTTTGACCAAAATTTTTTTGTCTCGGATTTTCTTAAAACTTGTATGTTTGGACGCTTTGGGTATGCTGCGAATAAAAATGGGGCTCCGGATACCCGACTGTACGCTTGAAAATTGGGTTCAGCCAAAAACCAATTTTGGCAAAAAACTGGCTTTCTGTGACCTGGAGCTTTTGAGACTGTTCAAGCCAGTTTGAACGAGTTCTGACTCGAAATACGCGCTCAGCATAGGTCGAGAGGTAAAATATCAAAGTTTGAACAAGTTTGCAGAGAAATTTTTTTTTCGTCAAAATCGGGAATTTTCCTCCGCACCCCCCTTACCGATTTTGCCATTTTTGACCAAAATTTTTTTGTCTCGGATTTTCTTAAAACTTGTATGTTTGGACGCTTTGGGTATGCTGCGAATAAAAATGGGGCTCCGGATACCCGACTGTACGCTTGAAAATTGGGTTCAGCCAAAAACCAATTTTGGCAAAAAACTGGCTTTCTGTGACCTGGAGCTTTTGAGACTGTTCAAGCCAGTTTGAACGAGTTCTGACTCGAAATACGCGCTCAGCATAGGTCGAGAGGTAAAATATCAAAGTTTGAACAAGTTTGCAGAGAAATTTTTTTTTCGTCAAAATCGGGAATTTTCCTCCGCACCCCCCTTACCGATTTTGCCATTTTTGACCAAATTTTTTTTGTCTCGGATTTTCTTAAAACTTGTATGTTTGGACGCTTTGGGTATGCTGCGAATAAAAATGGGGCTCCGGATACCCGACTGTACGCTTGAAAATTGGGTTCAGCCAAAAACCAATTTTGGCAAAAAACTGGCTTTCTGTGACCTGGAGCTTTTGAGACTGTTCAAGCCAGTTTGAACGAGTTCTGACTCGAAATACGCGCTCAGCATAGGTCGAGAGGTAAAATATCAAAGTTTGAACAAGTTTGCAGAGAAATTTTTTTTTCGTCAAAATCGGGAATTTTCCTCCGCACCCCCCTTACCGATTTTGCCATTTTTGACCAAAATTTTTTTGTCTCGGATTTTCTTAAAACTTGTATGTTTGGACGCTTTGGGTATGCTGCGAATAAAAATGGGGCTCCGGATACCCGACTGTACGCTTGAAAATTGGGTTCAGCCAAAAACCAATTTTGGCAAAAAACTGGCTTTCTGTGACCTGGAGCTTTTGAGACTGTTCAAGCCAGTTTGAACGAGTTCTGACTCGAAATACGCGCTCAGCATAGGTCGAGAGGTAAAATATCAAAGTTTGAACAAGTTTGCAGAGAAATTTTTTTTTCGTCAAAATCGGGAATTTTCCTCCGCACCCCCCTTACCGATTTTGCCATTTTTGACCAAAATTTTTTTGTCTCGGATTTTCTTAAAACTTGTATGTTTGGACGCTTTGGGTATGCTGCGAATAAAAATGGGGCTCCGGATACCCGACTGTACGCTTGAAAATTGGGTTCAGCCAAAAACCAATTTTGGCAAAAAACTGGCTTTCTGTGACCTGGAGCTTTTGAGACTGTTCAAGCCAGTTTGAACGAGTTCTGACTCGAAATACGCGCTCAGCATAGGTCGAGAGGTAAAATATCAAAGTTTGAACAAGTTTGCAGAGAAATTTTTTTTTCGTCAAAATCGGGAATTTTCCTCCGCACCCCCCTTACCGATTTTGCCATTTTTGACCAAAATTTTTTTGTCTCGGATTTTCTTAAAACTTGTATGTTTGGACGCTTTGGGTATGCTGCGAATAAAAATGGGGCTCCGGATACCCGACTGTACGCTTGAAAATTGGGTTCAGCCAAAAACCAATTTTGGCAAAAAACTGGCTTTCTGTGACCTGGAGCTTTTGAGACTGTTCAAGCCAGTTTGAACGAGTTCTGACTCGAAATACGCGCTCAGCATAGGTCGAGAGGTAAAATATCAAAGTTTGAACAAGTTTGCAGAGAAATTTTTTTTTCGTCAAAATCGGGAATTTTCCTCCGCACC
Organism: Fragum sueziense; assembly: GCA_963680895.1. NCBI lineage: Eukaryota > Metazoa > Mollusca > Bivalvia > Cardiida > Cardiidae > Fragum > Fragum sueziense. The sequence continues at coordinate 47,173,533 of OY804602.1, read as the reverse complement.
CCCCTTACCGATTTTGCCATTTTTGACCAAAATTTTTTTGTCTCGGATTTTCTTAAAACTTGTATGTTTGGACGCTTTGGGTATGCTGCGAATAAAAATGGGGCTCCGGATACCCGACTGTACGCTTGAAAATTGGGTTCAGCCAAAAACCAATTTTGGCAAAAAACTGGCTTTCTGTGACCTGGAGCTTTTGAGACTGTTCAAGCCAGTTTGAACGAGTTCTGACTCGAAATACGCGCTCAGCATAGGTCGAGAGGTAAAATATCAAAGTTTGAACAAGTTTGCAGAGAAATTTTTTTTTCGTCAAAATCGGGAATTTTCCTCCGCACCCCCCTTACCGATTTTGCCATTTTTGACCAAATTTTTTTTGTCTCGGATTTTCTTAAAACTTGTATGTTTGGACGCTTTGGGTATGCTGCGAATAAAAATGGGGCTCCGGATACCCGACTGTACGCTTGAAAATTGGGTTCAGCCAAAAACCAATTTTGGCAAAAAACTGGCTTTCTGTGACCTGGAGCTTTTGAGACTGTTCAAGCCAGTTTGAACGAGTTCTGACTCGAAATACGCGCTCAGCATAGGTCGAGAGGTAAAATATCAAAGTTTGAACAAGTTTGCAGAGAAATTTTTTTTTCGTCAAAATCGGGAATTTTCCTCCGCACCCCCCTTACCGATTTTGCCATTTTTGACCAAAATTTTTTTGTCTCGGATTTTCTTAAAACTTGTATGTTTGGACGCTTTGGGTATGCTGCGAATAAAAATGGGGCTCCGGATACCCGACTGTACGCTTGAAAATTGGGTTCAGCCAAAAACCAATTTTGGCAAAAAACTGGCTTTCTGTGACCTGGAGCTTTTGAGACTGTTCAAGCCAGTTTGAACGAGTTCTGACTCGAAATACGCGCTCAGCATAGGTCGAGAGGTAAAATATCAAAGTTTGAACAAGTTTGCAGAGAAATTTTTTTTTCGTCAAAATCGGGAATTTTCCTCCGCACCCCCCTTACCGATTTTGCCATTTTTGACCAAAATTTTTTTGTCTCGGATTTTCTTAAAACTTGTATGTTTGGACGCTTTGGGTATGCTGCGAATAAAAATGGGGCTCCGGATACCCGACTGTACGCTTGAAAATTGGGTTCAGCCAAAAACCAATTTTGGCAAAAAACTGGCTTTCTGTGACCTGGAGCTTTTGAGACTGTTCAAGCCAGTTTGAACGAGTTCTGACTCGAAATACGCGCTCAGCATAGGTCGAGAGGTAAAATATCAAAGTTTGAACAAGTTTGCAGAGAAATTTTTTTTTCGTCAAAATCGGGAATTTTCCTCCGCACCCCCCTTACCGATTTTGCCATTTTTGACCAAAATTTTTTTGTCTCGGATTTTCTTAAAACTTGTATGTTTGGACGCTTTGGGTATGCTGCGAATAAAAATGGGGCTCCGGATACCCGACTGTACGCTTGAAAATTGGGTTCAGCCAAAAACCAATTTTGGCAAAAAACTGGCTTTCTGTGACCTGGAGCTTTTGAGACTGTTCAAGCCAGTTTGAACGAGTTCTGACTCGAAATACGCGCTCAGCATAGGTCGAGAGGTAAAATATCAAAGTTTGAACAAGTTTGCAGAGAAATTTTTTTTTCGTCAAAATCGGGAATTTTCCTCCGCACCCCCCTTACCGATTTTGCCATTTTTGACCAAAATTTTTTTGTCTCGGATTTTCTTAAAACTTGTATGTTTGGACGCTTTGGGTATGCTGCGAATAAAAATGGGGCTCCGGATACCCGACTGTACGCTTGAAAATTGGGTTCAGCCAAAAACCAATTTTGGCAAAAAACTGGCTTTCTGTGACCTGGAGCTTTTGAGACTGTTCAAGCCAGTTTGAACGAGTTCTGACTCGAAATACGCGCTCAGCATAGGTCGAGAGGTAAAATATCAAAGTTTGAACAAGTTTGCAGAGAAATTTTTTTTTCGTCAAAATCGGGAATTTTCCTCCGCACCCCCCTTACCGATTTTGCCATTTTTGACCAAATTTTTTTTGTCTCGGATTTTCTTAAAACTTGTATGTTTGGACGCTTTGGGTATGCTGCGAATAAAAATGGGGCTCCGGATACCCGACTGTACGCTTGAAAATTGGGTTCAGCCAAAAACCAATTTTGGCAAAAAACTGGCTTTCTGTGACCTGGAGCTTTTGAGACTGTTCAAGCCAGTTTGAACGAGTTCTGACTCGAAATACGCGCTCAGCATAGGTCGAGAGGTAAAATATCAAAGTTTGAACAAGTTTGCAGAGAAATTTTTTTTTCGTCAAAATCGGGAATTTTCCTCCGCACCCCCCTTACCGATTTTGCCATTTTTGACCAAATTTTTTTTGTCTCGGATTTTCTTAAAACTTGTATGTTTGGACGCTTTGGGTATGCTGCGAATAAAAATGGGGCTCCGGATACCCGACTGTACGCTTGAAAATTGGGTTCAGCCAAAAACCAATTTTGGCAAAAAACTGGCTTTCTGTGACCTGGAGCTTTTGAGACTGTTCAAGCCAGTTTGAACGAGTTCTGACTCGAAATACGCGCTCAGCATAGGTCGAGAGGTAAAATATCAAAGTTTGAACAAGTTTGCAGAGAAATTTTTTTTTCGTCAAAATCGGGAATTTTCCTCCGCACCCCCCTTACCGATTTTGCCATTTTTGACCAAATTTTTTTTGTCTCGGATTTTCTTAAAACTTGTATGTTTGGACGCTTTGGGTATGCTGCGAATAAAAATGGGGCTCCGGATACCCGACTGTACGCTTGAAAATTGGGTTCAGCCAAAAACCAATTTTGGCAAAAAACTGGCTTTCTGTGACCTGGAGCTTTTGAGACTGTTCAAGCCAGTTTGAACGAGTTCTGACTCGAAATACGCGCTCAGCATAGGTCGAGAGGTAAAATATCAAAGTTTGAACAAGTTTGCAGAGAAATTTTTTTTTCGTCAAAATCGGGAATTTTCCTCCGCACCCCCCTTACCGATTTTGCCATTTTTGACCAAAATTTTTTTGTCTCGGATTTTCTTAAAACTTGTATGTTTGGACGCTTTGGGTATGCTGCGAATAAAAATGGGGCTCCGGATACCCGACTGTACGCTTGAAAATTGGGTTCAGCCAAAAACCAATTTTGGCAAAAAACTGGCTTTCTGTGACCTGGAGCTTTTGAGACTGTTCAAGCCAGTTTGAACGAGTTCTGACTCGAAATACGCGCTCAGCATAGGTCGAGAGGTAAAATATCAAAGTTTGAACAAGTTTGCAGAGAAATTTTTTTTTCGTCAAAATCGGGAATTTTCCTCCGCACCCCCCTTACCGATTTTGCCATTTTTGACCAAAATTTTTTTGTCTCGGATTTTCTTAAAACTTGTATGTTTGGACGCTTTGGGTATGCTGCGAATAAAAATGGGGCTCCGGATACCCGACTGTACGCTTGAAAATTGGGTTCAGCCAAAAACCAATTTTGGCAAAAAACTGGCTTTCTGTGACCTGGAGCTTTTGAGACTGTTCAAGCCAGTTTGAACGAGTTCTGACTCGAAATACGCGCTCAGCATAGGTCGAGAGGTAAAATATCAAAGTTTGAACAAGTTTGCAGAGAAATTTTTTTTTCGTCAAAATCGGGAATTTTCCTCCGCACCCCCCTTACCGATTTTGCCATTTTTGACCAAAATTTTTTTGTCTCGGATTTTCTTAAAACTTGTATGTTTGGACGCTTTGGGTATGCTGCGAATAAAAATGGGGCTCCGGATACCCGACTGTACGCTTGAAAATTGGGTTCAGCCAAAAACCAATTTTGGCAAAAAACTGGCTTTCTGTGACCTGGAGCTTTTGAGACTGTTCAAGCCAGTTTGAACGAGTTCTGACTCGAAATACGCGCTCAGCATAGGTCGAGAGGTAAAATATCAAAGTTTGAACAAGTTTGCAGAGAAATTTTTTTTTCGTCAAAATCGGGAATTTTCCTCCGCACCCCCCTTACCGATTTTGCCATTTTTGACCAAATTTTTTTTGTCTCGGATTTTCTTAAAACTTGTATGTTTGGACGCTTTGGGTATGCTGCGAATAAAAATGGGGCTCCGGATACCCGACTGTACGCTTGAAAATTGGGTTCAGCAAAAACCAATTTTGGCAAAAAACTGGCTTTCTGTGACCTGGAGCTTTTGAGACTGTTCAAGCCAGTTTGAACGAGTTCTGACTCCGAAATACGCGCTCAGCATAGGTCGAGAGGTAAAATATCAAAGTTTGAACAAGTTTGCAGAGAAATTTTTTTTTCGTCAAAATCGGGAATTTTCCTCCGCACCCCCCTTACCGATTTTGCCATTTTTGACCAAATTTTTTTTGTCTCGGATTTTCTTAAAACTTGTATGTTTGGACGCTTTGGGTATGCTGCGAATAAAAATGGGGCTCCGGATACCCGACTGTACGCTTGAAAATTGGGTTCAGCCAAAAACCAATTTTGGCAAAAAACTGGCTTTCTGTGACCTGGAGCTTTTGAGACTGTTCAAGCCAGTTTGAACGAGTTCTGACTCGAAATACGCGCTCAGCATAGGTCGAGAGGTAAAATATCAAAGTTTGAACAAGTTTGCAGAGAAATTTTTTTTTCGTCAAAATCGGGAATTTTCCTCCGCACCCCCCTTACCGATTTTGCCATTTTTGACCAAAATTTTTTTGTCTCGGATTTTCTTAAAACTTGTATGTTTGGACGCTTTGGGTATGCTGCGAATAAAAATGGGGCTCCGGATACCCGACTGTACGCTTGAAAATTGGGTTCAGCCAAAAACCAATTTTGGCAAAAAACTGGCTTTCTGTGACCTGGAGCTTTTGAGACTGTTCAAGCCAGTTTGAACGAGTTCTGACTCGAAATACGCGCTCAGCATAGGTCGAGAGGTAAAATATCAAAGTTTGAACAAGTTTGCAGAGAAATTTTTTTTTCGTCAAAATCGGGAATTTTCCTCCGCACCCCCCTTACCGATTTTGCCATTTTTGACCAAAATTTTTTTGTCTCGGATTTTCTTAAAACTTGTATGTTTGGACGCTTTGGGTATGCTGCGAATAAAAATGGGGCTCCGGATACCCGACTGTACGCTTGAAAATTGGGTTCAGCCAAAAACCAATTTTGGCAAAAAACTGGCTTTCTGTGACCTGGAGCTTTTGAGACTGTTCAAGCCAGTTTGAACGAGTTCTGACTCGAAATACGCGCTCAGCATAGGTCGAGAGGTAAAATATCAAAGTTTGAACAAGTTTGCAGAGAAATTTTTTTTTCGTCAAAATCGGGAATTTTCCTCCGCACCCCCCTTACCGATTTTGCCATTTTTGACCAAATTTTTTTGTCTCGGATTTTCTTAAAACTTGTATGTTTGGACGCTTTGGGTATGCTGCGAATAAAAATGGGGCTCCGGATACCCGACTGTACGCTTGAAAATTGGGTTCAGCCAAAAACCAATTTTGGCAAAAAACTGGCTTTCTGTGACCTGGAGCTTTTGAGACTGTTCAAGCCAGTTTGAACGAGTTCTGACTCGAAATACGCGCTCAGCATAGGTCGAGAGGTAAAATATCAAAGTTTGAACAAGTTTGCAGAGAAATTTTTTTTTCGTCAAAATCGGGAATTTTCCTCCGCACCCCCCTTACCGATTTTGCCATTTTTGACCAAATTTTTTTTGTCTCGGATTTTCTTAAAACTTGTATGTTTGGACGCTTTGGGTATGCTGCGAATAAAAATGGGGCTCCGGATACCCGACTGTACGCTTGAAAATTGGGTTCAGCCAAAAACCAATTTTGGCAAAAAACTGGCTTTCTGTGACCTGGAGCTTTTGAGACTGTTCAAGCCAGTTTGAACGAGTTCTGACTCGAAATACGCGCTCAGCATAGGTCGAGAGGTAAAATATCAAAGTTTGAACAAGTTTGCAGAGAAATTTTTTTTTCGTCAAAATCGGGAATTTTCCTCCGCACCCCCC